>JANJGK010000005.1:3100606-3135091 GCA_039081455.1 Macrobrachium rosenbergii
GATAACGAATCTATCATTTACTGAGAGAAAAACTCGCCTTAAATTCGGTATTCATATAACAAATATGAATCATCAAGCGTATGATATAACAATCTCTTTTTTTTATTTACAAAAGAAACTTTAGTCTCAAAGAGATATTAGATTCAACATGTGTTATTTAACGGCAGAATCATGAATTGAATAGGTGAAGTCCATCGACGGATCGCCTACTGTTTGTTTATGAACGTGCAAAGCTCTCTCTCTTTTTCTCTCTCTTTCTCTCTCTCTCTCTCTCTCTCTCTCTCTCTCTCTCTCACACATACACACAGGCAAACACACACATATACCAGATAAACATACATACATATAGGCGTATGTGTATGTATATTGTGCATATATGTGTATATATAATATATATACACATATAGGCCTATATATAATATATATATATATATATATATATATATTATATATATATATATATATATATATATATATATATATATATATATATATATATACCCTCCGACCTCAAAGCCATGTCACTTCCGAGGGAAACTTGGTAATTGAGAGCAGTACTCTAATGAACACAGCCAATCTCCCTATTAGGCCAAAGCCTTCCAGCCCAGCCAGACCCACCTGGTCAAAGATCAAAGGGGCGCGTTCAAGTGCAGAGTTCCATTGAAAAATTATTCCCAGTTTTTTTCCCTCCTCAACTTATCGTTTTTTAACGAACAATCGAATTCCATCAAAAATAAAAATAATGGTATTTTCGCTATGAATGCTTAAGAGATGGATGAATTACATGTTATTTTACATAATCAATTAAAAAGTGTATTCCCTTAACGTCTGCCTCAAATATTCCGCTTCATTCTACCCGTCAGTGACGTCATCCTCCTTTGCTCCCCAACTGTGACATCAACTTGAATAAGTCTAACGAAAAACATTTCGGTTCAGGATGAAATGACAAACCGTAACTGTCGAGCACTCATTTTGAAGGACTTAAGGTCAAAGGTCATGGAGTCTGACGTGCTAAGGAAGGCGAGAAAGGTCAGACTACCATAGACGCACACAATATATACACGCGAGTGCATTGTCGAAGACACGCCTTCGACGTTTTGGGCAACGTGAAGAGATTTAGTCCTCAGGAGAAAATGAACACTTTAGGAAACACTGATGACAAGATTTAAAGAACCGTTTTCTCGTAAGTTACAAATAAACTAACGCACACAAGTTGTGGGAAATTTCACCATGAAAGTATGATTAAACGAATGGAAAACGTAGGAACAAACTAGACCATGGAACAAGGAATTAACTCCATCGTGATGGCAAAATAAAGTATATTTAGTCCCTCGTACATTACACGCACATTAACGTACACAAGTTGCGTGCAGTTTCACCAAGAGTGTATGATTTAAACTTCGAAACTAGGAAATAAGTAACTAGACCATGGAACAATAAATTAAGTGCATAAGTGCATAATTATACTTCACGTTCATTGGTCATTATGGCGCGCTTTCAGGAACTCGCTTGTTTTTCACGAAGTTGTGGTCAAGTATAACTTAACTCAACACCTAAGACTATAAGCGTGTCAGACTGATGGCTACCGTGCACGGCAAATATTGCTTACCGATACTTATCGATTCCGAGTGATTGGCAATACTTGTTCTTACCCTTAATTCGCCTTACGTCTTTGCTCCACTGGCGAAATTATATCTACTGGCAAAATTATATCACATGCTAGCAAAATTATATCTACTGGCAAATTTATATCTATTAGCATGGCAAAATTACATCTACTGGCAAAATTATATAACATACTAGCAAAATTATATCTACTAAAAATGTTATATCTACTAGCAAAATTGTATCATCTACTAGCAAAATCATATCACCTACTAGCAAAATTATATTTAGCTAATAGCAAATTATATCACATACTAGCAAAATTATATCTATTAGCAATTTTATATCTACTAACAAATCATACCACCTACTAGCAAAATTATATCATCTATCAAAAATTATATCATCTAATAGAAAAATTATATCACCTGATAGCAAAATTATAACGCATACTAGCAAAATTATATCACCTACAGGCAAAATATCGCTTACTAATAAATTTATATCACCTACTAGCAAAATCATATCATCTAATAACAAAATTATAACGTTTACTAACAACATTATACCATCTACTAGCAGAATCATATCATCGACTAGCAAAATTACATCATGCTACCAAAAAAATAAAGGACCTGTTGACACGTTCACTAAGAAATCACGAGACCTTTAAGGTTTGGACAGCATCAGCCTATTACAATTGTTTCCTCCTTAACAACAGGAATTATAATCGAGTCATGCACTGCAAGTACTCATGTTTAGATGTAATCCACATGTTTTGCGAGGAAGTTCTCCCTACCATACTATCAAGCGAGTAAGTCATACCTTCTTGAGGTAACAAAATGTTACAATCTTCGGAAAATCAGTTTTTCTTGAGAGCCGTCAAGTTTAAGACGCTTAAAGAGGTTGGAATCTTATCTTGAAATGTCACATGTTTCAGCACAGCAATCTTGAAATGTCATATTTCAGTACAGCAATCTTGAAATGTCATGTTTCAGTACAGCAGTCTTGAAATGTCATTTTCAGTTCAGAAATCTATCTAATTTACTCATTTATTGACAGGTACATAACTGTTATCAACTGTACACATTTACTAATGGCTACTATGTAACTACTGTTAATTGTACATGGTTGCTTTTCACATAAACAACGGGTTTTTTTTACATTCAGTAAATCACTTAAAATGTAGCAGTTTTGAATCAGCCAAAACCGTACGTTAAGACTAGTAGATGATACACCAAATTCTTAAATTAATAATAATAATAATAATAATAATAATAATAATAATAATAATAATAATAATAATAGCCATGAGTTCGAATGGAAACAATCATTGAAACTGAAAGGAACAAATTGTAAGACGTCGATGAAAAACTCATTAATGCATTAAACTATTTTCTGCTTGAACATTAAAATCCATTTCTTATATAGGATATATATATATATATATATATATATATATATATATATATATATATATATATATATATAATGCCATAGAGAATTTCATAAAACTTAGGATATTAGTCCACACGATGTACAACTTCAAAACGTTTCCTTTAATTACGACTGGCTAAGCTAACTTTACATCTCATAGTACTTCACCATTTAGTTTTTAAAGTAAAAACACCTCACTCCAAGTAATCAGAAAGGCCAAATCGCGAATACGGCAATACAATGTAACTTTATGTACGATATATATACTCTGTAAACGTCACCATAACCCAACCTTGGCAATAAACAAAAATCTAGACATTCAAGGGGCGTTGAGCCTTCTTAGGCGAGACGACAAAAAATACATAAAATATATAACACGCGAGGGAGAGAGAGGAGGAGAGATAATAAAATCAAAAGCTATATATATATATATATATATATATATATATATATATATATATATATATATATATATATATATATATATATATATAATATATATATATATATATATATATATATATATATATATATATATATATATATATATATATATATATATATCTCCTCCAACGGGGCGACCACGCGAAGTTGACCCAACCTCGGCAAAGATAATGATAATCCTCCGGAATTAAATCCTCTAATGCGAAAGACATTTCCAATTTCCGCTCCGTGAAAAGTTTCCTTAAAGGCGAAGCAACCTTTCACCCATCCCCTGCAACGGCGCCGCGGCTGCTAACTGCTCAGTTTACGCTCCAAAATAAAGGATATAAATTCAACATTCATGCAGCGCGTTATGTCACTGGGGTTTCCATTGATGAGTGTTGGAGCTGCTACCGTCCTGGCTGCGTAAGTGGTGGTGGTGGTGGTGGCGGTGTTGGTGATGTGTTGCCAACGCTTACTAACACTACTGAGGCTTGATAACATAATCATTTCATTCGGAAGGAAGGCTTTTACTTTTTTTCCACCCCCTTCATTGGAAGAGCTTCGTTTTTGGGGTGGGCGTAACCGGGCGTGTTTTCAAGGAAAATAAATCAGCGTCACATTATGTATATCTCTTGATTAATCTTTTGTTTACGAATGCGTTTTGTAATCGTTTCAAACACGCTTCGGTCACGGCGAGGGCATTCAAACACGATTCGCCTGAAAGGACTTACTGAAAGAACTTAATTTTTTTCTTTTTTAAACTTTGGCCTTTGAAAGAACTGTCTAAATGACGCACGTAACTAAAAAAGGACTCATCGGCAGAACAGCCTACTCGTGTTAGGGTACCACAGGACAAAAAAAAAAGGACACTTGAAAATTCACATTCCTTTGTTGGAATAAAAATGTTTCGAACAGTTCGTGGAAAATAATGGAGAAAATTATCTGACACAACATGACATATATTAGAAAATTATTTGACACAACATGACATATCTTATAACTGCCGACTAAGGGACCTGGACGTGTAAAAATGAAAAAAAAAAAAGTGCAAATGTGAAGGACATGACATGATTTTTTTAAGGGTCGTGACAGACATGGAAATTCGAAGGAAGGGCGTGTGCACAAGCGGACATCATCGCCGTTACACATCGCTGTTACCTGATATTGAAGGCAGCAGCAGGGGGTCCGTGTGAGGAGACAGCGTTCGGGGGGGCGCCTTGGGTGGGTGGGGGGGTTGTGTGTGCAGAGGGTGGGCCTAAGCCAAAAGGTAGGTTGATGGGGAGAGCCTTGCGTTGGCACCCTCCCGTAGTGTCAGACAGAGGTCGAATGTCCTGCCTCTTCCCCTCTTATCAACACAAGACCAGCAGAGAGTGAGAGCGAGAGGGAGAGAGAGAGAGAGAGAGAGAGAGAGAGACAGAGGGAGAGAGAGAGAGAGAGAGAGACTCAACAGTACCTCTTTCTGAACAACTCACTGTTTTAATAATCTCTCTTAAGGCACGTCAATCACACATCACCGTTAGCACATCTCTTTGATTCGGAAAGGCTCTGAGGGCGCATCCAACACGTGGCCAGATTTTACAACAATTCACACCAAAAGATTATTCCGTTCGGCAGAGCGGTGACGCAATAGTCTCGTCGCCACCAGGTCCTGATACGAACTGAGGTAATTCGGTGACTGTAACCTCGCGAGTCGGTGTGGTGACTGGTGGCGGCGGCCGCGGCTGAGGGCGGGACACGGCGCATGCGCCTTCCCGCCACAAGCCAGGAGCAACACACGAACTCCCCTTATCTTTTTCACCTAGCATCGAGGGTTAATGAGGCTTAATTGCTCCGTATTGCCAGGCCGCTTCGTTCTGATTGGAAAAGTGCCTCAAGTGCTCATCGTGTGCAAGGCGACTTGCGGCAGGCGAGAGGAGTGAATAGGTTATTCTTATCAGAATCGCCTGACTCATGCTAAAAGGGCACTGCGCATGCGCGTTGCAACATCACTAGGCTACCTTGCATGCTACGCGCCTTATCTCTCTCTCTTCTCTCTCTAACTCTCTCTCTCTCTCTCTCTCTCTCCCTGCTCTTTTTCATACTGGATTGAACCCCGTGTTATTTCAGTTACACACTAAGGTCATCATCGTCTATCTCCACGTCAGGACAAGAGGAGGAGAGGTCACTGAGTTCCACACGGCGAAAGAGTTTTTCAAGAACGCCAGAGCTACTGTACGTTTCTTTGCCTGCGAAAGATTTGCATTCTTCAGACAACAAGACCACTTGCTTCTGGTGCGATCGTTTCATTGGTTTGTTTGATATCTTTACATAGAAAACGTACTTTGATGCATTGATACCAACTGCAGGAATGTGTCTAGGCGTGTGTAGTAGATAGATGCATGCGGACGCTGGCTCACGAATAAGTAGTCCCAAAAATGATCTTTCCAGTTCAGTTTTGGTTACAAGATCAGACAATGATTAGAATTAGAATAAACGAACGCAAGAATGGGATAACGGTTTTGGATACCGATTTATCAAAGTTATTAGTTTCCAGAGAAAATGGTATGTTACTATATTAACTCGACAAAGTAATTGTGCGAGATTATACAAAACAATTAAGTTTTTAATGCAAACAATATGCTGACTAATACTGACAAACAACTGGAAACAGTTCTTTGTTTATTTCTGATGAAACAAACATCTAAAAAGGACGGTCTACAAACAAAACCTCTTAAAATGGATTGTTTGATTGACTACCATCTGAAGTGAAGGTGTTTGATCAATCAACAGAGAGACGCCTGATATATATATATATATATATATATATATATATATATATATATATATATATATATATATATATATATATATATAATATTAGTGTGTGTGTGTGCGTGTGTGTGTTTGTGTCTAATATACTGGAAAACCCATTGTATTTCTGACGTAAGCAGAGAGGTACGTTCCTCGTGGTTAGTCAACTGTGGTGGGGATAAGTGTAGGGGTTGTGGCCACCCAACTTAAAGCAAGAAATCTTATATTTATACTATATGTATATATATATATATGTGTGTGTGTGTGTGTGTGTGTGTATCGGGCCCTGTAGTCTAGCTGTTATGGTGTTATCCATATAATATAAATATATGTTATCCATATTATATTTATACTCATTATGTTAAAACCTTTGTGCACTGGTTAACTTCTAAAGCATTGCCATGTACTTGATAGTCAGTCAAATATTATGGGTATACGTGTGTGTGTTTATACATACATATGCATAGGCACGTACACATTTACACACACATATATATATACAATATATATATACATACATACTGTATAGACATACATATATATTATATATGTATATATATATGAATATATATATATATATATATATATATATATATATATATATATATAATATATATCAAACAGACATATTCCTCGGCAAGTAAACACAGCAACGGAAGGGATAAGAAATATATGAGTACCAAATTTTGCTAATTCATAAGATGGAATGCAAAGTAACCCAAAATAGAGTGAATCTAAAAATTAATTTTTCTTTTTTTTACTTTTTCTCTATTGTCGAGCAAACTATTAATGATATTCATATCTCTGAAAATAACTTTTTTATTTTCTTTCTCATTATAATGACTGGTGAAAAGTAAAAGTCCATAACAATATTTGTACTGGTAACAATATAATAATAATAATAATAATAATAATAATAATAATAATAATAATAATAATAATAATAATAATAATAATAATAACTGATCTACTTGAATGCACAACATTTACTATATATATATATATATATATATATATATATATATATATATGTATATATGTATATATATATTATATATATATATAAATATATATATATATATATATTTATATATATATATATATATATATATATATATATATATATATATATGTATATTATATATAGTAAATGTTGTAAATGTTGTGCATTCAAGTAGATCAGTTTTATTATTATTATTATTATTATTATTATTATTAAAAATAATAATAATAATAATAATAATAATAATAATAATAATAATAATAATAAAAATAATAGTAATAAGTGATCTACTTGAATGCACAACACTTACTATATATATATATATATATATATATATATATATATATATATATATATATATATATATATACAGTATATATATACTATATATATTCTATATATATATATATATATATATATATATATATATATATATGTACATATATACACAATATATATATATATATATATATATATATATATATATATATATATATATATATAAAGGTAACCACAATTCAATTCCTACAGCAGAATTTTACAAAACATAAAATGTCATAAATAAAGGATCATTGCTAAAAATTAGATGCGAAAATCTAATCGATATTAATCTCATGCGAAACACAAGAGCTTCGTAACTTTCATTGAGTTACTTCCGACTGAGTCTACTAATCATTTTAGCTGACAATGAATAGAGCAATATTAGGTACGACATTTTTAAAGAATTGTCCTGGTATCATTGCTGAAAATAATTTTTATAAAGAAAATTTTGTCATAATCTCACTGCAGAATATGATTTTTTTTGTCTTAGTATCACCGCTGAAAATAATTTTTATTGAAAAATTTTTCTTAGTATCACTGCTAAAAATAATTTTTATAAAGTTTGTCTTAGTATCACTGCTGAAAATAATTTTCAGAAAAATAATTTGTCTTAGTATCACTGCTGAATATAATTTCTATAAAAAATGGTCTTAGTATCACTGCTGAAAATAATTTTTATAAAAAATTTGTCCTAATATCACTGCTGAAAATAACTTTTATAAAAAAAAAATGGTCTTTGTACACTGCTGAAAATAACTCTTAGAAAAAAATTTGTCTTAGTATCACTGCTGAATATAATTTTTATAAAAAAAATTGTCTTAGTATGACTGCTGAAAATTATTTTTATAAAAAATTTGTCCTAGTATCACTGCTGAATATAATTTTAAAAAACTGTCTTTGTATCACTGCTGAAAATAACTTTCATAAAAAATTGTCTTAGTATCACTGCTGAAAATAATTTTTATAAAAAAATTTGTCTTAGTGTCACTGCTGAAAATAATTTTTTTAAAATAATTGTCTTAGTATCACTACTGAAAATTAGTTTCATAAAAAAATTTGTCTTAGTATCACTGCTGAAAATAATTTTAAAAAAATTTGTCTCAGTATCACTACTGAAAATAATTTTTATAAAAAAAAATTGTCCTAGTATCACTACTGAAAATAATTTTTATAAAAAAATTAGTCTTAGTATCATTGCTAAAAATAATTTTAAAAAATTATCTTAGTATCACTGCTGAAAATATTTATAAAAAAAAATGTCTTAGTGTCACTGCTGAATATAACTTTTAAAAATTTGTCTAAGTATCATATAGAAAAGTTTGTCTTAATATCACTGCTGAAAATAATTTTTGTAAAAAATATGTCTTAGTATCACTGCTGAAAATCATTATATTAAAAAATTGTCTTAGTATCACTGCTTAAAATAACTTTTATAAAAATTTTGTCTTAGTATCACTGCTGAAAATAATAATAAAAAATTGTCTTAGTATCACTGCTGAATATAATATTTATATAAAAAATTGTCCTAGTATCACTGCTGAGAATAATTTGATAATAAAATTTGTCTTAGCACCACTGCTGAATATAATTTTTATTAAAAAAAATTGTCCTATTATCACTGCTGAATATAATTTTTTTCAATTTGTCTTGCTATCACTGCTGAAAATAATTTGTACAAAAAAATGTCTGAATCTCACTGCTGAAAATAATTTTTATAAAAGAATTTGTCTTGGTATCACTGCGGAAAATAATTTTTATAAATAAATTTTGTCTTGGTATCACTGCTGAAAATAATTGTTATAAAAAAAATTTGTCTTGGTATCACTGCTGAAAATAACTTTTATAAAAAAATTTTTGTCTTAATCTCACTGCTGAAAATATTATCAATACAAGCGAGAATGGGAAATGTTTAAGAGACACTGTTTTGTATTAGAATAAACAGAAGCTGAGGTCAAATCAACTTTCAAATCTAAAATATATAACAAACCACTGTAAGCTTTAATAAGAATGATCTGAGACATATAAAGGTCCCATTTTGTTTTCCACTGATTCTGGAAAGACAGTGAGATAGACATTAGCTGTGAAACAATTGCGGATTATATATATATATATATATATATATATATATATATATATATATATATATATATATATATATATATATATATACAGTATATATATATGTATATATATACAGTATGTGTGCGTGTATGCCCGTTAATTAGATTAACTTAAAATAATAATAAGTCAATACCATAGAGTTGAGGTTATCAACTCCATAAATTGCTTCAGTAAGCTGGAAATGAAATTATATTTCTTTACAAAAAAAAAAATGAATTGATATAATTCTGTTATAATCTTGGATACGATACAGAGATAAAATAAATCAACTAGTAAGATTATATCAAACGACGATTTTATTGCCATAAAGGAAAGTGATAATAAGTAAAGTGTAAGTGAATTATGGAGATAAGATTATAATAATAATAATAATAATAATAATAATAATAATAATAATAATAATAATAATAATTATTATTATTATTATTATTATTATTATTGTTATTATAATGACCACTGAGGGCTTGTTCCATATGAATAGGGTCCACCTTCTGAATAATAATAATAATAATAATAATAATAATAATAATAATAATAATAATAATAATAATAATAATAATAATAAAGACTCAAATACTAATTCCATTTCTGTTTTAAACCTTTAAGTACATCTAAGAAACCCGATATCTTCTGAATAATAATAATAATAATAATAATAATAATAATAATAATAATAATAATAATAATAATAATAATAATAATAATAATAATAATGACTCGAATATTAATTTAATTTTTTTTCAAGTTAGTACAGCAAGGAAACTCGCTTCAGATGATTCAGCGGACAGACGACAGCGACGGAGACATTCTAAGTTTCGCGAACACCCGATAAAAAACAATTACGCGTTCGGCACCAAACGATGTTTGGACTTCCGGCTGATATTTGTCGAAGGAAATAATACGTATACACGGAAAAAATGCGTCGAAGTTTCTTCGGCGCAATCGAGTTTTCTTTACAGCCGCTGCAGCTTATAATCAAGGCCACCGAAAATAGATCTATCTTTCGGTGGTCTCGGTATAATGCTGTATGAGCCGCGGCACATGAAACTTCAACCACGGGCCGGTGGTGCCCTATCCTATATCGTTGCCAGAAGCACGATTATGGCTAACTTTAACCTTAAATAAAATCAAAGCTACTGAGGCTAGAGGGCTGCAATTTGGTATGTTTGATGAGTGGAGGGTGGATGATCAACATACTAATTTCCAGCCCTCTAGCCTCAGTAGTTTTTAATTAAGATCTGAGGGCGGACAGAAAAAGTGCGGACGGACAGACAAAGCCGGCACAATAGTTTTCTTTTCAGAAAATTAAAAAAGCAGGAAAACATTTACTTGCATAAACTGAAGGTCAAATATAAAATACGACAATAACAATCTGCTGTCAATATTGACAACATTTATGGCACCAGAAATGATTTTCAGATTGAAGAAATATATAACGTAAGCTTTTATAATAAAATACAAAGGGCTTCAAGCTTAGAACTGGACTTATTATTATTATTATTATTATTATTATTATTATTATTATTATTATTATTATTATTATTCAGAAGATGAACCCTATTCATATGGAACAAGCCCACCACAGGGGCCATTATAATAAAACAATAATACGATGCATAACTCCAAATTTTATTTTAATATATACTGTTTGTACAGCCCATTTACTCTCGTTCATTTCATCTCTGGCAAATGTCATTAGCATCTAAGTGAATATTGTACAAGAATAAAAAAAAAATCCTATAAATGTATCCAAATGTATGTGAATACACGAAATGAATAGGAACGTAAGTAAATTTATATCTTGTATTAAAGAAGATACAATATATATATATATATATATACATATATATATGTATATATATATTTATATATATGTATATATATATATGTATATATATTAACTTTATTATATATATGTGTGTGTGTGTATGCAACAAACTTTCAAACAAAAAATGACCTCTCGCTAATGCTGATATTTAAAAAAAATAAAATCACAGTCCGTCTTCACTCTGGATTCATTTTTTTTTTTTTTTTTTGCATTCTGAGTTATTCGTGCATAATTGGTGTAAAGATGAATAATGAATGTCTTCCTTGATATATTCTGAAATAACACCACTGATTACGAATTATGAATAACAGCTTTTCATTCAATACGCAGTTTTCTTAAACATTTTTGTAGGCGTCAGGTTTTTTAGTTTTGAGTAAGTGGTATTATATATATATATATATATATATATATATATATATATATATATATATATATATATATATATATATATATATATATATATAAAGACAAAATCCACGAAGGAAAGAGAAACAATGGAGTGCTACAAGGCCTTTCGACTATCGTCCTTTACTTGGCAGACTGAAGAAATATAAAAGTAAGTTTACAAAGAAAGCTCGTATAAATGACAGATGGGGATTACAAAGGGAAAAAATATGTACCTGGAATCCAACACAACTGAAGAATTAGTAGAACTGCCAGAACAGGGTTAAATATTTAAGAGGTTTTGCAAAGGATTAGGATCATATTTTGGTGATTCAGTTATATATATATATATATATATATATATATATATATATATATATATATATATATATATATATATATATATATATATACACATAAGAATTACTTCTGTTACGGTTACACTACGAATGAAATTACCGCTGTTACTACTTGTAACGTCGGTAACTCAAATATTTTTAATAAAAATATAATCATAACAGTAAATTCTCACGTATTTCAGATTAGCAGAACTAACAGATTATCGTCCGTTACGAGACAGGGATCAAGATTAAACAGGAGCAATGCAATAGTTAATTCTTCATGGTAGATTTAATCCGCCTGAGTATTGCTTTTAAAATCTGTATATTAACGTAAAATCTCTTCCTGAGAAGATTACGAGAGAGAGAGAGAGAGAGAGAGAGAGAGAGAGAGAGAGAGAGAGAGAGAGAGAGAGAGAGAGATCGACATGATAACATTTGCGTGATGATACAAGTCCAGAATATTAAGCAACGCCTCTGCAATGTTTTATTTGGCCTTGCAACACGATGGTACCCTGGGCACTATTAACCCTGGAGATACACCCCCCTCCCCCCGCCTGCAAATGCCCTTACCCACTAACCTTCGCAGTAACTGGAACGCGCGTTTAGAGTCTACAGATCAGCGCCTGCCCTATGAGCCTACAGAGTCCCAGGAGGACTTTAACTTTTAAAACAGTTCAACACCTTGGCCTCCCAGGACGGAACTCCCTTGAAATGTTGCTAAGCTGGAGGATGAAAACTTTCTAGCTGCCTCTGTTAATTTTGTGTGATTGCGCTCTGTCACGGGACGTGGCGCACTGCAAGCGCTTGATGGACAAGGTGTAATAAAACAAAGGCCCCATATAAATTCTTTTTAGTTTTCTGTAAAAGAAAACTATTGTGCCGGTCACACTTTTTCCTCTCCGCCCTCAGATCTTAAAAATTACTGAGGCTAGAGGGCTGCAAATTGGTATGTGAATTATCCACCCTCCAGTCATCAAACGTACCAAATTACAGCCCTCTAGCCTCAGTCGTTTTTATTTTATTTAGGGTTAAATTTAGCCATAATCGGGCGTCTGGCAACGATATAGGACAGGCCACCACCGGCCTTGGTTAAGGTTTCATGGGTCGCGGCTCATACAGCATTATGCCGCCTATAATCGGTGGGCCTGATTATACGCTGTACAGAAAACTCGGTCGTGCCGAAAAAACTTTGGCGCATTTTTTACTTGTTATAATTTTGCACCGGAATTTGAGGATCAGTGAAAATGGCTTCAGTTTTGAAAACATATATAAGTACAGCATATATATATATATATATATATATATATATATATATATATATATATATATATATATAATACATAAGTACATATATATACAATGTTATATACGTGAATGTGTGTATGCGTGCGCGTATACACAGCATACAGAATAGACCATTTAGAAAAAGTTTTAGAGGCCTTAAAATAAGGAAGAAACGTCTAAATTCTCAAGAGCAAAGGCTAACTCGCAATTGCAATAGATCAACTCACCGCGAAATTGGTTGACAGACTTACAAGGAGCCTCCGGTCATTTTCCACTAATAACTTCCTGCAAGGAATCAAGTCTTTTTCAGCCTTAAGAATGAATGGCAGGAGAAAACAAGTAAAAATTGCGCCGAAGTTTCATCGGCGCAATCGAGTTTTCCGTACGGCCGCTACAGCGTATAATCAAGGCCACCGAAAATAGATCTATCTTTCGGTGGTCTTGGTATAATGCTGTATGACCAGCGGCCCATGAAACTTTAACCACGGCCTGGTGGTGGCCTATCCTATATCGTTGCCAGACGCACGATTATGGCTAACTTTAACCTTAAATAAAATTAAAACTACTGAGGCTAGAGGGCTGCAATTTGGTGTGTTTGATGATTGGAGGGTGGATGATCAACATACCAATTTGCAGCCCTCTAGCCTCAGTGGTTTTTAAGATCTGGGGGTGGACAGAAAAAAAGTGCGGACGGACAGACAAAGCCGGCACAATAGTTTTCTTTTACAGAAAACTAAAAGACTAAGAAACATTAATACTGACAATACGAAGTTCTGAGTATAAATATTCCATTTGCTGAGAGAAACGTTTTTGTCATTTTTTAATTAGTTTTATTCTATATCTTTCCGTTATTAATATTGTTATAATGGCTTCCACCATCATTGTAATATTCACTATATTTGTACTAATAAATAAGAAAGCGTAGTATTATCTTATTTAAAGAATGCATTATATATATATATATATATATATATATATATATATATATATATATGTATAGGCACATATATATATATATATATATATATATATATATATATATATATATATATATATATTTATTTATAATCAATGTCGTTGTAATTAGGAATATACTCATTATTAACGTTACTATCACTGTACTACTGCAATGCTATTACACTGCGTATTCCAGTTATGCCTAGGGCGAATGAATTACATAACCAAATCCATTAAAGACCCATACTCAGATTCTTAAAACTCTTTATCGATCTTCTTCTACAGCTCAAACGTCCCGTTCCATCCCCATTAAAGCTCACAGCGGTTTATTATGCATGTTAGATTTTAAAGGGGGGTTTTACTTCTATATCCATTTATTTTGATGCAAAGGATTCAGTTCCCAAAACAGTGGTGATGCTAAGACAATTTTAATTTTTTATTTTTGTAAACCTTCGGTATTTCAACGTAGAACGGAAGGCTTCTGCTAAGGTTTCTCTGCTGTAACTTGAATACCTTATTATATAAATAATATGTATAATATAATTATATAACTATATATATATATATATATATATATATATATATATATATATATATATATATATATATATATATATTATTTATGTATCACCTTATCCAATTGCATTCATCTATTTAAAAAAAAAAAAAATTAGGCCATATTTCATATACAAAATCAAAATTGAAAACTAATAATTATGGAAAATTAAATGCATTCTATTTAAAAAAAAAATTAAAATTAGGCCATATTTCATATACAAAATCAAAATTAAAAACTAATAATTATGGAGAATTAAATGCATTCTATTTAAAAAAAAAATTAAAATTAGGCCATATTTCATATACAAAATCAAAATTAAAAACTAATAATTATGGAAAATTAAATGAATTCTATTAAAAAATATAAAAAAAATTAGGCCATATTTCATATACAAAATCAAAATTGAAAACTAATAATTATGGAGAATTAAATGCATTCTATTTAAAAAAAAATTTAAAATTAGGCCATATTTCATATACAAAATCAAAATTGAAAACTAATATTTATGGAAAATTAAATGGAGGCGCGTTCTCGCCTTCCTTTATCATATAATAAAATTATATAATCATAATGTATATACATGGATATAACTATATAATTAATTACTTAGTACAGGAAGGAAAGACGGCCTTCATTTTAGTTTTCCATAATTATTAGTTTTAAATTCTGATTTTAAATATGAAAAAAGGCCTAACTTTTTATATATTCTTTTTAAATAGATGAATGCAACTGAACTAAAGTTTACGTCAAGACTTTATTTTCTTACGAATATCTCGTCCAATATTTCATTTTCTGAATTCCAGTTGTATCACAAAAACACATTAAAAGTCTCTTAATTGATTTAGGAGTGTCGAGATTTCTTATCTAATGCAACAAATTCTCAAGAATGTTTCTGCGAACAAACATTTTTGACACTTAATGTGTCGAGGCCGAAATTTTTACAAGATACGATATACTCCCGTGTTTCTGAGAGAGAGAGAGAGAGAGAGAGAGAGAGAGAGAGAGAGAGAGAGAGAGAGAGAGAGAGAGAGAGAGAGAGAGAGGAAAAACGAAAGCAATTCGTTTGTACAATAAGCTTTTCCTTTAAAGCAAAAAGGAAATAAATAAAAATTAAGTTGTCTAATAGGCTAGGTCGCTCTTTACAGAGTAGATGCTTAAAGAGAGAGAGAGAGAGAGAGAGAGAGAGAGAGAGAGAGAGAGAGAGAGAGAGAGAGAGAGAGAGAGAGAGAGAGCGAGAGAGACTACCTTCAAGGGAAAACTAGGGACAGGCTTTTCAAATAACGAATCATTGAAGTTTTCGTTTTAATATTTCTCTTAAAATATTTGTTGGGCATTTATCATAAAATTTATTTTTTTAAGTAGTCACCCCACCCTCCCCCACCTCCCCAGGGTCCAAAACCTCGTCTGCCAAAATCTAATCCTCTGATGGCGGCACCATGGGCCAACTTTGGTAAAATTTTCATAGAATTGTAAGGCTTGATTTTTCAGGCCACCTTGCTAACCAACTAACGAACATACAAACGAAGCTAATCATAGACTTAATTAAAGGAACTTAAATTAGGACTATAAAGTTACTTAAATCATATGCTCAGAGCTGTATTCATCCATAATGGAGTAAAATCGAAGATTTATATAGGCCTACTTACATACATGTCAATGTTTTTAGCTTGGAAAGGTATCTGAGGAATAGATACCTACACTAGATAATCAGGCTGAATGTATATGTATGTATGTATGTATATATAAATATATACAGTATGTACATGTGTATGTATAAATATATATATATACATATATACATATCACGTAAACACATACTAACACCAAATAATCGATGTATATTTTCAAATATGAATACTGAAATTGAGTCGATAAGATACCTCAGTTCCCAGATTATCGAGCAGTCAGTAAAAATCATTAATGCTTCCAAGGACATTTAATGAAAACAGAATTAGAAAATATTACATATATCCTTCACAGCTACATAGATTCATTTCCTGAGGAAGCAGGCTAATGGCTCGAAGGTGCTTCGCCCTGGGAAAATTTTCTTTCTGAGTTATTCTGTGCCCTAAAATGGAAAACTGCAGTATCTGCAAAATTTTCGAAATTGAGATATGCCACCTGCTGGGCTCGTGAAACACCAATACACAAGTTACTGCAGTTTCAGAATGATTCTTCAGTGCTTTATTTAGGGGGCACATTTGCAGTATCTGCGAAATCAGTAGCAAGGCAAGGGGAAACTGCAGTATCTACAATTTTTCTCAGTTTTGTTTTTTTGCAGATATGCGGTCTTCCATTTTAGGGCAGTGTTGTTGCCTTAATATTAAGACTGGTAGATTATTTGCATAGTTTGTCAAAGGACAATTACGAATTTTGACCTCATATTTCAGAAGGAGTGATACCTTTACATGTTTTTACATCTCTCTCTCTCTCTCTCTCTCTCTCTCTCTCTCTCTCTCTCTCTCTCTCTCTCTCTCTCTCTCTCTCTCTCTCTAAATGCCGTGTGTATTGATATATATATTTTTCAACCAGTCACTTGCTTAACTATGATTCTCTCTCTCTCTCTCTCTCACTCTCTCTTTCTCTCTCTCTCCCCTTCTAAATGCTGTATGTGTAGGTATATATTTTTTTAACCAGTAACCTGCTTAACTGTGATGTTCTATCTCTCTCTCTCTCTCTCTCTCTCTCAACGCTGCATATATAAGCATAGCTGTACCTGTAACCTGTGCAGTTGTGATAGTCTAATCTCCCTCCCTCTCTCTCTCTCTCTCTCTCTCTCTCTCTCTCTCTCTCTCTCTCTCTCTCTCTCTTTAAATGCTGTATGTATAAGCAGAGTTGTACCAGTGCAACTGTGAAAGTCTACGGGTTTCATGAGCCATGTTTAGAATTCTCTCTCTCTCTCTCTGTCCATCAGAAGATGCTAATGACGATCTCATTATCATTAGGGGGAGGGGAGAAGGAGGAGGGGGGGGGAGAGAAAGGGGGAGCGAGGGGGGTGTAATAGCAAGGTCAACTTGGCAAGAGAGAGGAAGTTAATAAACTTAGTTTATCGGGAAATGAACCCGTCTATCTTATTTATTTGATAAAAAATATATAAATATAAATTATATATGTGTATATATATATAGGTAAGTAAATTGATAAATAAATGAATAAATAAATTATTTAAAAAATAAATTAGTTTTATTTAAATAATTAATTAAATGAATTATTTACTTATTTTCTTATTTTCTTACTACTTTTCGTATTTATTTATTTATTAGTCTCTTACTTATTAATTTCTTTATTCCTCGTTATTTATTTATATTTATTTATGGATAAATAAATAAGGTAGACGGCATTAGGCAATAATTATAATTAATTAATGTATATATATCGCAACAACATTCAATAAACAAGTATAAAATGCGCCGAAGTTTCTTCAGCACAATCGAGTTTTCTGTACAGCATATAATCAAGGCCACCAAAAACAGATCTATCTTTCGGTGGTCTAGGTATAATGCTGTATGAGCCGCGGCCCATTAAACTTTAACCACGGCCTGGTGGTGGCCTATCCTAATCGTTGCCAGAAGCACGATTATGGCTAACTTTAACTTGAAATAGAATAAAAGCTACTGAGGCTAGAGGGCTGCAATTTGGTATGTCTGATGATTGGAGGGTGGATGATCAACATACCAATTTGCAGCCCTCTAGCCTCAGAAGTTTTTAAGATCCGAGGGCGGACAGAATGAAGTGAGGACGGACAAAGCCGGCACAATGGTTTTCTTTTAACAGGAAACTAAAATAAATATTCTTAACATAAACTGCCATCGAGAGCGCAAGAAAGGCCTATAAGCCATATACGACTACCCTGATCAATTTCACGGATACTGGTCTGTGCTAATTAATCAACGTATTAAAGGCCTAATATATAATTAATCAGCTGGATAATGATGGTGATGATGATGATGGTTCTGGCTAATTGGTCGTGACGCTCCGTCACCATCTTGCTGACGTTAAACAATGAAATTCCGCAAAGATCGGCCTAACTAGTTAGACTAAGGCTGGTGTTAGATAAAGACATTCCGTGAATACAGACAGATAAATAAACAAACTACGGCTGGCGTTAGATAATTGTTTTCTGTCAAGACAGACCGATAAATAATAGTTAGACTAAGGCTGACGTTAAATAATTGTATTCTGTAAAGTCAAGTACTCTGAAGCTGTTGTGATTGCTCTGTTGAAGCATCAGAACATTGCGTTGGCTATGCATTAAAATCGCATTCTGGAGAGAGAGAGAGAGAGAGAGAGAGAGAGAGAGAGAGAGAGAGAGAGAGAGAGAGAGAGAGTCTTACATCTCATGTGTTTGCAGCGCTTGTACGTAAAAGCACTTTATCTTGATTGTAACATCGGTGACGGTAATATCATGCAGTGTTGATTAACTTGCTTTCTGAAAGCATATTTGCCGTAAGATTCATTATCATCAGGATGTACTTTGTGTAAATATAACTTCATGAACTGCAATTCACTCATATACATTATGTTTCCTCTTTTATAATAATAATAATAATAATAATAATAATAATAATAATAATAATAATAATAATAATAATAATAATAATAATAATAATAATGACGACTTTCTTTTTGCCAAAAATTTAATCCTTTGAGAGAGAGAGAGAGAGAGAGAGAGAGAGAGAGAGAGAGAGAGAGAGAGAGAGAGAGAGGTATCTGGGGATACTGCACAATTAGATTTTAGTAAATAAAGTGAAACCGCTTGAACCGTTGCGAAGTTCTCTACTCATGTGATAAAGACGTGTCATTAATAATCATTATCTAGAGCTACACGAACATATCTTTATGTTAAAAACATACCTGTAGATTATATATATATATATATATATATATATATATATATATATATATATATATATATATATAATCATTATTGTTTCCTAACCTAGTTTTCAACAAGTCTTCCCAGACGAGGTCCCTAGCCCTACATACCATGTTCAGACCGACCACAGTCACATGACTACTCGATAGTTATTCATGGCACAATTGGCTTAACTGACTGCGCCTAATTCCTGCTCTTTGTATGCATGCACGTATGTGTTTTAAATGAATTGAGCGAAGGATAAAGCGTCATGAAATTAAAACGCGCTCGTAAGAAGCCCATCCCAGAACCAGTCCGCGGAAAATACGCCTTTGATTGAGTCGTTGTTTTATTGTTGAATGAGCTTATATTTTCAGAGAGAGTTTTCGCGACCATAACAGTCCGTTCTTTACTTCCCATTCGTTTTTATTTTTCTTTTTTTACCTTGCAATCGACGCTATACGACATTGTGATCATCGAAGGCGATTCGTCAGTGCACCACCTGTCATTCGGTTGATAAATCGATTCCGTCCGTTAAGAAAATCGAATTATCCTCAAGAAAACTGTCATATCAAAAGCAGGAAATAGTCATGGAGCAGAGTAAGCAGTTCCTCAGCCATCAAGGTACGCCAAAGTGATAGTATCATCAAGCAGCTACAAGCATTAGTCCCAATAACCTTCACTGCGGTAGACATTGCACACATTCTGGGGGACTCGGAACTCGCCATTTACAAGGCCAGGCCGCCACAGTCCGCTATCTGAGATTCTACAACACGTTTTTTACGGCGGATAATTCAGTTTCAGCCAAGATTCGCTAATGTCCGTCGCCTTTCATGGAACTGCAAGGGATCAGGGCCTTAATCTCTAACGTTTCAAGCGTCTGTGAAACAGACAAACGCGAAGGAATAAAAATGTCAGTTCTGGTAACCAATGTTACCACGAGATCGCACGTGCGTTTGAGTCGTGTTGCCAGCGGGAGAGCCTTATATTTTCAAGGAAGTACTCCAGCAATGCCGTTTCTCTTTTTAGCTTCCACCGATTTCTGCGACATGCCTCTTGCCATTAATTGATTTTTAATGATGGTTGCGAGGCGAGTTCTCCCAGATGAGCTGTTCTGATATAATTGTTCGGATATTTGATGCCATATCAGTATACAGAAGGGTAGCAGGGACGGATCCATGACCGTAACATTTCAACCCAGTGAAAAGACAAAATACAATTTGGTTTCTGAAGATGGTCAGTATGGCCGCTTGTTTTCTATGGCCGCTACGTTACAGATCAGACCAGAACCGTTGGGGAGCTACGTACTTCTTTTTTTTTTCCCTCTCTCTCCTGAGCTGGCAAGCCCTCTGGACTCTCCCCCCCGCCCCCCCCTTCCCATCCGTAGACCAACACCAAGACCCCTCCACCAGTCCGGACTGACTGACTATACACACGCCCCTCTGGACCGAAGCTGCTCTTAGCTTTATAAGCTCTTATTTTGACCCCGGAATGTTTTCCGGTCTTTGGGAGGCGGGCCGCTTTTTCTCTTTCCTCGATGCTGCATCTTGAAGCCTTTTCCCCCTCCGTAAGTTCCTTTGAATATAAGGATGCGTAAATATATTAGTTCAGTGCAATACAGAATGCTGTAACATGTTTTACCTATGGGCGAGGGGTAAACTCTATATACTTCCTAGCCATTAAATGACGAGATGGACATTATAGATTTATATGTTTATGGCTTGCGCATTCGTGTGGCCCATTCGAACTAGTTTCTGTGTAAAATTGCCCTGAGAACGTTAACGTGCCGTACTAATATACATATGTATGTGTATTTATGCATTTCTACACGCACTCGTGTGTATAATCGAGCGACTCTCTCTTACACATACGCTCTATCCATCTATCTAGTTATATATACATACATACATACATATATATTATATGGCGTCACATGGCTAGCTTGGATGCAGAGCGCTTATATTTCCTGGCGTCTCCTTGAGTTTATAGCATTGTTTTTGTTAATTATAATTATTTTTTCCATAAACTTAGATATGAAATACAAACTGAACATTGGAAATGGAAACCAAAAGAAAAGTCACTTAAAATAATACAAACTTTATATTTCATTTAACATTCCCTCATTACTGCCTTAGTTTATCAAAAATTACTGAACTGTCTTTTTCATTTCTTATTACCTTTACTTTGCAATGTTCGTTTCCCTATTCAGTTTAATATTTTCATTCTGAAATAAATTCCGCACCTAAAAAAATAACTAATTATATCCTCCGGAACATCAACATTTTTGTCTCTGAAAATATCAAGTCTGGATACTGTCATGAATCCCGGCTTCAGCGTTTTTCCATGGGAAAGCTTTGAATAACTTTCCAGATCTTTTTGAAATTGTAGAGAAGGTCTATATAATGTTTTTCTCTTTACAAGTGAGATCCGATCCTCACTTGTTCCAGCTGTGTCAGCTGAACCTGAAGATGGATTCTTATTCCTAGACTTATGTGTGCTATGAATCCTCCCAAATAATTTAAAGACTCATTTTCTATCACAGATTTTGGTTCTCCCTCCATATGCAGAAAGGCTATATATGTATATATATATATATATATATATATATATATATATATATATATATATATATATATATATATACAGTAATATATAGTGTATAATATATATATATATGTATAGTATATTTTATCATTATAAACGTTCATTACAATAAAAAAAATTGCAAGAGGTCTATGCGCATGAATGAAAAAAATTGGAGTAAATTTCCTCTCTCTCTCTCTCTCTCTCTCTCTCTCTCTCTCTCTCTGTATATATATATATATTATATATATATATATATATATATATATATATATTATATATATATATATATATGCCTATAATTATAATAAACTATCATTTTCATCTTCCTAACCCCCTAATAAAAGTAGGCTTATCCATGTGCAAGAAAATCTCTCTCTCTCTCTCTCTCTCTCTCTCTCTCTCTCTCTCTCTCTCTCTTCATAATCCACCCCCTCCTGTACCAAACAAATAACTGGCCATTTCATACACAAGAAAAAAATTCTACTAAAATTCTGGCCTCCCGCTTTCGTGCTGACTGGCATTTCTATCTGCAGTTATTTTCAACAAACATAGGTCTAGGCCTAATTCCAGTTTTGTCAGTCTTAAACCAGTGAACTTGGTTTATTTGCATTAGGAATCGAATGGAAGGTATTACATACTGGATGTGTTCTTTAATCGCTAGAATTATCCTCATAAACCTTTGGTTCATTCGGTAATGCAAAACGCTCTCTCTCTCTCTCTCTCTCTCTCTCTCTCTCTCTCTCTCTCTCTCTCTCTCTCGAAAATAACTGTCTCCCCCCTACTTTGCCCTACAAATAATAGGCCCATTTCAAGCACATGAAAACAATTTCAGTGAAATGTTCGTGTCTCTATCCCTCTCGTGTTGACTTGGCATATTCCCTTTGCAGTTATTCTCAATTGCACATAGGTCTAGGCCTTATTTCAATCTTCTCACTCTTACCCTGCCAAATATGGTTTACTTGCATTAGGAATAGAAAGGAAAATGTATTTATGTAGTTTAAGTGATAGAAGTATTCATATAAGCCTACGGTTAATATATTTATCCACAGTTTTAAATGTAACAGACAGACTAGACCAAAGTAGAGTCAAGATATTAAATACCTGAATCAGCAGTGGAACTACCACTTGCATTTGTAGGCAGTAGTTAAGCAATTCATGCCTGAGGCTTCTTCCATAATCGCTTTGTTGACAGTGAACCGAACACTCTTGTGTTTTTGGTGATTATATGGTCACTTCTTCTGCAGATTTGTCACCCACTTCCTCCTACACATTTCTCTCTCTCTCTCTCTCTCTCTCTCTCTCTCTCTCTCTCTCTCTCTCTCTCTCTCTCGGTGGTCCAGCTTGAACAGTCCATCCAATGTTCGTTATATAATTATTGCTCAGCGCAAACCTCCTACACATTTCTCTCTCTCTCTCTCTCTCTCTCTCTCTCTCTCTCTCTCTCTCTCTCTCTCGGTGATCCAGCTTGAACAGTCCATCCAAAGTTTTCGTTATATAATTGCCCAGCGCAAACCTCCTACACATTTCGGGATCTTGAGGGGAAAACGGTAAAAGCTAGACTTTTCCCCTTCTAAAATTGTCCCTTTTTGTGTTTCATCATCCACAAATAGCACATATCACCATGGCAATAACGTACTAAATCCCCAAAAAACTTCAAGAATCGTCACAATTCGTGAAAACTCCAACCTGGATGTTGTCAGGTGCCAGGGGGGAAGAAGGTACTGCATGGCTTACCCAGCGGCTACCGATGAGAGCACCGCGTGACGTCATGCGCGGGAGAGTTGAAAAATCGACCTCTTTGTAAAACACCTTATCTTCTTACATTCTGGGGGTGGAGAATGGGTGACGTCGTTAGGCCCGTATCTTGTAAACCATATAACCCAGTTCTGCCTTAAAATGGAAGACTGTGGTATCTGTAAAAACACAAAACTGAGAAAAATGGTAGATACTCCCTTGCCTTACTACTGATTTTGCAGATACTGCAAATGGGACCCCCCCCCCATTAATACCCGTCGTGGAAAGCATTGAAGAATCATTCTGAACCTGCAGTAACTTGCGTATTAGTGTTTCACGAACCCGACAGGTGGCATATCTCAATTTCGAAAATTTAGCAGATACTGCAGTTTTCCATTTTAGGGCAGAGTTGACCTAATCAGTAATTATACCTGAGTTGATCTAATCAGTAATTATACCTGAGTTGACCTAATCAGCAATCATACCTGGTGGCTGGTGGCTGAACGACTGCGCGGTTGCACAGCCGGGTTGGAGAAGGGATTGGGGCCAGCAACCCCAGCCAAAAAAGACTTGGCCAGGTAACAGTAGCCTACTGTACACTTCCGGAGCCAACCATGTGAAGCTGAAAAGATATATATATGTATATATATATATATACAGTTTATATACATATATTTCCCTCACACTTTCACCATCGAAGCGCATCATCTCTCCTGGGCGCCCCCTATAACCCCCTAGGTGTCTTTCCAATATTCAGCCACTTAATTACGCCCCTATGTCCTCGACAGTCACTTCGGCGAGTGTTCACAAACTTCCTTCTTAACCCTTTCCACTCGTCCATCATTCAGGCCACTCAATTTTGCCTCTCTCTGTCCTCCAGATTCGAGAAATGTTAAAAAATCGAGAAGTATTCAAAATACTCAGGGCATAGGCCTAGTAGGGCTGCTTTCATTCCAGACGCCATCTTTCCGTTTACGTAACTCATCCTGAGGTCTATTTGTTGCTTCTTACTTTTATTCCGGTTTAAATGATCCTTCTGTCGCGTGATTACACCTCAAGTAATCTATTTTTAGTTTTCTGTAAACGAAAACTATTGTGCTGGCTTTGTCTGTCCGTCCGCACTTTTTTCTGCCCCGTACTTTTTCTGTCGCCCTCACATCTTAAAAACCACTGAGGCTAGAGGGCTGCAAATCGGTATGTTGATCATTCACCCTCTAATCATCAAACATACCAAATTGCAGCCCTCTAGCCCCAGTAATTTTTATTTTATTTAAGGTTAAGTTAGCCATAATCGTGCTTCTGTGCAACAATATAGGATAAGCCACCACCGGCCCGTGGTTAAAGTTTCATGGGCCGCCGGTCATACAGCATTAGACCGAGACCACCGGAAGATAGATCTATTTTCGGGAGGCCTTGATTATACGCTTTGCAGAAAACTCGATCGCGCCGAAGAAACACTACTTTTTCTACTCTCTTTCCTAACCTCCTATGCTTTCATTCCTTCCATTTCCTTAATTTTAAAACCTCTCCACATTTTCGTAGATTTTTTTCTCTTTATGTTTAACTCACATATAATTATATTTTTGCTTGGATTTACATTTACAAATACTCCCATAGGGGGTTAGCGCCGTCAGTGCGCCTCATGCGGTGCACTGTAGGCGTTATTTAGGTTTCTTTGGCATCGTGCCTTCCTTAGGCCCCCAGCTCCCATCTCCTTTCGTTCCTTTTACTGTACCTCCTTTCACATTCTCTTTCTCCCATCGTACTTTCCTCAACCCTCTCATAACAATTGATTGATAGTGCAACTGCTTTGAGGTTTTCCTCCTGTTACGCCTTTCTGACCTTTTACTGTCAATTTCGGTTTCAGCGCTGAATGACCTCATAGGTCGTTCGGTGTTTGTGGAAGTAGTGATTATGGAATTTAAACCTTGTCATTAAATCTACGGTACGGACACACATTTTTCAATTTCTGAAGGTTTAAACAGTAATAAAACTAGTAAAAAAATGCGCAATCGAGTTTTCCGTACAGCCGCTACAGCGAATAATCAAGGGCCACCGAAAATTGGTCTGTCTTTAGGTGGTCTCGGTAAAATGCTGTGTGAGCCGCGGCCCAAAAAATCTCTCAGCCGGCCGTGGTGGCCTATCCTACATCGTTGCCAGAAGCATGATTATGGTAACTTTAACCTTAAAAAAAAAACTACTGAGGCTAGAGGACTGCAATTTGGTATGTTTGATGACTGGAGGGTGGATGATCAACATGCCAATTTGCAGCCCTCTAGCCTCAGTAGTTTTTAAGGTCTGAGGGCGGACGGAAAAAGTGCGGACGGACAGAGAAAGCCGGCACAATAGTTTTCTTTTACAGAAAACTACAAAATCAGATCCGTCTCAGACCTAGCCAGCGTTCATTGTCACAGCAATCAGTTATTCTTGTTGACAGACAGACACGGGTGAGAGCATAAATCTTTCAAGTTTGTAACGAGTCGCTAAAGAGAGTAAAAATAACACCGAGAAATGGAACAAATTCTCTTATTTTTGCGATTTTTGTAAAGGAAAATCAGACTCCGTGGGGGGCCATTGCCATCAGTGCACCTCGTTTGATGCACTGTAGGGCATCACTCAAGGTCGTTTGCGGCGTCCCTTCGGCCGCCAGCTGCAGCCCCTTTCATTCCCTTTTACTTTACCTCCCTCCCCAACTTCCTTCTTCCATTTTGCTGTCCAACCGCTCCAATTCCCTCTTGTCATCTTAAGCGCTGAATGGCTGAAAGTGCAACTTCAATGCTTGGCTTTTTAGCCAAATTTTTCATAAATGAAGTAAAATTTCATAGAGAAAAATTAGGAAAAATGCAAAAAAAAAAAAGTTGTATATTGGAAGAATGATAAAATGTTTTGGCGTAATTTGATGCTATATTACTTTTATATATTAAGTAGCGCTTACAGGGGCCAATGACGAAAATCTTACAGGGTATTTTCCTATAGACCAAAAAATATTATTATTATTATATTATTATTATTATTATTATTATTATTATATGCTAACTAGCACTCACTAGAGCCGATGACGAAAATCTTAAACGGTTTTTCCCAAAGACCAAATGATATCCCAGAAGTTCATTATTATTATTATTATTATTAATTATTATTATTATTATCAGAAGACGAACCCTATTCATATGGAACAACCCACAGAGGCCATTAACTTAAAATTATTATTATTATTATTATTATTATTATTATTATTATTATTATTATTATTATTATTATTATTATTATTATTATTCAGAAGACGAACCCTATTCATATGGAACACGCCCACAGAGGCCATTAACTTAAAATTATTATTATTATTACTTATTATTATTATTATTATTATTATTATTATTATTATTAATTATTATTATTATTATTATATTATTCAGAAGACGAACCCTACTCATATGGAACAAGCCCACCAAAGGGGCCACTGACTTGAAATTCAAGCTTCCAAAGAATATTATGGTGTTCATTTGAAAGAAGTAACAGCAGATAACAGGATATACAGAAAGAAGAGACCAGCTATTAGAAAATGAAAAATAAACTAACAAATAAAAAAAAAATAAATAGATAAAAATGTAAGTGAATGATTAAAATACAAGGAGAGTTGCTCTGGTGTAGAAATGCTTCGCGTCTTCCCGTTGAAATTTGTAGGATAACAATTCAGAGGATATTTTGTTTAGGTGAACGTATATCACTGGACAAATAACAGTGCTCAAATAGTTGTATAGAAGAAGAAGAATGTTCATAGGACGTCTTTCAAGCCCCATGATTAACCATGTACCTCGCTGTCTAGCTCCTCAGTTCCAGAGGTCCTTTATTCCTCACACAGTTGGACTCTGGAACACCGCCCTACTGAGGATGTCGCTCAAATGGAATTGAAAAGTTCAAGCGAAGGTGCAAAGGGTTACTACCCTAATACTGTCCTCTTTGTATATTGATAATTTACTTACATTTTTTTCTGTTTATTTATTGATTTGTTAAACTATTTTTTCTCGTTAATGAGAGATCTCATCTTTCTGTATTCCACATTACCCATCTGTTGTCTCTCTACTGAACACCTTAATATTCTTTGGAAGCTTGAATTTTAAGTCAGTGGCCCCTGTGGTGGGGTTGTTCCATATGAATAGGGTTCAGCTTCTGAATACAAATAACAATTATAACTCTCCTCACTTAAGTCAATCTGATTCAGCGACATCCGTGTCCTATCGGGAAAATATTCCCACTAATTCATTAGTATACGAGATGAAAGCTTCAGAGGGCGTGAGTGCGCAAACAAATGAGTGCGCAGAAGCAGGTGACAGCGAGCGCATTATAAAGGAATATTATTAACAAAAGTTTTAAAAAACTGTTTGTTCTTCTAAATATATTTTTTTCTCAGATTTGTGTGTGTGTTTTTTTTAAAGTTTCAAAGGTCGATACCGATCTCTTATCATCATGGAATTGGAATGGAAATATAGAATTTAGGCCAGAGGCCAAGGACTGGGACCTATGAGGTCATTCAGCGCTGAAAGGGAGACTGAGGGTAGGTAGGTTCGAAAGGCGTAACAGAAGGAAAACCTTTTGATTCATAGTGCAACTGCTTTGAGGTTTTCCTCAAACCTTTCAAACCTTTTTATTGTCAATTTCCGTTTCAGCCCTGAATGACCTCATAGGTCCAGCGCTTGGCCCTTGGCCTAAATTCTATATTCAATTCAATTCAGCCCATTTTTTATCGATGCTTCTCACACAAGCTCTGTTTATTTACTCTTTACAAAATCACACTCGCCTGAACTGAATTAACAGCTGCATTTTTATTCATTCCTTCAAAACTCGAACCTCCGTCGATTTTGATTTGCAATTCAACTCAATAATTATCCTGTATACCTCCAGCCCTTCCTCCGCTAACACATCAGTCTATCTATCTATCTATCTATTTTTGTATTTATGTATCTATATATATATATATATTATATATATATATATATATATATCTATATATATATAATATATATATATGTATATATATATATTGATGTGTTAGCGGAAAGGCTGGAGGTATATAGGATAATTACTGAGTTGAATTGCAAATCAAAATCGATGAGGTTCAAGTTATATATACATGTGTGTGCGTGTGTACACACATACACATAACATATATATGTGCATATATATGTATATATATACACATACAGCTGTATACCTATCTATCAATCTATATATATCTGTCTAGTTGTCTATTCATCTATGTATCTAAACAAATGTCTGTGCGCACGTACTTGACCAAACAAGTTTTTTTTTCTTCCTTTTAATGAGATTGCCATGAACCACACAAATTACCAAAAAAAAAAAAAAAAAAAAGAGAGGCATTTGTTAAGCAGAGCGTGATTCGGAGAAAGGTCAAGGAATGCTAGAAAGGCGACGACGGAGAAGGAGAAGAATAATCGGATGACTCAGGGGGGAAGCTTAGGAGTGGGAGAGACAGGGGCCAAAATAAGTAGGAAAATAATTATAAAGGGCGAGGAAGAACGTACGCGAAAAAAGGAAGAAGAATGGACGATTTGAACTGAACTGAATCGAATTGATTGAAGGTAGAATTTAGGCTAAAAAAGGAAGAAGAATGGACGATTTGAACTGAACTGAATCGAACTGAAGTGAATGTAGGAATTTGGGCTAAAAAAGGGAAGTGGAATGGACGATTTGAACTGAACTGAATCGAATTGGATTGAATGCAGAATTTGGGCTAAAAAAAAAAGAAGTGGAATGGACGATTTGAACTGAACTGAATCGAATTGGGTTGAACGTAGAATTTAGGCTAAAAAAAGGAAGTGGAATGGACGATTTGAACTGAACTGAATCGAACTGAATTGAATGTAGAATTTAGGCTAAAAAAAGGAAGTGGAATGGACGATTTGAACTGAACTGAATCGAACTGAATTGAATGTAGAATTTAGGCTAAAAAAAGAAGTGGAATGGACGATTTGAACTGAACTGAATCGAACTGAATTGAATGTAGAATTTAGGCTAAAAAAAAGAAGAAGAATGGACGATTTGAACTGAACTGAATCGAATTGGATTGAATGTAGAATTTAGGCTAAAAAGGAATGGAATGGACGATTTGAACTGAACTGAATCGAATTGGATTGAATGTAGAATTTGGGCTAAAAAAAGGAAGTGGAATGGACGATTTGAACTGAACTGAATCGAATTGGATTGAATGTAGAATTTGGGCTAAAAAAAAGAAGTGGAATGGACGATTTGAACTGAACTGAATCGAATTGGATTGAATGTAGAATTTGGGCTAAAAAAAGAAGTGGAATGGGACGATTTGAACTGAACTGAATCGAATTGGATTGAATGTAGAATTTGGGCTAAAAAAAGAAGTGGAATGGACGATTTGAACTGAACTGAATCGAATTGGATTGAATGTAGAATTTGGGCTAAAAAAAGAAAGTGGAATGGACAATTTGAACTGAACTGAATCGAATTGGATTGAATGTAGAATTTAGGCTAAAAAAGGAATGGAATGGACGATTTGAACTGAACTGAATCGAATTGAATTGAATATAGAATTTAGGCTAAAAAAGAAAGTGGAATGGACAATTTGAACTGAACTGAATCGAATTGAATTGAATATAGAATTAAGAATAAAAAAAAAGGAAGTGGAATGGACGATTTGAACTGAACTGAATCGAATTGAATTGAATATAGAATTGAGGTCAAAGGCCAAGCGCTGGGACCTATGGTGACGTCATTCAGCGCTAAAACGGAAATTGGGAGTGAAAGGTTTGACAGGTGTAACAGGAGGAAAACCTCAAAGCAGTCGCACTATGAAGCAAATGTTAGGAGAAGGTGGATAGCAAGATGGAAGAAATTATGAACGGAGGTACAGTAAAGGGAATGAAAGGGGTTGCAGCTAGGGACCGAAGGGATGATGCAATGAACCTTAATGCCTACAGTGCACCTCACTGACGACACTAAGCCCCCCTCTACGGGGGACAATGAAACAATGAACAGGAATTTCAAAAAGAAGAAAACCTCGGCCGGGCCACTTTTACAATAACTTTTACTTTTATCAATAATTTTCTGAAGACTTTCTCTCTTCCCCCCAGACAAAGATGCCTCCCGCCCCCCCAACCCCGTTTATTCCTCAGAAACCACCTGGATTTTCAGAACGAGGGAACTTAACTGTAAAAACATTCTGATGTCTCGTCTTGGACCCCAACCCCAAGTGGCATACCCGTAGGAAACTGTCCCCCCAAGAAAGTTTAAAGGTGGATTTGAAGGTCTACAAGTTCCACGGGAATTTCTGCTTGCCTGCATGCAGTAGGAGCCTCTTTTTGTTCATTCAGATGTTTATTGATGGTATTCACTTTGCTGATAAAATCTAGATCCAATATCTCGGCTAATTGTTAATTTACCTGTTGTCATAGGTCACGGGTAACGAGCATTAATTACTCTCGGTGAATCAGGCTTGTAATAGAATTTCACAAGCTCTTGTCTACTTTCATAATGACACTTGACTTGCATTGATGTCAGTACAAGCAAAAACAAGTTAAATATGCGCCGAAGTTTCTTCGGCGCAATCGAGTTTTCTGTACAGCCCGCTACAGCGTATAATCGAGGCCACCGAAAATGGATCTATCTTTCGGTGGCATTGCATAATGCTGCATGAGCCGCGACCCGTGAAACTTTAACCACGGCCCGGTGATGGCCTGACGCGTCATTATGGCTAACTTTAACCTTGAATAAAATAAAAACTACCGAGGCTAGAGGGCTGTAATTTTGTATGTTTGATGATTGGAGGGTGGATGATCAACATACCAATTTGCAGCCCTCTAGCCTCAGTAGTTTTTAAGATCTGAGGGCGGACAGAAAAAGTGCGGACAGAAAAAAGTGCGGACAGAAAAATTGCCGACAGAATAAAGTGCGGACGGACAGACAAAGCCGGCACAATAGTTTTCTCTTACAGAAAACTAAAACCAGATGACAGCGAATGACTTTGGTCTCAAGAAATATATTCCTCAGCTCATCTTTGCATATTTCACTGTTAAGTATCACCATAAAACGAGTAATAAGACGGTGATTTTTAATCACTATCATCGCTGGTGTTAGTGTCATGGTGGCTAGTCTCGTGAGCAATATTTGTTCATCGTAATTCTTTTTACTTCCGAACTGTATGTGTATGTGTGTGTATGTGCGTATGTGTAATTAAAGATACAGTTAACTTAATTTTTGCACCAACATAAATACAGATAGTGTCGACTCTGTGCAAAGTTTGTGACGAGATACTGAGAGATTCCTGGAAAAAGGTCACGGGGTCACGTGACCTTACCTTTAGACATTTGAAGGCATGGAAATTCATTGGCATTCGATCTCTCTACAACCCGGAGAGAGAGAGAGAGAGAGAGAGAGAGAGAGAGAGAGAGAGAGAGAGGAGAGAGAGAGAGAGAGAGAGAATTATAAATGGGGAAAATAGTTAAACACACAATTTGTTTGCTTTTTCCCAGACTCCGAAACTAAAGCTGTGGATTCAGAGAAATGGTGCAGTTCTCAGTTGAACAGTACTGTGCATTTCGAAAAGTACTAACAGTACTGAGAACAGTACTGTGCATTTCGATAAGTACTAACAGTACTTAGAACAGTACTATATATTTCGAAAAGCACTAGCAGTACTTAGAACAGTAATATGTATTTCGAAAATTACTAGCAGCACTAAGAACAGTACATTTCAATAAGTACTAATAGCACTGAGAACAGTACTATGTATTTCGATAAGTACTAGCAGTACTTAGAACAGTACTATGTATTTCGAAAAGTACTAGCAGCACTAAGAACACTACTACGCATTTCAACAAGTACTAATAGTACTGAGAACAGTACTATGTATTTCGAAAAGTACTAGCAGTACTTAGAACAGTACTATGTATTTCGAAAAGTAGTAGCAGCACTAAGAACAGTACTATGTATTTCGATAAGTAATAGCAGTACTTAGAACAGTGCTATGTATTTCGATAAGTACTACTAGTACTAAGAACAGTACTATGTATTTAGAAAAGTAAAAATAGTACTGAGAACTAGAACAAGACACTCACACACTTTATATATATATGTATATATATATATATATATATATATATAATATATATATATATATAATATATATATATATATATATATATGTATATATGGGACTTCTCATGGTTCAGTATTTCCAACAATACCAGGGCAGAGATATAAAATTTCCAATGAGGTGAAAAAACGTGGGTCTTTTTTATGAAAAATCCATTTTGCCTTGGTAGACCTATAAGCGGTGAATTAGGTACCTGGTGGTTCGTCAACTGTGATGGGTCACACCCGTGGTGGGAAAAGGCGTAGGTCTAGCAACTTCACCTCAAACGACTTCCTAAGAGCTGGAAATTGATAACTTTTGGACTATCTGCTCCAAGAGGAAGAGACATATGTATGTATGCATAGGCCTATATATATACACACATATATACTGTATATATATATAACAGAGAGAGAGAGAGAGAGAGAGAGAGAGAGAGAGAGAGAGAGAGAGAGAGAGAGAGAGAGAGAGAGAGAGAGAGAGAAATGGTGCCTAATATATAAACAGGGATTGGAGGCTGCATTAGACGAACTACTGATAAAGCCTTGTATGTAACATCAGGTTATGTTTTCGATTATTTCCACTTTTATAAAAAAAAAAAAAACAAACGCAGGGGCAGGAAATACTGTCATTTTTAGCCTTTAATGTTTGTTGAAAAAGAAAAATCTGTAAAGAGAGAGAGAGAGAGAGAGAGAGAGAGAGAGAGAGAGAGAGAGAGAGAGAGAGAGAGAAATAGGAGGGTAGGAATTAGTCATAAATGAAATCCTGAAAGTGAAAAGATCGATAATGGGGAAATCACAGCGAGAGAGTGGCAAGTTCTGTGCAATCCCTTATACCGGCAAAACTGGTATATACGGCATTTTAGTACTGGTCTGCTACTAAAATTCAATTAAATTTCTTTAATTTACTCAATTATTTGAAGTTTTTAAGTAATTACAATCTACAGAATATAAAGAAATGGCTATACATTGAGCATAGGTCTATGTATAACTAAATCACTTCATACCCTGCGTATACGTAGGGAAGTCCTTTATAGCAGCATATCAAGCCACGATTATCCTTCATAAAACAAAAACGGAGTGTCCTGATAACCGCTGAAATAAAGCATATTTGATTTAAAGTAACATTTTCAT
>JANJGK010000005.1:3135191-3205191 GCA_039081455.1 Macrobrachium rosenbergii
ATATATATATATATATATATATATATATATATATATTTAAGAATATGTTTCCTGAGTGACATTCCAGTGTTAAGTGTGTGTTAATGGCTTGTCAGAATGCCAGCCCCTGATGTTTTGATATTTAATTTCTTTAGGTGTAATCCCCTTCAAAACAAACAGTTTTTCTTGTTTTTATAAGTTTATATTAATATTTTTGTCGTTTTTTGAAGCATTTTTTTTTTTATCTTTCTTACATATCTCTCTCTTTGAATAACTACTTATTTTCCTTTGTTGGACGTATTTCAGTTTGTCACGCAATTTGATAACTGTCTTATCATTCCTAATAACTGTCATCATTCCTAATAACTCTTTTATCATTCCTAATCCCATTTCTTCTTCGTGACGTTTATTGATATTTTCTTGAGTGGCTGAATCGGTTGTACGCTTCATGTATTCGATATCTTGCAAGAGTCCAGTACAAGCTGTGTGGGATATTGGTGATGCCAGTCTTATCATTCCTAATAATAATAATAATAATAATAATAATATCCTCTATTTCAGCTCAGGGTCATATACGTGGAATATACAAAGTCTACACAACACAATATACATTATCTAGATACAGGAGATAAAACGATAAGAATGATAAAAGGCAATATCCACATATTTTCTGAATAGTAAAAACGACAGTATAACAATGGTAATTCCAGTAATAACATTGAGAATAATAGTAAAAAAAAAATATTAAAATGAGAGCAATAAAAAAAAAACATTGCATACAATTAATTTCCATCTGGGGACCTCAGGTGGTTACAGAGAAGTCAGGTCCAGAAGGGTACTAAATACGAAAAAGTGAAAAAAAAAGAAAAAAGCAAATCTCTTCTTTATGTCATTTACTAATGGTTTCTCGAGTGGCCAAATCGGTTGTACGCTTCGTATTCTGATCGATATCTGACAGGAGTAGTAAGCTAAGCTACCAGTGTGTGTGTGTGATACTAGTCCAGGTCGCTGCTGAATGACCAGTGAACTCTGTGACATTTTGTCTCCTCTGAAAGATTAACAGTACTCCGATGATCTGCGTCGCTTGTCACCCGCTGTCCACGGTGACTTTGCATTATCAAGCCCTGGGCGCTGTGCCCTGTTATTCAAAGGCTGTTTTCAATGTGTTAAATATCTGAGTGTATCACACACACACACACACACACACACACATATATATATATATATATATATTAGAAATAATCGACACACAATCACGTGTGGAACAGAAGTAAATTTCCGACTCACATCAGGATCGAACCCAGGTCTTGTGTGGCCTGGTTGACAGCGGTCTCGTCTTTCAGCTGAAAGACCTGGGTTCGATCCTGATGTGAGTCGGAAATTTATACATATATATATATATATATATATATATAAATAATGCAAACTTTATTCTATATGTATTAGAAAACAGTGAGAGATTTTCCATTTAATGAGAAAATATCCTATCAGGAAAGCTATGACGGACGAATGATTGCTTATTTTAAATTGACTTACAGTGTTATTCTCTCATTTGCCCATGTGCCCTGTCACATATCTGTCTTCTTTAGGAAGACGAACTCATTATATATGTATTGAGAATGTTTGTGGGAGTGTCAGTATCATGTTGAAATGTCATTGAATAGATACATTTGCAATTGAAGATGCAGAATAAAGCATATGGCTTGTGTTTGAAGAAAAATTGAAAGAAATTCCGGTGAAAAGCATCAGTCAGTAGTTTCTGATTATATAAAATATTTCCATATACATATATATATATATATATATATATATGAATGAATTTTATCACATCAACCGTGATTCATACACAGGCATTAAGCTACAAACGTCCTTGATGGCCGTGTGGTTAAAGGCGTCACTGTAGTCCTGAGTTCTCGTCTTCCGTGGTTCGAGCCCACGAGATGACGAACTTATTATCAGCTAAAAAGTTCCCCTGCGGGTAACATATGTGAAAATATAATATAATTTCCGAGGTAGAGCGAATTGGATATTAAAGGACGTTTGTACCTTAATGCTTACATATATATATATATATATATATGTGTGTGTGTGTGTGTGTGTGTGCGTGCGTGTTGCCTCCCAGTCCTGCATGAACTTCCCTACCGGGTGCAGTATTGTTCCTCATGACAGTTCATTCAACGTTAGGTTTAGCCTTCTTCATTACTCACTATGCACACTATCAGTTGTTTTCCCTCCCTATTAATTATCATCATCCTCCCCACTTCCATTTCGTTAACCCTCCCTCCGCCCTGGGCGTGTTTTCATCGCAGGAGAATGATGCAGCTAATCTCTCTCTCTCTCTCTCTCTCTCTCATTATCATTTGGGATACTTATGTAATTTGTGCAACGTGTTGAAGCTTAGATATCAGGCACATTCAGTCTCTCTCTCTCTCTCTCTCTCTCTCTCATTATCACTAAGGCAATTTACATACACTGTACAGTATTGAATCTGTAGGTGTAGCTCATATTCTCAAATTGTTGAAGCTTAGCTGTCAAAGATCTCTCTCTCTCTCTCTCTCATTATCATTAAGGCAATTTACATATACTTTACAGTGTTGAATCTGTATAATTTTGTTGGTCACTTTATCACATATAAATTGTTGAAGCTTAGCCGTCAAACATATTCTCTCTCTCTCTCTCTCTCTCTCTCTCTCCCTTCCTTCCTTCCTTCCTGTGGATGCATGGCGACAACTCCCTCCTCCGAAGAGGTCGTGACCTACCTCTACCACCACCATCATCCTGTTGCTGCCGTTGCGAACGGTCATTCATGTTCTCACGCTATGTATTCCCTCCTCCTCCTCCTCCTCCTCCTCCTCCTCCTCCACCCTTTTACCTCTGGCTAATAGCTCCGTGTTCGCCCTGCTTGGGACTTACCGTCCACACTCTTGCAATTCAGACCATTTGACATGTAGCTGTGTTTAATGTTTGGCTATCGAGCGCGTATGTTTGTGTTGACGTATATGTGTGTTTGTGTGTGTGTGTGTGTATATATACATGTGTGTAATATATATATATATATATATATATATATCTTCTGTTGTTCTCGTGAGAAGGAGGGAGTCGACGAAACAATAAGAAACCTCTAAAAAAATAAAAGTATCTTCACTTGTTGTCAGTTTTTTGCATTCGCTCTGAAAAGCGAGACTCTTTGGAAATGGGGTTCCTTTTGCCGTGTGAGCCCAACCTTAACGTGTGGACGAATGTGCGCAGAATAGCCCGAGTATATTCCACCTAATGGAATGGAATGGAATAAAGAACTTGAGCCAAAGGCCAAGCACTGGGACCTATGAGTTCATTCAGCGCTGGAAAGGATATTGTGAGTGTAGGTGGATAGCAAGATGGAAGGAAGATAATTTGTATGGAGGTACAGTAAAAGGAGTGAAAGGCGTTGCAGCTAGGGGCTATAGAAGGGACGCTACAAAGAACCTTAAGTAATGCCTACAGTGCACCCCGCGAGGTGCACTGACGACACTACCCCCCCGTACGGGGATATTTCTCTAAAAAGGAAGGCGCCATCACACGACATTCTGTTTGAAGTGGGGCCATTTGGAATGCACCCTTGATTGCGGCTTTGTTCGTGAATTTGAAATTCAGCAATGCATGCGTGCATGCGTGCACTTTCTATTTGTGCTTTCTTGGCCGTGTGTGTGTGTGTGTGTGTATGTATGTATGTGTGCGTGCTGGTCTCGTGTGCACTTCCCTCCAAAGCATTTTTGTGGTTTCTTTTTTTTTTTTTTCTTTTTTATATATATATTCGCCTCCTGGCGTCCACACTTCCTTTGTTCCTCGAGGCTGGAGAGTTTCATATTAATTTGCGAACATTACTTTTCCTGTGGATTACTCTGTGCTTGTCTATGATTTTTATTTGGCATTAAAGCGTTGCGTTTGAATACACACACACACACACACACACACACACATATATATATATATATATATATAAATATACTTACATACAAACATATATATACATTGAATACAATGAACCAGAACTCCTTATCCATGCACAGAAAGAAGGAAATTTACCAAGCACAGGTTAATGCATACTGTATGTCAGCAAAAACGCGATCAATATCCGAACGTGCGGAACATTGAATCTTCACCCCGAGTCCTTCAAATGGCTGCCCAGCTGAATCCAGCTTTCGCAAACGAGAATTTAACCCCATCCTTGAATGAATTACGATTCTGTTATTGTATGGTTCGCGCGATCTGCCGCCAGGGACGAGCGAGAAAGTTTTGTTTACTCTGTACAGGGAACTTTTCAGTCGCGTGTCTTGCTAAATTGTTAGACCACGGAGGAATATAAATTTCATGGCGGTCTAATTTGGCCGGCGTCACAGCAACTGGAAAATAGAACATGGGGTGCAAGAATATAAGTTGTGGCTTTTCACAGTGAATTAATATGATTGTTTGAGGTCACTTTTTTTTTTAATGAGAAAACTACTAAATCATCAGTTGATAGGAATGAATTCATATAATTGTTTTAAAACAGTTATGTAATGAGATAATTGCTAAATCAACAGTTGATAGGAATGAATTCATATAATTGTTTTAAAACAGGTTTGTAATGAGATAATTACTAAATCAACAGTTGATAGGAATGAATTCATATAATTGTTTTAAAACAGGTTTGTAATGAGATAATTACTAAATCAACAGTTGATAGGAATGAATTCATATAATTGTTTTAAAACAGGTTTGTAATGAGATAATTACTAAATCAACAGTTGATAGGAATGAATTCATATAATTGTTTTAAAACAGTTATGTAATGAGATAATTAATAAATCAACAGTTGATAGGAATGAATTCATATAATTGTTTTAAAACAGGTTTGTAATGAGATAATTACTAAATCAACAGTTGATAGGAATGAATTCATATAATTGTTTTAAAACAGGTTTGTAATGAGATAATTACTAAATCAACAGTTGATAGGAATGAATTCATATAATTGTTTTAAAACAGTTATGTAATGAGATAATTGCTAAATCAACAGTTGATAGGAATGAATTCTTATAGTTGTTTTAAAACAGTTATGTAATGAGATAATTAATAAATCAACAGTTGATAGGAATGAATTAATATAGTTGTTTTAAAACAGTTATGTAATGAGATAATTACTAAATCAACAGTTGATAGGAATGAATTAATATAATTGTTTTAAAACAGTTTTGTAATGAGATAATTACTAAATCAACAGTTGATAGGAATGAATTCATATAATTGTTTTAAAACAGTTATGTAATGAGATAATTACTAAATCAACAGTTGATAGGAATGAATTAATATAATTGTTTTAAAACAGTTTTGTAATGAGATAATTACTAAATCAACAGTTGATAGGAATGAATTCATATAATTGTTTTAAAACAGTTATGTAATGAGATAATTACTCAAGCAACAGTTGATAGGAATGAATTAATATAACAGTTGATAGGAATGAATAAACATAACTGCTTCAGATCAGTTTTCTGATGAGAAAACTCACGACACACCAGCAGTCGTGAGGAATGAACTGTACTGATCGTCTATTTCTTTCGTCTCTTCCACAGGTGACCAGGTGGATAGCACAAGCAAGTTGTCGAATCCCCTGCTCGTAACCACAGCTGCTGGCCTTATGGTAACCAACCCAGCGCTTTTCACCCACACGATGCTTAGCGCAGCGCCCACTCTCCTTTTGGGCAGCACACCCGTCCTTGGCAACTCTTCGGTTCTCGGAAACTCCGCTGCGCAGCTCGCCAATTCATCCATACTTGGGTATGCCTGCAGTTTTGTGATGTGCTAGTACTGTCTGAGGGGTTTGTAATGTGCCATTACTGTTTGGGGTGGGGGTGGGTGTATGTGTGGAGTTTTGTAATGTGCCCTAACTGTCTGGGGGGTATGTCTGCAGTTTTGTAATGTGCCACTACTGTCTGGGGAGGGGGGGGGGTTATGTCTGCAGTTTTGCAATGTGCCATTACTGTCTAGGGGGGTTATGTCTGCAGTTTTTAAATGTGCCATTACTGTCTAGGGGTGGGGGTTATGTCTGCAGTTTTGTAATGTGCCATTTATGGTGGGGGGGTGGGGGGCGGGGTTATGTCTGCAGTTTTGTAATTTGCCATTAGTCTAGGGGGGGTTATGTCTGCAGTTTTATAATGTGCCATTTATGTCTAGGGGGGGTTATGTCTGCAGTTTTGTGACGTGCCAGTACTGTATGGGGTGTTTGTAATGTGCCGTTACTGTCTTGGGGGGGGGCGTATGTGTGGAGTTTTGTAATGTGCCATAACTGTCTCGGGGTTTATCTGCCGTTACTGTCTTGGGGGGGGGGGGCCGTATGTGTGGAGTTTTGTAATGTGCCATTACTGTCGGGGGCGGGGGGGGGGTTATGTCTGCAGTTTTGTAATGTGCCATTTATGTCGGGGGGGGAGGGAGGTTATGTCTGCAGTATTGTAATGTGCCATTACTGTCTGGGGGACGTTGTCCCCATCAGCTGCAACAGAAGTAGGACGCTACATTCATGTATGTAAATGTACACCGCAACCTTAATAGGAATGACAAGACCTTTGTGTTTCTAGAATGTGTGTGTGTGTGTGTTTTGTAGTTGTTATATATAATGATTGCCTAATGAAGGAGTATGACCATGAAGATAATTATGATTGTCATCACTTCATAACTAACGAATTTTTTCATATTACCTCAAATCCTTGTAATCATACCCTTCTGACGTCTGTATAGCTTTTTGTAGTCCGTTACATTTGAGACATATTAAAAATATTCCCTCTGATTCGTCAGTAATGGCGTACGGATACCCGAGATGTATTTAATAATTCACTCTTGGCGTTCCGCAGGAATGACTGGGTCGGCCGGCTGAAGGAGCTGCAGGAGAGAGGAACCGTGGCAGCAGCGGCAGCGGCTGCCGCAGCGGCTGCCCACTCCTCCAGCAATGACCTGGATGCCTTGGATGTGGATAACTCCAGGCAGTACACGTCTCGAAACACCGGGATGCCTGTGGCGATGGATCTCTGTGTCGTCTGTGGCGATCGCGCGTCAGGTGCGTAATTTTTTTAAAAACTTCTTCTTCTTCTTCTTCTTCTTCTTCTTCTCGATTGAATTTGTCATCGGGGAAAGAAATTACCGTCTTTAATTCAGTGGGAATTAATAATTCATGTTCCTGTGAATTCATCGCTGTAGAATTGCAAAATTAATGTTTTGTTTCCGTAAGGTGAAGTATCTTCTTCTTCTTCTCGATTTACTTTGACGTCGGGGTCAAAAGTGACCTTCTTTAGTTCTGTAAGAAAAAATAATTCATGCCTCTGTGAATTCACCATTGTCTAATTGCGAATAATATTTTGTTTGGGCAAGTGAACTGTTTACACCCTTCATAAAAGCCATATTTCGTGAACACCCGGAAGTTATTCCTCCTGCTAATTTGTACATGTAATAGGTACGGTTCGTGTTTTAAGAATCTGTTCCGTTTAAATTATCCATTCTCCTCAAATTACCTCTTACTCTATGATATTCGCTGTCCGCAAATACAACTTCAAGAGAGATAATTTATTAAACACGATCCAGTTGATTTCGTATGAAGCAAAAAAGTGCAATGGATGTCACCACCCTAAAGTTTAGCTAAAATGCTTATTGACATTCCTTTCGCCTTTATTTTAAGTTTTATTTGTCAACATTTCATGTGTTTCAATATGTATATATTTTAACCATCACTGTCCAGAGCTTTATTTGATTATATATATTTTTTCTACGTCTTCCTAGTGGATGTTATTTCAACCATTAGGTCTATTTCCGTAGCCTCGATATTTACGTAAATATTTACGGGGGACGTTTTTAAATTCCGATGATAAGAGAGGATTGTAACCCTATTTTTCCTATGGTACAGCATTAAATTATTTTGGTAAAAGTAGATTGTAAATTGTATATACAGGTATCCAACTTTTGTGTATTAATGAATTAGGCCCAGGAGTAGAGAAACATTACAAATTTTGTTTGTTTATGTTTAAGATGTAAACAAATTATTATTTGAACCTCAATTTAGTGAAAGGACTATTTTTCCATGAACATCGTTATGTTTATCCATTCAGGTAAATAGTTATAACTTAAATTGTCAGTATAACGCCATCACGTAGCAGCGAGCCATTTTAGGCCTCTTCTGGATGACCCAAGTTTAACCTTCCTGTGTAAATGTAAGGCCTATTCTGCAGAAGTAACAGCCTGTAAACTGATTTGTAAATGTAATTAAATCAACAGTGAACTGTATAGAGCACCTTTGTTTGGTTATGTTCAAGTTAACTATCAACCTAAACTGAACATAGGCCTAATTTAGAATCCTCGTGGCCAACGCCAAAGGTTACTAGGCCTCGGCAATCGGCAGCCGTACTCAGATTTCCTGCCATAAGCCTATATATATGTCCCATTTAAAAAAAGATTGGGGGTATTTAGCTAGTTTAGATGCAAGCTAATATATTCCTACTTTTTATCTTGCATTTTATGCCCCATGTTCAGTGCAGAGTTGGCGAGAAATTAATATATCCCTATTCGCGGATTTCTCTACGGAACATATACAGTATATACATTATTCGCAGAAAATTCGCCTATTTGCCGTATTTTTCATAGGGAAATATTCACAAATTACTGTATTTTCATATTTTTGTGATTAAATGCACTTTTTGCGATAAAACTATTAAAATACTCAGTTACAAGCATTTTTAGAAGAGTTTTTTCGGTGTTTTGAACTACCAAAATAGGCAGTTATAAGTGTTGTTAGAGGAGTTTTAAGCATTCGCGGATTTTAGCCATTCGCAGTGGCTAGTGGTAGACATCTCCCGCGAATACCAGGGGTTAACTGTAGTCTATTAAAAAATCTGAACAACCAATGATTGAATTTTGTTTTCAGCTATTAGGCCTAAATGCTTACTTGCATTTAGGCCTAGTAGCCAAAAATAAAATTATGCCAATTAGTGTGCTTTAGAATTTGAATCTCTAGGCTGAGTAATAAAAACTTAGATCTGGACATGTAGTTTTTAACTGTTATCATTTAGTATATTTGTAGTAACAGTAATTCATAGTATAGTCATAATTCCTTGGTGCTCATAGGATAAGTTTTTTAATAGATTATCCACATTGGATATGTTGTAGAAAGGCTATGTTAGTTTTGATATAATAAAGAAGATATAAGATGACAACATTAAATTAGAACCCTGTGATTAATAACAGGAAAATGCTTTGAGAGAGAGAGAGAGTCTAATCCATGTTTAGGAATAAGTGATTGAGTATGTAGGGACATAAGAGGTACAGTAATTGTACAGTAACCCCCCCGTACTCACGTTCTCACGATTCACTGACTCAAGCATTCGCGGATTTCTCTGTGGAACATATCTACCCATTATTCGCGGAAAATTCGGCCATTCGCGGCATTTTTCACTGAGAAATATTCACTAATTACTGTATTTTCATATCATTTTCATGACTAAATGCACTTTTTGTGATAAAACTATTCAAATACTCAGATATAAGCATTTTTAGAGGGTTTTTCTTGTGTTTAAACTCTCAAAATAGGCAGTTCTAAGTGTTTTTAGAGGGCTTTTAGGTATTCGCGGATTTTAGCTATTCGTTGGGGGGGTGCGGTACGCATCCCCGCGAATACGAGGGTTTACTGTATTTACTTAATTAAGTTATTGTATTCCTTAACCTCTTGGCTTTAGCATATCATCTTGCAAACTTTCAGTAAGGGCTACAGAATTTATAAACATTATGAAGCAAACTCTTATGTATTGTCTCATGTAATATTTATCCACAGTAATGATTATAAGAATAGTAGCCTACTATAAATGGAGTGTAACACACACAAATTGATATATTACTCCTCCAAACACTCTTTAGTATAAAGGTGGGCACTTGTGCAAAATATTCCAAGTGTCTGCTTTAACCTTTGTTGATGTATTTTATTTTCAAGCTCTCAGCTGTTAACCTAATACAATTTATTCACACCACTGTGCTATTCCTTAGCTGTTCTTTTGCATTATAATAGTTCCTGGGGATATTGAAGCCTGCTGCTCTACAGTTATTACCAAAGGCACTTCAGAACTCTCTCCTGTCCTCAGGTCGCCATTACGGAGCCATCAGCTGCGAAGGTTGCAAGGGATTCTTCAAACGTTCCATTCGCAAACAGCTGGGCTACACATGCAGGGGAAACAAGACCTGCGAAGTTACCAAACACCACCGCAACAGGTGCCAGTACTGCCGGCTGCAAAAGTGTCTAGCGATGGGCATGCGCAGCGACTGTAAGAACGATACTAAGGATTTGTACAAAAGTTTGTGGTGTTTTGTCTTTTGTTTTCTTAGTCTTAGGCACCCTAATGTTAAGTTGGTGGCCAGTGCCAGGGGTTAACCCGATTCTTAATTAATGAACTGTTGCTGCTGCTGCCGCTACTCGCTGCTGCTGCTGCTTGAGGAGACGCGACCGAATAGTATTCGCGCTTCTCCCTCATCCTGTCAGCCTACTACTCATTGCTTCTCTCTCATGATGATGATGACTATCAAGGACTTAATTCCTAATTGTAAAGTAACATGATAGTATGTGTTGGCTTTGTGTTTGTTTGTCTGTTGTCTCCAGTCCACATAACAAATAACCTTAATGTAAAGTTCAAATGGAGTAATTAACAAAAGTAACCATCTTTCCTGTAAATAATCAAAGAGAATTCATCAGTCATTAAGTTAAGAAATCCTATCAGCTGCCATATGAATTGGTTGTATGTTTGTAAATTGCACTTGTTTCTTTTTTTTTTTGAGTTCATATTTGCTTAACTTTTTTAGATTATGGATACAGTAATAGCTTGATGGGACTTGATGTATTTGATCAAGTAGGTACTGTATAAATCCAAGCAGAATAGTTGCTTCTCCAGTTACTGAGGTTTAACAAAAGTAGTGTAAGACAGTGCTAGATTACGTGTACAGTACATCATAGTCGTAATACAGCCCTGTTTAGAAGCTCCCTCACTCTAGATCTCTGTGAGTAATGTAGGCTCTTAGTTGACCTTTCACAGTTGTCTGTGTGGTTTCACTCGTTCTATGTTCATGCAGCCAAAGTTGGTCAGTCAGGTCCTTCTTATGACAAAGGAGTGGCAGCGAATCAAATTCTGTTTGCCAAGTGTTCGTGAGTGGTCCTCATACGTTCACTAGACCGTACAGTACTGGGATGTTGCACAGTACTGTACCCGAACTAATCAAGTCACTTCTTGCCATCTGACCCATAGCTACCCTCTGTTCCTCCTCTTTCCTGGCTTCAGACCCTCTCTCCTCTCCCTCCTTCCTTTTTTATCTACCTTATCCCCTTGTACTGGCCACCACACCCCTGTGAGAGCACACGCCTCTGTGCATGATGCGGAGATGCTACAGCCACCCTGGAACCTTGGCCATAGATGCCACATGACCTCTGACCCTACAGGACTGGTACCCTTGTGACAGCCTCTTATATTGTATGTAAAAACAAAACAGTGCCCTATATGTTTGTGGTAAGTGCATCCTAATTAGTCCATTTGCCAGAATCTGAGGCATCTGCTAATTAGTATTCACCCTTTATGACATGTAAGGTTTTGATTATAAAAAGTTTGCTCAATTTTTAACTTAGTAGAAATTAGTAACTTTTAATTTATGCCAAATGCACCAGAAACATCACTTAAGATTTGTGATGAGAAGCAACACTGTATGACAAGTGCTTCCACATGAATACACTTTATTTGGAATGCTGATAATTTTTGAAGACTAAAAGAGTAATTTGTTAATGGATAAATATGCAAGATTCTTATTTTCACTCGGCAATCAATTTAACTTCCTAAAATGTTGAAAGTGAAACATTGTAAACTTCATATTTTTCTCTTATTGCCATTTTGAAGCCGTTCAGTTATACCGAAAGAGAAGTACTACACCAAGCAAGAAGTCATTTTAATTGATTTGTGTCTCAGTTAAGTAAATGTGGGTGAACAGGTCAGGTGACTATGGTGATTTGGTGGCATGAGCATTAAGCATGAAAGACCTATTGTTAAGACATTTGGGTAATCATATACAAGGTCAGCTATGATCAAGGTCAAACAGGTCAGCATGTCTTGACTCTGAGCATTCATACCCTCGCCTCTGCCTCGTGCAAAGCTGCGTGTCGCTACTCAGGCGGTGACCGGAGGTTGAAGGAACTTAGTCCTAGTGGGTGTTACCTGCGTTCAATTCATCCAGGGAGTTCATTCCTCTGAGATGACCTGGACTGTGTAGCTCTCATTGAGGACTGACTACTACCCTCTTCCCTGCACCACTGCATGCTACAACCTCCCTCAAAAATGATTTGCCTTTTGCTTGAATTAGAGGGGCCATGTAGCATCATAAGTTGCATGGAATTGCACACACGACATTAAACGAATGATTTTGAGTAAATCTTTGAGTAAATCCATGGCAGTCATTGATTGATGCTGGAAGTTCAGTGATGCAGGCTCATGGCTTGAAACATTGCCGACAGTCGCGAAAGAGTTACAACATCCCACGTGTAACCCTTTCAGGGGTTACGGCTGTCCGCGATGCTTGATGTCAGGTGCAGGAGTCAACTCTGACCAACACTACCCATCATAGTGCACATTGGTGTTTGGTTTTATTTATTGTACTATATTTTCACAGATTAATAAAAAGTCTTGTCTCAATACTCACACTCATTGTCAGTTGGTAAATTGATGGGCTTGTGTTTGTCACAGGTTGTGAAAATGACCTTTCTCTCACATCTGAAAACAACTTTTGTTTGATTTGATTAGGTCTGAATCAGAAGAGAAATACACCATCCGTTGCGTTTCTCTTATATTTTCTCGGTACTCAATTCTATTTTGAATGGAAGATCAGGTGGATTGTCTAATATTTGAAGATTTCTTGCAAGTGATTTTCAGTCCTTTTCACACTCTTTTCACATCTTAAGAAAGTAACTGAGGGTGCCAACTGCACATTTCCATATGATGAAAGACACATGCACATTTGGCTCCCCTTTTGGAGAATTGCATTGGGGCAACATCTAGCTAAAGATTTAGTTCATCTCTTTTTTTTTTTATTGAAGTCATGATTTTGGGGTACTTGTACTGGCATCAGTGGATGTCTACCGGAATGAACACATAAAAGTACATGGAAATTTTCTCTTTATTTTTATTTCTTTTGCACTTCAATTTCATTTCATAGCACTTAAGATATTACAATTCTTGAGCAAGAATCTTGGGGGTTCTTTTTTCCAAGTTTCCTGAGATCAGTTTAAATGTAAAATGTGAGCCGAAGTACCAGAATGAATTTGTTCATGTACGTTGTTTTTCTGATGTGAAAGAATTTTCATGATATAGAAATATTAGATGAAGTATATACATAGTACTGGAATTTTTGTCAGGGTTTCTCAGACTCTTCAAGGTAGTTATCATCACATGTTCAACTGCTCTCTGGGCATCATGGTATAACGTCAGTATCAAATAATTTATGAAGTTGTTTTGAAGTGAAAATTCTGACTGTAATTGATCTAGAAAATCTCACGTAATTTATCCAGAAAATCTTAATGTAAAGTTCTCAATCTTAAACTTTCTAGCTCTAGAGTACGTTTATTATTAAAAATAGATAATAAGTCTGTGGTAATTAACATGAATTTTTATCCCACTTATTTGGTTGTAAATACAGCAGTCCAGTCAGAACGAAAACCAAATAGCGTGTTGGGCGAGCGAAGAGATAAAGAAGGGAGCCCACCGATGCCTCTAGTACACCCTTTCGCAGAAATGGAGTCTTCCTTTGCCTCTAGTAAAACACCCATTGTCGGCAAAGATATTCCCTCCCAGCCTGCTAATAGTCTTGCAGAACTTCATCTTCAAATGGCTAAAGCCTTTGAGGGAGCTTTCTGTAGGGACAGCAAAGATCAAGGTAAAGGTTAATGAGGCTTTTGTTTAAGATAGTAGTTTAGTGAGTGCAAGTCTGGAAGGTTTGTTGATCGTTGTGTGAAGAAAAGGGTTTATATGTGCAAGTAGAATCATCAAGAGGGATCAGTTGAGAAATGTCGACCTAAGAAATACTGGAAGTGAATTTAGATAATATATGAAATGCAGGTTTTTGGGAAGATCTTAATTTAAGCAATGACAGAGTTGGACAATTTATATAATGTATTAGCCGATTGGTGGTGAAAAAGGCTTTATGGTAATTGTATGTGAGTTTGATAGGGTGTTTGTATCGTCAAGTTTGCAGTAACACAAAATAATGACAAATTTTAGGTTAGTTTTAATAATTTGACTTTTTTGTAAATATGATGACCATGAATCTGTCAGGGGAAAAATATGTAAATTGTACTTGCTATGGAGGTTATAATATACACCATATTGAAAAGGAATCCTCAAATGCAGGATAATATAAACTTTCCTTTGATCAAATTCTGATTCAGTCTGATTTTAGATAAGTTGTTTCAGGTTATGATGCATTGAAGAGATGTAATTTATAGGGTACATAACTGAATTTGCTCGTAAATTTCACCACACTATAGTTTGCAGTAAAGTTGATAGTTTTTTCGGGTTTGACACAGTCAGTTTTTAGTAAGGCAAAACAATCTTTCGCTCTGTTAGTTACTGTCACGTTTGTGACGCGTTGTCACTGCTTGCAAGCGACGTAACCGAACTTTATTGATTTCAGAATGGCATGAAACTAGTAATGGAGAGATTAGAAGAGAAGAAATGGAATCACCCGCAACTAATGGAGATGGTGACAGACACACAAATGATAAGCAGATTAAAAAAGCCATGGAAAATCTATCAAAAGTAAGTGATATAACCTTATACCCTTTCCCCTTTTCATGCAGGAAACAACATTAGCATGAATTTATTATTAAGTAGTTTAACCAGACCAGTGAGTCTTATTAAGTTTGTGTTTGGTACTGTATACAGCTGGGAACACAATGGTTAGTGCCGTCAGTGCACCGCACTCGCGGTACAATGTAGGCATTACTAAAGGTTCTTTGCAGCGTCCCTTCGTCCCCTAGCTGCAACCCCTTTCGTTCCGTTTACTGTACCTCCATTCATATTCTCTTTCTTCCATCTTACTATCCATCCTCTCCTAATGATTATTCAATAGTGCAACTGCGAGGTTTTCCTCCTGTTACACCTTTGTAACCTTTTATTCAATTTCCCTTTCAACGCTGAATGACCTCATGTGTCCCAGCGCTTGGCATTTGGCCTGAACTCTGTATTCCATTCCACAATGGCTGAGGTAGGCCAACAGAGGTCAGAGCAGTACCTGACCCTACCCAGTAGGCTTTTGTAATTTTTTTTGTTAATAACTACTGAAGCTTAATATGTGCTGGAATAATCCATTTATGAAAGCTGTGGTTTGTATATTTATGAAAAATACAAATTACTTTAAAATTTGGTATACTGTACTTGAATTGATCTTTATGAGACCATCTACAAAACTCTGAACACTTTTACCCAGTACAAACAAGACTACGTAAACAAAATGCAGGTTTTGGTTTCTGTTTTGTGGGAGAAACTACCAATGATATACAGTATTGTAACTGGAGTTAGTTACCATCATTGTTATATTCCACATGGAATGAAAAACAAAGAATTTTTCAGATTTCTACCGAATTCTTAAGGTTTGCCCAGATGTATATTTTCTTTTAAATCTTCATTTCCTTACTATATCTGTATGTATGGGAAATTTTCAATTTCTCCATGAATTTGGAAACAGCATCTAGCATTGACATTTTATAGTGTGTCCTGTTTTGTCAAATGATGCTGATGTAAGCATCAGGCACAGGAAGGAAAATGCACTTCATAAATTTTTATATGCTGATGAGGGGTTATTTAAAACACAAGTACACTTTACTGCTAATAGTTAAGCAGTATAACAGAAACATCTTTTGAATCCATTTAGGCTAATAACTCATGTGAGGTTATTAGCTCAGCGTTCGGTTTTACCTGGAGAGCTGACACAAAACGTTAAGCTCGTAATAGACAATTTTTGGAAGCGAAATCAAGGGAACAGTGTGAATGGCAGAATTTTATTACAGGTAGTTTATGCTGGTGATGATTTATGATAAAAGTGCAGATCAGAAATGTGCCCCATAGTCCAGTTACTCTAATCAACTTGTCAGTCAGTCAGTCCACAATAGAAGAGTCATGTAGTCCATGACTATGGTCATTAGATTTGCCATAGACTCTTAGGACATCACCCATTAATAGTATGTTAGATGTAACGAACTTCTAGTGGAGAGTGGAAGAGAAGAGTTTGGGTTGCTCTATACTCTCTGACTGAAAAGCTCCCACAAGAATACAGCATTCAAGATTCTTGGAGAAGGTGATTCAAGATGGGGTTGGTTCATGGCCTTCAGGTCTTTCAGGTTAGACTGCTTGAAAAATTTTATGAAGAAAAGGGTAAATCAGACTTGGGAAGAAGACTGCCAGGAGAGAGGATAAAGATGTATGCGAAGAGAAGAGAAGGGAGGCTAAAAGGCAGAACAGGCTAAAAGAGTAGGTTTAGAAGGAATGGAAAGAGAATCTCGGTACATCAGGAAAAAGAGAAAATCTTCAGGTTAGTCAGGTGGCTGAGAAAAGATGGAAAATATGTGAAAGGGACAAAGTACATACAAATGAACATGGAGAAGTTAACTTGAAAAGATGATACTGAGCCTTTGGGACAGTAATTTGAAAATATGGAGAATGATTATTAACTTGAGGATGTTGATATGATAAAAGGTAACGTCTGAAGATGCCAAAAGAGTCCAGAGGAATGTAGGAAATGGAAAAGCCCCAGGACCATCTTGGATAACATGCAGTTTAATAAAAGCAGCTAGAGAACAGAATACATGAAAACCTGACTAAGAGAGTAACATATATATGAAAACTTGGCAAAGGAAGAGAGAACCAGAGAAATGTGAAAATAGCTGAATAGTAATAATATATAAAAGAAGAGACCATTTTTTACGGTATGGGAACTGCAGAGGAATAAGAGAATGCCATGAAATATTGGAAAAAGTCTTGGAGGAAAAGCACAGGAAAATTGTTGAAAATGGTAATTGACAGTTTAGCTTCTTTCCAGAGATTAACAACTGAAGCAGTCTACTTTAGCATCTTTCTAGAGTTAACAACAGAAGCAGCCTTCACACTTAGACAGCTACAGGATAAGTACCATGCAGAGAGGAAGAGATTTTACTATAGATTTGTGGATCTTGAAATGGAATTTAACAGGAAACCAGGGCAAACACTCGTGGCAGTACAAAAAGAGAGGGTATCAGAAAGACTCATTATGCTGTTGATATTAATTTTCCATACCGCAAGATCTAGAGTGAAGACGTTGCCAGGTGCATTGAAAAGATTTGACGGAAATGTTGGTGTGCATCGGTTATCAGCATGAGGCCTTTTTTGTTTATCGTATTAATGCAGGATGCTACAGGCCATTAAATTGATAGAATATTTCTGCTCACGTAGTGACACTCCGCAAGGAAGCTGGGTTGGTATGCCATTAAGAAAAAGAGTAACCATAATCTGGATGAAATTGAAAGAGATAGCCAGGTTACTGACAAATAAAAATATTCTTTTACAAGTAGTAGAAAAAGCAGACTGGAGATACATACATAATGCATGTACTACTTTGTGCCGCAGGAGCTTATGGGATGATAAGCAAAATGAAGGCGTTTATGAAAAAGCGTGATGACGTACAAAGAATAGTTATGAAGTACACTTTATGTAAAATGAAAACCCAAGTGAAGTAATGATACATATAGTTGAAAATAACAGGTGAACAAGGCATTATCCAGTTTACAGGTTGTGTTGTAGGAATTAGTCTTTGAAAAATAAACTTTTAATGTATATTTTTTTAAAAGTTATGACTTTTAATTTTTGGTACTTTTGTTTAATTATCATCATGGCATTGAACAAATAATAATGAACATATCTTTGTTACAGCAGTATAATGGTTCAGAAAATGGAGAATACGACGACAATGAGAGCGACAGTACGTATGAAGTAGACGGCCCATTGTTAGCAGATAGCTTAGTACCATTCAACTTGACTGCGCCGTCCCCAATGCCCGCCTACCTCAATGTACATTACATTTGTGAATCCGCATCCAGATTGCTGTTCCTATCAATCCATTGGGCACGCAACATCCCTACCTTTCAGTGTTTAAGGTGGGTTATTAGTGTACTTATTGATTTTTTGTCAGAAACTTGTTATCAGAATACAGTTGCTATATGCATATCAAGGTTAGACTTTTCAGCAGAATATATTAACGGTGCTTCTAAGCTGCACTCATCAGATTGCTTTAGACAATGAATGGTGTGTTACAGTGCTTTTACCATGTTCTTGAATGACTGTCAACTCTTAATGTGAACAAGTTATGACAGATTAGTCACAGTTTTTCTAAATTTTAGACCTTTCCTCTTGTTATAATGCAGTTATGCTGGTGTAAGTACAGTAGTTGAAAGTAATTATGTGGTTGATGTTCAGTTAGAGTATAGTAACAGGTTACAGGATGAAAGAGAACATTATTTAAATGAATAGACCTCTTCCAAGAGGGAAGTGGTCCTTTCATGAAGACACCTTGTCTCTCTTCATTCTTTTGAAAGCTTTTCTTTTGGTGTTTGTATTGTGGGTAAAAGTTTTAATGCAGGCTGGAACTCCATATCTGATCAGGGCAAGAGAAGCAACTAATGAAAGTTTGCAGTATCAAGTTTCAAATGTGCTGTTTACCATAGTTTAATGAGCTTGTAAAAGATTTTTAATGGGTAAATGGTGTATATAAAACACCTTATATACTCTCTCCTTTACAGTAAGAATAGCTTGAGGTGGTTCTTGACTTTTTTATATGATTATAGTTTGTTACAAAACAAACAATTAAAATTTGGAGATAAAATATATCAGATAATTTAAAGTCTATTGTCTTGCTAGAGTTAGTTCTTTGAAAGTATATGAGTGCTTGTGGAATAAGGATTGTATAGCCCTTGTAAAGGCATGAATAGTTGCATTTTTATGATAAATTTTGTAGATATTTATATTAATATCATGTCTTTATTTTCATATACATACAAGCTTTTTAAAACAAACTTTCTCGTTATTGCAATAAGTGTTTTACTCAAAGATTTTTTTCTCTTGCAGCCAAGAGACACAGGTTACTCTTGTAAGGGGTTGTTGGTCTGAACTCTTCACACTTGGCATGGCTCAATGTAATCACATCATGTCCCTCGATACAATTTTAACTGCTATTGTATCGCATCTTACACAGGCTGCTGCCACTGAAAAGCTCACGCCATCTCGGTTTAAACAGGTATTATACTGCGCTTTTCGGAATGTACATAATCCTGTATGACTTGGATACTCAAGTACAGTTTATGCATAGTGTATGTTTTCGGAGATACTTATAAATACTGATTTGTGTTTTGAGGTAAATAATACACCATTACATATTTTATGTAATCAAACAAAAACTTCTTTCCGTTTTCTTCTGAAGATGGAAAGAGAAACCCACAAGATTCCTGTGTATAACTTGTTTACATGTAAATATTTACAAGTAAACGAGTTATACACAGGAATCTTGTGGGTTTCTCTTTCCGTTTTATGTAATGTTAAATGTTAGCTGTAGTTACCATACTTACAGTCATTTTTTTTTCCACAGGTGTCGGATCACATAACCCGCTTACAAGATTTTGTATCTGCGATGTCTAAGCTACAACCTGATGAACATGAATATGCATACTTAAAGACAATCGTGCTCTTCCAGTGTGGTAAGGAGGATACAGTGTTTTTATAATTGTAGATGCAGGTACATAGATACTGTATGTGCTTCAGACGTTGGGCCACTTACAGTGTTATTTTTCTGTGGAACTGAACGTAATGAGTAGGAATTTAATCAGCACGATCATGTTTCAAAGCACAAACCACTTCTATGGTGTTTGTATGTCTTAAGATTAAACGGCTGAATGTTCTTATGCTATGGAGTGTAGATTTTTTACCAAATTTTTGTAACTTTATCGCCGTACTTTCGTCACTGTAGATGTCAATATTGGTTTTGCTTACAGTGTTTATGAATGCTAAATTACAATTGTAGTAATGAATAAACTGCCTTTTACAGAACATGTCTCAGGAAGTAAACGTAACCAGATAGAACGACTACAAGAGCGCGCAGCTCAAGAGCTTAGGCATCACGTCGAAGATGCGTACGCTGAAACACCGGAAAGATTCACGAAATTGCTACTCAAGTTACCACCTTTAAGAGCACTTCATCCACAGGTACATCAGAGTGTTCTCATTTTAGATTTATATTTTTAAGGATTCTAAGTTATTATGATTACATGACTAATTTTGTCCCGAGTTTGTGGGGGAATTAGTGATGGACTTTTACTTCTGATCAGATTATATAAAAAAAAGCCAGAAATAACCTGTTCAGTGCATTTAATTCTCTAATGATTTGCTGTCTGGAAAATTAGTGAATGTTCGCTTAATACGTTCGTCCCAAAATGTAGAATAAAATTCTCTTTTAGTAACAAGATATGACCAAGAAATAAAAGAGCATATAGTGTAAAGGAAATTTCCATTACTAATGTAATGTGGAATAAAATTCTAACTGCCAAACCAACAGATTTTAGCGTAAGGAAACATCCTAGATAAAGATTACTGTATGTACTGCTATCTTTTAACTTTACGTAGGGCTTAATGTCTTTTAATGGAGGCTAACCAGACATATAAGTAAACTGCTCCATAGATAATGCAATGAGTGAAAAAGTAGTCAGATAGTACCTTAGACTCATCACCTTTCAGATATTCTCATTCTTTTACCTAATATTGCAAACTAACATTGACATCAAGAGTTCATCCAACTGCCTTTTTACTATTCCATTTTAATCCATGGAGTGCACAATTAATAAAAAAGATGGCTACTTCCTTCTCATACCATTATTCTTCTGCAATACCAGTCTCCCTTACAGCTAGTTTTCTAAGAGATAAGCTTAATTTCTTGACAGAGGAAATACTAGATTCTGCAGACATAATTGTTCTTTGGTATACAGTTGACAGAGTCGTTTGACAGGACAGGTTAAAGAAAGTTTCTTCTTTGTGACAGAGATATCATTTGTTATTATAACTGCCTTTTTTTTTTTTGTAGTTTCTTTTAGACACCGTTTAGATATAAGTAAATGTATGTAAGATTTGTATCGGTGTAAAAAACATTATTTTTGAATCTAGTACAGGATATTGAATGAATGTTGAACTGTAGCAGGGACAGTTTTAAGGTATTTGTAATCAGCATAAGAAAATTAGACCTAATGATGGTGATGAATGAGGCCTTCATATCTTGCGTAAACTAGACTAATGATAATGATAAGTAAGACCAGACCAGCACACTCGCTAAAGAATACTGTAGTGTTAGGAATATTGAAAATGTGATTGATATAATGATTATGGGACAAACTGTTTCATGTGTTTAAAACACTTCCAACTTTTTCAAAGTAGTGTGCAGTATATGTTTTGCATTAGGTAATTGGTGCTAAACTGTGTTCTGAAACACTTTTATTTGCTTAAATCCAGTGGAAAGCTTTATTAGCCTACCGGCCATGAAAGGCAACTTCATCATTTTGAGCTTACCTATTTCATTATTTTTAATTTAAGATTGATCTTTGGTATAGAATTACAGATAAGACTCTGAAAACCTGTACCAGACCATAAATTGTGCTGAAGTTTTCTAAAATCTCTGTCTCTCGAATATTTCAGAGTTCATTTCTTCACAAAGAATAAATTGTAATCTGTAATACAGTATTTAAAGTTGATTAAATTTTACAATTTATAAGGATTAGACATCTGTTTTCTTTAAATTTCATTAGAATTTGATGCAGTTTGTATCATTTTGAATTTTCTGGAGTAAGACATTTTGTATCTCGTAGGCACTTCAGTAATGTGGTGTTTATAATATATTTATGTATTTTCAGGTTATGGAGGAACTCTTCTTTGCTGGATTGATAGGTAATGTTCAAATTGACTCCGTTATCCCGTACATAATGAAAATGGAAATGACTGAATAGTCAAGCTTGGGTACTGTACACATTGTACAGTGGAGGGCCAAAGAGACTACAATCGTTGTGGAGGATGTTTATATTTATGCATCGGTCTCCTCAAAAGTAAGACGGCAGTGTGCATAGCTGTTGTCAGCCTCTTGAAAGAAAACATTGAAAAAGACATTAAGTTTACTCTGATGTTCGTCTATTTTGACATACAAGTGCTGAACCAAGTTCTACCAGTACAATAAAATACTTATTGTAAGGGAGTGATGAAGTTATGGCCAGACTGAGAGTAAACCCACTTGGAAAAGGTGAGACAATTTGTGCTGTGAATTTGTACTTCACGAGCTTCTCTTGCTAAAAACGAAGGTGGTGATGAAAGAAAAAGATTTAGCCCTATCACTTTGGTGGGTGGATGTTGCTGCATTGTGTGGGTGGCGACTCCCTGCCAAGGATGTTGTAGTAAGTTGTCTTTGCTCCACATTATTCTTGTTCAACTCTCCAGTGGATCAGGGTACTTTCTTAAGCATTATTTTAAGTAAGTTGCAGTTGATGTACATTTTCAGTATATTACAGTCTTTAACTGCATAATAAATAAAGGCTGTTCAATTATCAATACATTAATGTGATTAAAGGCCAGTTTTTGTGATTGCTCTTGTTTTGCAAGATATAGTCCAGAAAAGATGCAACATAGTGATGGTGGACTGAGTTTCAATAAATGGTAATTTACCTTTGATAGTAATTTATGCTGTTGTGAAACAGTGAGCCTTATTGACACTTGGTTCAGTGTTCATTTATGTTGATCTCATCACAAATAGTGCTGATCATGGAAACTCTGGGCTTCCGTGAACTTTAGAAATGTTCACTCGAATACTGATGGTGCAAAAGAGGCTTAATGCATCCTACTTCTAGGTTGTTCATTAGTCCTGTTTGAAATGGTTGATGAGTATGTTAAAAATTCAGGCACTCTAATATGTGATTACTATTAATACTTGTTTTTACCTTTATCATCAATCATTGTAAAGTGAAGATGGGTCCAGATACAAACTAGTGATTCTCTCAAGTTTTGTTTAAAGCATATTTTTCTTTGCTTTTATATATATTTAAGGATTACACCCAAGTCAACAGGGTTCTGGACTTGTGCTGTTTCCAGGACTAGTTGATGAGATGGGAAAAAGGGCATAAAATATAGTTACTGGTTGAGAGGTTTCTCAGTGACACTTGAGTTACATAGATTTTGAAAATTTTATTTTTCTAATATAACTTCACTTGGTGATACAGGTACAATAATGGCTACATTACTTTTGGGGGTGTAAGTAAAACATGAACTAAGACAAAATCATAAGGAAGTTGACCTTGCAAAGCTTAACTATTCAGGGATCATTCAAAGAATTTTTTTGTATAGTAGGTCTGTCTGAATTACTACGTGAATCATCTGTCCTTACTTCATCTTGCCTGGGGTTAGACTAAAAGTTTCATCGAGCAAAGTCATGTATTAAGACATCCACCGTAAATTCACTTAGGTTACTTGATTTGACTGTTAATTTTACGATGACCAGAATCTTTTTACAGTGCACTATCTCCTTTCCGGCTGAAAAACATATGCGTTGAAATTCAGTTTCCTATTTTGTATATAGGGTGGTGCTTTATTTTTGATTTTGTCTTCTTGTCATTATTGGAAATGTATAATTTTCTCTTTGATATGCAGTGCTGTACTATATTGATATCAGTATTATATTTAATGTGACAGGTCAATGGCTTGCAAGAATCACAGTATCCCTGGAAAATTTTGTTGGTCAACTAAAATTTACTCTTGCATGTCACAAGAACTATAGTTGTCTTGTCAGCATTTCCGGTGTTAGGATTATGGAATATGTTTCTTTTTAATTTATGAAGTTAACATGTTTTAATTGCTGTTGTATCTTGATTACTACTAAGTACCACGTAAGAAAGGTTTAATTTTTTTGTTTTTATTTTCATTAAATCGAAGCAAGAGATTGCGGAAACCCAATTTGTAGTTTGTATTGGCTGCTGAACAAACAACTACTGTACTCCTGATAATCTACTCTAGTCTGACCTCATCAGATATATTTGGCATTATGACATTGCTTTATTTTACTTATATTGTGCATTTCTTCCAACTGGTTGTAACTTTAGTGTTGCGACACGAATTTTGACGTGCACCCATTGTGGTATACAAGATTAGTTGGGCGGGTCTGCCACTGCACTTCCCAAGATCGGTAAATTAAAATTTGGTATGGCTTTATACCACTAGTGTTTGTTGCACTCTGTTGCAGAATCACGGAATCCAGTTACTGAATTTATGGATGCTGAATAATTTGATCATGCAATCAAGACTGCACCAAAGTTACTGTGAGAATAAGGAACTAGTCATTTGGCAAGACTGTTAAGCCATATTTAGTCAACCTTACAAGAATTCCATGTTTAGCAGCAGAGTTTTGGGGCACTCAAGTGATTTTCTGAATCTAAACTACATATTACATTTATTGTCAGTTCGTGTTTATATTTTTGTAATGCTGGTATTTTTATGTGAAATATCAAAAAAAAATGAGAAATGTCAAAAAATATACAGGGATTTCATACATTTTTAATGAAATTTTCTACCAATGTAAAAAATAACAGTAACACTAGTTTTACATGAAAAGTGAGGGGTTAATTAGAGAGTTTATTTTTCAGTAATCGAATCACGTTAGAGGTGGCTGTAAAACTGTTTTTCTACTGTATGTGTTATTAATCAGTAAATCATTGATTGTGAACAGTGTTTTTCATTGTGAACAGTGTCTCACAAGATTTTCAATAAGTATCGATTTAGGAGAGAGCAAAAAAGGAAACTCATATTGTCCCATTCAAAAAAGAAAAACACTTCTCATAGGTATAACATGCAAGGTTCTTCCATCACATTGAATTATCAAAAGATACTTTCATAATGGATATGCCTTAAGAAAATACAAATCACATTTTTGTATATGAAAGACTTATTGTATTTTTATATGAAATTTTTGAAAATAAGTCTTACTGCTCATATATCAATTCACAGTGGAGCTTCTCTGTTGTGCAGTATGTGATGTGATAAGCAGGGAGAGTCTTGGCTCAGTGCTAACCATTAAAGACTCTGCATTGCTTGTCATCTCACATAATTAACTCCTGGGGATTTGAAACGGACATTTATGGTAGTAGTAGTACTGTACTTTCATACTCAGAATCTATATTTTATACATCACTAAACTAGAAATACGTTGCAGGGTATTTCACCCAGTGTGTTTACCATATCTTTTGTCCCTTTCAGATCCCCAGCCATTTCCTCACCTCAAGACTTTCTTGAGAAACACCCTTGTATATATCATTTAAGAACAACAATCATGAATCGTTTGTTTATTTCATTACTTATCTATGATGTAATTATGTATTTCTTAATATAAATTGGAAAAGACAATGCAAGTGACTTTCTTTTACTCATTGATTTATTGTAAGACTTTTGTAGATATAAAATGTACAGACGTTGTCTGATTTAATTTATTATCTTCTAGCATTTTGAAAGTGACGGGAGGTAGTGTAGTTATAACAGTACAACTACGCTGTATCCATTGCACTATTTAATTCTTTGGAGAATTAGAGGTAAGGTTTTACTTGGCTTGAACAGGAATTACTCTTCCAGTGTTCTCCTAATATTTAACCGCCGTAGGGGGTAGTGACATCAGTGCACCTTCAGTGATGCACTGTAGGCATTACTTAAGGGTCTTGGCAGCGTCCCTTCGGCCCCTAGCTGCAACATCTTTGATTCCTTTTACTGTACCTCCATTCATATTTTCTTTCTTCCATCTGGCTTTCCACCCTCTCTAACAATTGTTTCGTAGTGCAACTGCGAGGTTTTCCTCCTGTTACACCTTTCGAACCACCTTACTGCCAATTTTCCCTTCAGTGCTTAATGACCTCATAAGGCCCAGTGCCCGGCCTTTGGCCAAATTTTATATTTTATTCTGTTCTCCTGATATTTAACGGTTAGGAGCAGAGATTCTTGTGTTTCTTCAAAATAGTTTACTTAACCCAAACAAGGATCAGACAATTGCCCATTTGAAAGCATATCACACTTTCAGATGGTTCCATCCACTTTAAGTAGGTCATGCTGAGAGAGTTAATAAAGTTCTGACCAAAGAGGCTGATTAACTTCAGGGTAGAGCCTACTGAAAATTTAATTAAAAGAAATTCCTGTCAAACATATTAACGATCCCAACATTGAAGATTAATGTAAGTTGTTTGGGGTTATCTGATGTTGTCACTACCTGGGTGAAGAATTGAGTAAATGTAAGAAAGTTTAAAAAGAGTGCAAATATCAGGGATCTAAAAACATTTCAGGAACTTCTCCACAGAAAAAATTGAAGTGAACAATATAGCCAATAAATACAGGACCCATTATATAAAAAAAATTAAATACCGACAAAAGCATTCATCTGTCAGTCACAGTGCACTTTTTACTTGACCGAAAATTAAACCGCATTACAATATGTAGCAATTATAAATTAATACAGTAATGCACTGAGACCATTAATGGAATTTAAAGTAAGACAAACATAGCGACAAAACGTTGGGTACAAATCTAAGAGTTTAAGAGAAATATCGGTAAAACAAAGCATATCAACTCAACTTTCAGTGATTCAAAATCTAATCACCTTCATGGGCACTCGACAAACAAATCCATAGTTTCACTAAAGGCACTAAAATGCACAATTAGTATGAGCTGGGTCACCATAAGAAATCAAAGAATCCTCTGTCAGTGAAGAGCTCATCACTGATTTGACCATCACTTAGTGGAGGTAAATTCCATTCTTGGCTCGGCTTACTAAACAAGTGATGTTCTTGCAGAAGTGCGAGTGCATTTTTTCCATCCTTTCCGTCACTGGAGCCTAGTCATTTTTCTCATCCTTTCTATCATTGGATAAATTTTTAGCTGTTATTTTATTTCAGCAACAAGATTCTTAATATGTACTGTACTACTGATTTGCAACAATGAATGCCCTCCCAAGCTCCAGGGCTGAGCCTTGTGGACCAAATTTCATACAGTTCTTCATAAATGATCTGCATTGGATTCAAGTTTATGGAGAAAGAACTCTTCCAAACCACAGTACAGTATCCTGAATTATTCCAAGAAAATAGTAACGGAAGACAGTTTTTCATTGGCGCATGTGGTAAAATACTGGAAAGCAGTAATGCACAAGATTAATATCTTGTACGACTATTATCTTTACCCATTCTTTTAGCAAGAATTTCATATCAACCTTTCTGGCACTGATAGAGGTATCAGATATGGACCTTTCTTGGGTAAGTAACGCTGTACAGTAGGTCCGGTCTCTGTGTGAGTGGTGAGTAGTACTTTGTTCAGTTAAGAAGTAGCATAAGTATTACAGGCTTCATCGCTTTAGTCCTCCTCTCGCCTTTGTGGTATCCATCATACCACGAGCTTTCACAAGTTCTTTACCTCCGTTATGTTGGTGTATATGATTCCCTTCCACACTGATATTTTCCCCTGAAGCCCTTTGAAATTGTAATTATAAACTCCATAACTTTGATGTGATTCTTAGCATTTCTTCTTTACACATACCCGACTCCCTATACTTAGTCTTAGGTTCAGTGGCTTATGTTAATTCCACGTTCCTTCCGTTGTAAGATGTTATTCAGGCTAATTATGAGTAATGGGTTTATTGTGAAACAAATATAGGTTTTTTTCTTTTAAATATTAATTTTCTAACAGAAATTACTGCTTGATTGAAGCTCCTGCCTCCAAATTGCATTGTGCTGCACAGCCAATTGTCCAGACTACACAGAGGCAAGATCTTTGTTGCCTAGGTCCTCAGGATTTTATTTTGAAATGTATTGGAGCATCTGTTTTTTATAAAAACCATGAATTATGGCTAATTATAAGTAATGGATTTTCAAATATTGCAATTTTTTGTTTATACCATGTTTGCTCCACAGGAATGTAGGTGAGTTCTATACGAATATTCTAAATGAACAGAATTTCACCAGTATACTTATTCATTAAATGAATAAATGTACTAATTAACTGAATTCAAACCCATAAGGGGATGTTTCAAACAGTATGACCCAAGCAGCACCATGTTGATGGTTCTTTAACAGTGTCATTTCAGCCCAGTTCTGCATTTTGCTTATCATCCATTCCCCTTATTTACTTCACTTAGCAGTATGGAATATGATTTGATAGTGTTAAATATCTTGTACTGTTGCTCCTTGAAATTCATGGGATAAGGAGCCCCAACCTCCTACACAACTGAAAATTCACTAATGACATATGACCTCAAAACAGCTTAATGTCGCCCACAAGGCTTACCAGTATCTAATAAAAATGGGTTGATTATTTACCATATAATTTGTAATACACAACAATCCTATACATACATATTTTGCATGGTTAGAGAGAGGAAAATTGGTTCGTGTTACTATAAGCAACATTTTTTTTGGTTGCAAAGTTGAATTTGTAAAACAATACCGACTGAAAAATAATATTCGTGAAAAAATATCATTCACCTTATGCATATAAAGGATAGGCTGATGCCTATAATCCCCTTAAGTCTTTTACATGATGACTCGGCGATGATGAATAATAATGATGATGATGATAAAGAAACAGTACGATCGCTTAGTTAATTCATACCATGATGTTATTACACACATACATGCATATACTGTATACATATTTACATTAACTCTTAGTATTACATATATAAGGCCTAATTAGGCCAATTTGATCCACAGTAATTAGGGACTGACTATGTCCTTTGGAATGGGAAAGTAACCAACTTATAAAAGCATGGATAATTTAGTGTGAAAATAACGTCTCGCTGATCACATCTGCTTATGCTGGAACAAGATGTTGTTTTTGAGCTTTGTGTTTAAATTAGCTTTTCAAATAGCACCTCACATCCCCCATTCCACTTCCTTTTGTCCATATAGTCATTATTAGACTTAATTTTCGAAAGACATGGGTGTTCTTTGTATGAGTCAGTGAAATCCCTCTTAATTCCAAAATTCTTTATCATTTATTTTTTTAAAAGTTTATTAAGTGTATTATTACTATATTAGCAGACTACGCCCATATTTGGCAGGACCGGTCCATGATATAATCATTAGACTTAATTTTTCAAAGCCACGGGCGTTCAGTTGTATAATTCAATGACATCTCTCTTAATTTCAAAATTATAATTTTTTAAAATGTTTTGCAAGCGTATTATTAGCAGACTCCGCCCACAATTTGGCAGGACCGGTCCATTTAGTCTTTCCATCGTCGATATATAATAAAATTAGACCTAACTGTTCTATGTATGATTCAATGGAATCCCTCTTAATGCCAAACTCCTTTATTTCTTTATTTGTTTAAGTTTCGTAAGATGACTTTATTAGCAGACTCCGCCCATAATTGGGCAGGACCGGTCCATTTACTTGGCATCCGGGCATTGGGCATGTCAGACGGTGAATATTATAATATATAATACAGCATTAGGAATCAGGTACGCCGTGACGTAACAATGGCCGGCTGCTTACGGGACAACATGGAGGTCATAATACGGATAATCTTTCGGCTTAATTTGACCTGACGAATTCAAGTGACCCTTTTAAACCTTTACGAAATCCAAGTGAGTGCTATACTTGCATTTAGAAGTGTATATAGATTAGGGCTATCTAACTATAGCTTATTAGCGTCCTATAGTTGACAGCTACCGGTGACCGGCCTCCATAGGCCTATGTATATTTTATAGACGTAGTGGTTATTTAAATATAGATTTTTGTGGGATTATAGACTATTTTATGAACAAATAAGTTATATTTTAGGCATTAATTGACTTATAACCTGAATATATTACATGAAAATGACATTTTCGTGTTTTAGGCCTAGGGGCTAGCCTAGGCCTATTATATGTTTTGATCGTTGCTGGCATAAGGCCGCCAAATTGTTATCAATTGAGCTTATCCTAGGCCAGTTTATTTGATCCACTGTAGGCCTAAATTTGCTTGGTCTAGGTCTAGGGTTATGATATAGGCCTAATTAGCCCCTTCGTAAGTGAAATATTCATAATGATCTCAGTAGGCCTAAACTTGACCCTGATTATTTAAATGAATGCTGAAGTCCAAGGTTAGAGGTCACTTACCTTAACCTTGACTAATTTGGGCAGAGTAGTAGGCCTAACTTATTCCCATGGAGCGGTTTTATTATTGGCACTGTGTTACGATCTCGCCAAAGGCCTGAATTAGGGTTTAGCCTAAGCGTGACCTAGGCATAGGCCTAGGCTATGAATTGATGATTTCCAGGGTAAGGGGTATGCTTCGTATAGCCTGTTTGGGCCGGGCTGGGGTGTCGTAAAGGGCTGTGGTAGCCTAATGGGGTGAAAGTTCATTTCTGGTCCAAACTCCATTTCCACATGAGGGCTAGTACTGAACACGGCTAAACAGTGACTCGCCTATACTGTTTCACTGTGTTTAGTACTAGCCCCTGGGGTGTCAAATGTATTTCGCAGTGTTTAGTACTAGCCCCTGGGGCTTCACATGTATTTTGCAATGTTTACTACTAGCCCCTGGGGCATCAAATGTATTTCACAATGTTTAGTACTAGCCCCTGGGAGGTCAAATGTATTTCGCAATGTTTAGTACTACCCCCCGGGCCGTCAAATGTATTTTGCAATGTTTAGTACTAGCCCCTGGGGGGTGTAAAAAATATTTCACAATGTTTAGTACTAGCCCCAAAAGTAAGTATACCTTAGTTTTACCAGACCACTGACTAGCCCCAGGGCAATCAAATCCCCCTAAGTGAGTTTCGCAAAATTGAAACTTTTATTTGCATATATTTTATTTTTTATTGTGAAAAATATTAGTTTGCAAGAAATTTTTTTATTGAATATTTTTTCATTTTTTTGTGAAGGTTCGAAAGATATAATAGAAAATTGAGTAGGGATGTTCGGACCGGAAACGAACTTTATCCCCTAATGGTTCACAAGATTGTTTGTTCCTATAGGTAATACAAACCATCGCCATGCTTTGTGCTGGAGTATATCTCGGGGCGAGATGGCGTTGGTTTTTGAAATTTGCTAACAGCGTAGTTAGGCCTAAATCTTTTTTTTTATTGGATGTATAGTGGTTATGTTGTGCAACATTGATCTGAACAAGAAAATTGAACAGTGAAAGGTATGGGTATAAAGTAGGCATTTTTCTGTGTTGTGTCCCTTGGTGTTAGTGTAACCAGTTTTGTTCTTTTGCGCTGGTGCTAGAAGTGTGCAGAGGAAGGTCAATTAGGAGAGATTTGGCACCAGCAGAGGAAAGTCAGTTCGATGATTTTTGGCATCAGCAGAGGAAGCTCAATTAAGGGATTTGGCACCAGCAGAGGAAGGTCAGTTAGGAGAGATTTGGCACCAGCAGAGGAAGGTCAGTTAGGAGAGATTTGGCACCAGCAGAGGAAGGTCAGTTAGGAGAGATTTGGCACCAGCAGAGGAAGGTCAGTTAGGAGAGATTTGGCACCAGCAGAGGAAGGTCAGTTAGGAGAGATTTGGCACCAGCAGAGGAAGGTCAGTTAGGAGAGATTTGGCACCAGGAGAGGAAGGTCAATTAGGAGAGATTTGGCACCAGCAGAGAAAGGTCTATTGTTTCCTAATGCTTTCCTGTCCTCCGCCTCATCCTCCTTTCCTTCATGGATCTACACTCTTTGATGGAGTTATCCATGCTTATGAGGAGTCTTGAAGAGTCTTGCTTCCTTCTCAGTGACTTCATTCTTCCTAGTGGGATGTTGCCTATGCTTTGCCTCGTAACCTAGGTGCCATGTGTGCCCATGGAGGAAGCCTTGGACTGAAGGTTCAACTCTCAAGACTGTCCTTTTGCTAGCTTAGTTTGGGTGAAGAGTGCTTAGAAGTTTCTTTGGCATCTTATCTGATTCTCAGAGGGATAGAAAACGACCCATATTCTATGTCCAGAATGTTGACGCCATTGTGTTAATACAGTCAAGGAAGTTGAAGGAATTCCCTTCCTCGCTGGTTTAAAGTGGCAGCCAATGTGCTCATGACTCCTTGAGGAGAACGTCACACATTTTACTCATGCAAGACCCATGAAGTTGGACATGGGACCTTCCTTAGCCCTTCAGGGGAAGTTTTCAGTTTTCCAGGTAATAACTGGTGGACAAACAAGTATCTCACTCAATTACCACTTCCTTCCTTCCTTCCTTCCTGCAAGTACACTGTATTAGCTATGTCTGGCTAGATACTGGTAACTACACTTTGAGCAGTTGTCTGAGGTGTGTCTTTTCATGCTCTTCCCATTTACAAATGGTTGTTTGGTGGGTAATAGTGATAGAGTTTTTTGGACCTGTCATTTTGTGTTAGCCAGAATCATAGCAAAACCAGTATATCATGGTGACTCACGGAAGGTTGGTGGTAAAATCCATCATTGTCGGAGATTCATTAAGCACTCTAGTACTCATTAAAGGTCACTCTCTGTATGCCTTTATTAGTGATCAGTTATTAATAATCATAAATGAGACAAAATAATTGTACCATGGTATAAACAGTTTTCATACTCTATAGGGTTGAATGGTACGGTACATTGCTAAATCTTGTAGTTTACTGTCTAGGTGAATAAGGCAAGGTTTAGGGTATAAATTTGGCATTTACAGTCTGTTGCCTTAATTAATTCATTGAGTGCCTTACATAAACAAAGGGAGTCTCATATTTTTGTTTTTAATGTTTTAATTTTTGTTTCATTGTTTTCAGTACACAGAGAGAGAGAGAGAGAGAGAGAAAGTATGGTAAAGTTTGTGCCAAACCTCTTTTAAGTAATTTTTGGATTTCATAACTTTCCTGGAAAATTAGCTATAAACCCACCCAATTGTTTTGAAGATGTGCCATTGTGGCCTTTTACTCTTGACCTTCCTTCCACATCCCCGACAGATTGGTTTGACTATAGCTGCCTTTTTCCTTGGGTTCCCCAATGGGATTTCATGGTTCCCCAAACCTTTCCTTGCTTGAGTGAGGTTCTATTTGTGTCACTCCTTGTGGCCCTACCACTATGCTATCTCACATGCCAGACTACGTACGAGGTTATAAGAGTTTTGCATCCACTGCTTGCTATTGTAACCAGGATGGTGGCAATTCGGGTGTGGGTCAACTCCAGTCAGTTTTCAGAGACTACTTCCCTCCTGAAGAGTGAGTCTCCTATATAAAGTGCAATGGTTTTTATTTCTGTAGGACCAAATATCAGATTTGATAAAAGTTATATTTTTCCTAGGTACAGTATAAAAACCAGAGCCTTTTATAATTATTCCTGCTCAGCCACCCTGCTTTGTCCCCGTGGCTGAAGGAAAAAGTATTTGGTGATGGTAGGTGAGCGAAGGATATTCCCCTATTCACCCTACATAACCACCAGTAGACTACCCTGTTACCAAGTTCAATGACAGTCTCGAATTCATGCTGAAAAATACCCTTATATAAAAAAGCTCTTGTTTCTGTATCTAGGAAAAATATGAATTACTTTCAAAATATGTTGTTGAAGTATGGGCCCATTGTGGCGAGGACTTCGCTTCTCTGACATGAAGTCCTTTTGAACCAGTGTAAGGGACTAGTTTATTTTATGTTTGTTAGTATTCACTTAAAATATTTGTTTGTTAATAATATTCACTTAAAATACTAAAGATTTAAATATTTGTTTGTTAATAATATTCACTTAAAATACTAAAGAGCATTTATTGAACAAGATTGCTTTTCTAGAAATCTTTAATGTTGTTATTGAATGAGGTAGCTTTAAATATTTTTCCGAAAACAATGCTACAAGATCACGTTAGTCTCGTTAGTCCAAAGAGCCACAGGAAGAGCTGGAGGCTTATTTTTTTAAAACTTTCAGATAATTATGTATCTGACCCAAAGAATTTTAACCCTTTTGCTCACTTCGCATTATTTTACATATGTTACTGATTCAGATTTCTCACATACCATATTTTCTTTGATCAGTGTCTATTAAATTACATTTCAAGGTGAGATGTAGGTTTAGGTATCATTGGGAAACTGATTAGCTGTAATTTATTGTAGGATGTGTGAAAAGCAAAAAAAAAAAAAAAAACATAACTCACTTCTGTGACATGTTCACACATCATAGATGACTGAAGTTGGATTTTAAATGACATGGATAAGTAAAAAACAAACCTATTATATGGTGGAAATTCTGTAAAGAAACACAAAGAAGGGGTTGGACAGCCTGTACTTGGATGTTACAAAGCATTAGATGTTCAGGGTTACGATGTTAGCTTTTCATGACATGAATTGCATATTTAGTTGTGGGTTGTATGTTAAAAGGTTTATTTGCAAGATTTTAGGTGCAGCGTCTGAGTCAGCTCTAGTATGAGAATCTGTGATTACCGTAGTAGTTCTTCAGTGTGTTCTAAGCAGCAGATCTCAGTGGCTAGCCAGGTTTTGAAATATAATTTGAGAAACTGAGATTCTTGTGGGAAGACAGATTTGCCCCTTATACTAAACTTCCCTCTTCATTTCAGGTAATTTTGGCAACAAAATTGTGAAACCAAGACTGTTTCTCAAATATGAAACAGGTATGCTCCTTATGCTAAACTGTGCTATCTTCATTCCCGGTAATGTTGACATGTAGAACAGGCTACCATTTGAGGATGAGAAGAGGACTGCTATCACTGACCATTTCAAGGATAGATTAGAAAAAGGTACCTAATTTGATTTTTATTAAAGGTAAAGTTATCTAATTTTATCTTGTTGAAGGTATCTCTTATGATAGCTTAGCAAGTCTGATGGACTTTTAGCCATGTAATGCTGTATGTTTGAATGTGCATCTATATGACTTTTAAATCGCCTAACTTTAATTATGCATTACCTCCTATGGGAATACAAGCCAGATGTTGGAGAAAGAGATGGTTGGGAGTGAATAGGATCTCCTCCATTAGTGAGAGGTTCCTGTCTCACCTGTCAGTGTCTGTAGCAATGCATCCTCTCATGCTATTCAGTATGTAGAATACTATTTAAATTTTTTTTTTTTACCATCTCAGGTAATATTAAAACTGATGTTTTATTTTCTATTTTCGTGATTCAGCCTCTGATAGCAAAATTTAGTCACTGAATACCATTATGAGGTGTTTCTGTGCTTGGAGGAATTCAAAGGAATTTCATAGACAGAATGGGCTGTTTTCATGCATTTCTGTCTTGAATGTGTGTTGTGCATTTATATAGTTGGTCATGTAATATTTAATGAAATTTTCTTCCTTCTCTGTTTTTCTACTCCACATATTAGTCCACATCACACTTGTTCAGTCCTTTTCTGTGCTTCTCTTGGAGGTGCTACTTTGCGCAGTACTACACTGTAATTAATTTCTTGTCCGCGGAAAGCAGGTTACTACACTACTCAGTTTGTATTATATTAGTACCTTCAGTAAGAGTCTCCTCTTACCAGATTTTGCTATAAAATGGAATTGAGGCTATTTAATAGTGTAATTAGCTCTGAAACGGTAATATACATGTTTCTCACTGCATGGAAATGTCTTTCACTGCTTGGAAATTTGGTATATACCTGCTTTTCTTCTAGTTTGCCACTTGTGTTTTATGTGGTATTTCCTTGGAGTAAGTAGGAATATTAGGCACACCGTATATGCCGGTATATAAGGCAGTTCAGCGTATAAGAACCCCCCCATTTTTCATGTAAAAATATAGGTTTGGAGGTATGTTCTCCCTATATTTTATTTGCAGCGATTAAAACCTTTAAAAAAAAAAATACTTGAAATAATTAAAATCTTACAAACTCATTATCATGTTTATCATCCGGTATCATAAGTTCATTGATGACGTCTTGTGATATATTTGTAAGGTAATCATTGTACGAATCAAATTCCAAATCTGATGGCATGTCAATTTCTCCTGCTTCTTCTTCCCACGAGTCGTCATCCATACCATCCAGTGAATTTGATATGCCACACTTCTCGAAAGACGTGATTACTGTGTTAGTTAGTTATAAATGATTTGTTTAACCAGACCTCTGAACTCTTTTAGGGTTCTTCTCGGGCTGGGAGTATGATTACTGTGTTAACATCAATTGCATCCCAGGCTCTTGTTATGAAGTTACACAAGACTTCCAGCTGTGAAGGACACAGATTGCCTCTTTTTGTGAAGTTTTTTGCCCCCAGCCGTCCACTTGTTCCATTGTTCTCGAATATGGTCTTTGAAAGGTTTGTTAACACTCGCATTTGGTTGTACCAATGATGTCAATCCTCCAGGAATAACTCCCACATCTGTGTTTGTTCTTGCCAGCCGTTTCTTTGCGTTGTCAGTTAAATAGCCTTGAACATATCCCACACCAACATGCTACGTTGTTTACTAAGAACATTTGGTCGCTTGCTCCATATGTGATCAAGCCATAGCTTAATCCCACCTTCTTCCACCCAGCCTTTTTCATGGACATAGACAAAAGCTCCAACAGGGAACTTGGTTTTCGACATGTTTTTCTTTAAAAAATTACCCTTGGTTTTAGTTTGAAGCCACCTGAGTACATGATATGTAGTACCACTGTAAAACTTGATCTTTCATTTCCTTTTGTTTTTACATGAACCCAGTACACCACAATGCAGAGGATGCAGAGGCCTTAAATACTTTGGCAGGAATCTGGGTTTGATTTAGCCCACTTGAGTGCAAAAGTATGTACACGTAGTATTTTGTGTCATAACATGCCCATTTTGCCAATGTTCACACACCATGTCTGCTACATCTTTTTCAAGTACTGTACTGTATCAGCCAGTGTGCGATCCCTGTTCTTAGTGCACATTTAATCCTTACAGTGCTGTTCAATTCAGTATTCCTTTTGTCTCCAGTCTTGAATCATCATTTCTGTTACACAATATTGGTGTGCTGCAGTGCAGTGAGTGTGTTCCTTTGCAAAGTTTACTGCTTTTAGCTTGAACGGATCTTCATGCTTCCTCCTTTTATGTTTATCGATAGTTGGTGTGGCCATGATGGGTGTCTTGTGATAGCTATATTTGAATAAGTAATGGTACCCTGGATAAAGCTAGTAACAGTGACAGCCCGCTCACCCTAATATCCAATTATGGTAATTACCTACGGCAGTTCCTATAATTACAGATGTTTTGTTTACAGTATTGATAGTTGTGTCGCTAGTGATTCACTTGAATTACCTACGGTTTTTACCGTTATTACAGGAGTTTTGTTTACAGTGTCGATAGTTGTGACGGTAGTTAACTATCGACACTTCAGAGGGTAGCCTATTGCTAAAAATCTTGGCAGGATTTAAGGTTTGCTCTATACTTGGCGTATAAGACGATCTCCCATTTTGGGGGAGATTCTTTGAGGTTAAAAGGTTGCCTTATATGCCGGCATATAAGGTAACTGTTGTACAAAGCCTTTGTCAGTTCCCTAGAGATAATAAAGTATCATATGGCAACAATAGCTGGCTTTTTGTGGCTATGACCAGTTCTTCGTGCATGAGTAATCCTTTCCCCTTGCCTTATCTCTGTGTTGTGTTCTAAGAGGGAGGGCTGATTTAGCATCCTGTGGGAGTGTTGTGGGTGAATAATACATGTGCAAGCATCTGTACCAAGTAAGGGACCACCAGGTTTTTCTGGTTATGCTTGCCACCCTTTCATTTTAATAGTAGAGCCTGATAAGTCTGCTCTGGCCGTGTTCAAAGGGGTGGTGGCCTCAGTACAAGAGGGAGGGTTATGAAGCTTGCAGGGTTGGTCATTTTGATATTGTAAGAGTGATTGAATTAAGCAAAAGTAATTATCAGTGTCAGTCGGGAATCCATAGAATCAGTTTTAGTAGTCATTCAGAACCATAGGGGGTAGAGATATTGCACCATGAGTGGTTTGAGCTGAGTTGGAAGAGTAGGATCATCAGTGTAGGAATGATAAGGCTGTGAAGGGTTACTCTTGTGAGGAGAACCATATCAGTTGTCAAAGGGCCAGTTATCCTCCCAATATGACCAGGCGTAGCACTTATCACAGGGATAATCAGAAAGAGCATGTTGAATTATCCTGCCAGTCATGTAGGTGATCATGATAAATGTCATCAAGGAACCAGTTTTGGACATGCTTGAGGGAATGGACCATAATGAAGGTCAAGTCATAACCCAGCTGGACCACTCTGCTATCATGCTGATGTTTCATTGTCTCTAAAGAGGACTTTGGGGGAACCCTTTGATTACTGCTCTAGGTCTCTTTAAGGCATATGACAGAATTGGATTTAATGCACACCAAACTTTCTACCTATGGGTTTATGCCATCTTTCTCTGGTTTGCAAGCAAACATTCTTTTCCCCATTTCTGGTGTCATTCCTTAGCCTTCTAGTTTTGCATCCACTTTTCCTCTTGATCATTCATCTCCTCCTATTTATATCTTCTGTTCACACCTCTTGGAAAATAAATCTGACATGGAATTCTGTCAAGACTCGATATCTACCTCTCTTTTCTGGTCTCCTCTCCCATCCAGTATTTGTTTATTGTGTATGATGAAAATGTAAAAAAACTCCACTCATGTACTAGCATTCGGATGCTCAGAAGAACATTTTCAGTAATGTAATTATATTCCACTTGATATTTCTTTGGTGTGGTGTTTGTGTACTGCTCCTTTATTTATTTTTCTGGGACCCTAAGAAAAGTCTCACCCAAGAAAAAATATTGTATTAAAAATGTAGAAGGAATTTCTAAATCTGACATATTTTCAGATCCATGTCCAAAAAAATGTTCTTGCTGTACAACAAGACACTGAGTATTCCACCCTTGTTAGCAGTTGCACCTTTTTTTAACAATGACAAGACCTGAAAACATGCAAACACTACCAGACTCCACAAAGGTCTTAATTTGAACTCACATACCAATAAACTGTAGGGGCCGTTAGGAGGCCTAACCTCTTGTTCAGTATTTAATAATGCATTACAGTAAACCCCTGTATTCGCGTTCTCATGATTCGAGGACTCACGTATTCACGGGTTTCTCGTGGAACATATCTAGCCGTTATTTGCGGAAAATTCGCCCATTTGCGTTATTTTTCACTGAGAAATATTCACTAATTACTGTATTTTCATATAATTTTCATGAATAAATGCACTTTTTGTTGCCCCCTTAGGGGGGATAATACCATCAGTGTACCTCATGCAGTGCACTTAGGCATTACTTAAGGTTCTTTGCAGTGTCCCTTCGGTCCACCGTCTCCTAACAAGTGATTCATAGTGCAACTGTGGGGTTTTCCTCCTATTACACTTTTCAAACCTATTGACTGTCAGTTTCCATTTCAGCTCTGAGCGACTTCATAGGTCCCAGTGCTTGACCTCTGGCCTAAATTCTATATCCTAATATATTCTCATTTGTTTTTAAGACTGGGCTTGTACACCTTTACGGTACTGCTTAGTTGTAAAGAGTTTATGGTGGTATTTGTCCTTTTGTGCACAACTGAAATTGGGAGTTCATTAACCCTGGTTTGCTGTGATCAGTACATTGAAACAAAGCTCATATGTAGGTCATCAATCTCATTATAACATGCTAAGGTTCATATGTACACAAAAGAGGTTTGGAAGCATTTATCAGAGAATTTGATCTTTTAGGTCACTGGGAATGCTATCTCCAGGTGTTAATGCCACTTACAGGAGATGAAATTTACAAGTAAATGAGTCAGTCACTTCTGCACCTATTCAAAATTTAGGGTTACTTTTTATATTTAACACTCCAACAGAACTGATAAAGCACCTATGTAGAACTTAAAGTTACTTGGTGTTTTTCCTACAGAAAAGATAGATGAAATCCTAGATCAGATGGGAATGAAGACAAAGTGTACAAATTAGAAGAGAGAGGAAAGAGTGTATTTCATCTTGATATGATGAAGGGAAAAGCTGTTGAAAAAATTTTATCTACTGTATTGATTTTTATATACAAAAACAAACCTTTTAGGCTACCCTCGTAAAAGTTGGCCGCGTTGGACTGTTCTCCTGTCAGTAAACCATGAGTATAAGAAGGCTATCTTTAAGTAACATACCAGAATATGGACTGATATTTACGGAGTATTATAACATCATGATCAAGATGCCAGGGTCATCAATAAAACCAAAGAATAAAATAACAGGTGACCTTAGACACCAATTGAGATTGGTTTTAACGCTCCCTGGAGGACAAATGATATTGTACTTTGTTCTAAATCCAGGTCTAAAGAAATAATTGTGAAATTGCCATCTGTTGTTTGATTGCATTGATGAATTTTTCTGTAATTTTACTCTGTTGGTCTTCCTCTCAAAAGATTTGTGCTCATATAAGTTGTGTTGCACAGTATTTGTTTGCAAATTAATAAAATTGTGTGTTTTGGCCATATATTTTGTTTTGAAGTACGATTGGTATGAAACTGGATTGTTTGAGTGTGGTTTATCCATAAAGGAGGTGTTGGACTTGATGTTGGCCTTGGGCTTGTTTGAAAATAAACCTGTGTCTTAATTACAGATATCCCTTCCTTCCAACTTGGATTTTCTTCCAATCAGTGCTTAGTACATTCTATGTCATGTCCAAACAATATTTTTGAGATTTGAAATTTGTTTCCCTTCCTCTGAGTACCACAACTCAGTGGCCTTGGTTGCCCCAGTGCTTGGCATGTATGCCTAAAATCTATAAATTAATCAATCTTTCTGCAAGTTTCTCATTTGTGGGACAATTTTCCCCGCACAATTTAGTTGTAAATTGGCTTCTTTTTTTTTCAATCCTGTCTGTATTGCATACAGTATGGTAACACTGGTCATACTCTTGCATTGTAAATTTTTGCTCGGTATACTAGCAGGGTACCCTAATTTACCAGCATTCCACTGAATGCACTTATCCAGATTTTTGCTGCTGTTCCCTTTCATGACTGTCATGTCAGTTCAGGCGTCACAGCTCAGTGATTAACCAAAATAACAGAACTGTTCTACCTCTTCCAAAGTTTTATCCTGCATATTCAAATACTCCAGTCCTTGGGCATCAGAAGTCCCTTACGCTAGTTAAACTTCGCAATTCTGGGTATCTCTTGTGGTACCATGTGTTCCATTTGATACACGTGACAGCATCTCTTCACCATGCCCACAGGATTCACAAGGCCATTTTGAAGATTATGCCTCATCCATTTGCTTGTGTTCTTGTCAACATAAACTTGGTTCCTCTTTTTTTTATTATTCCAGTCCTCCATTTTTCAAATGTACTGTAAGACATTTTCCCTGAACCTGTTAACACTTAGTCATCTGCACATTGAAGCTCCTAGGAGCCTCCATTTCTTAATTTCTTTGTACCTTTATTTTTTTGATGAACAGTGATGGGCTGTGCTGATCCTTGGTGGACTCCAATGTTTTTCTCAAATTCTCTGGATATATTTTCCATATTTGCCACTGTCTTCACTCCAGATCTGGTGTTACGATAAAACTCCATAATTTGCTTGGCAAGCTTTTTATGTACTCTGCTTTTCTAATGCCCGTCTAATGCTTTGTGTACTCTGCTTTTTTAATGCCCATCTAATACTTTGTCTGCATACTCTGTTCAGTGCTTTCCTAATAAGTAAAGTAACATAAAGGATAGTTTAATTTCTTGCGTGATTCCTTTCATGTTCAGTAATTGCTGATTAAAAGTTCTAATTTTTTAGCAGGCTGTGTCTCTAAATAGTGTTTTTTTATTGTGCCATTATACTCTGTCAGATATCCTCTTATGTTCCACAAATATAGGTTAGCTCTACTGTCTTGCATAAGGGAGAGATGGTTAATGGCCAAGGTACATAATACAATTGTAAGAAATGTGCTGTCTTGTGTTGTATAATTATGTATTCTGTCTGTGTTATGTAAATGTTATTTTTGAGTCATAAAAAAGAGAAGAAAGGAAACAGTTGTAAAGGTTTTCTGAGCATCTATGGAAAAGCAGAATGAATGCTGCTATGCCTTTCTTCTTTGTTTAATGATAGCAAAACATTGTATTATACTTGAGTTTATTTGGAAACTGAAAAGTTTATGGTGTGTGAAGGACAATTAGAACTTGCTTGTTTTTACATTTTAGGGCATTTCATGGTTTTTTCTCTAAATTTTTGTTTTGTAACCTATATTCAGTCTCTAAGATGTTCATACAAACAAGTATGTCATTTTATGAAACTTTTATTTGCTAAATTAGACAGGGACCCTGGTTCTGGATCCAAAACGAAAGGTAAACTAAGTGGTAATTAGACAGTAAGTAAGCCTTTTTCTTTGAGAAAATTTCAACAATTTTCAGCTTTTGGGGATGTTTTTGTGTAAAGTGCAAATTATAATGACTTTGTTATATCATACTTTGAAATCAGCCAATATATACTGCACATTTCCATTCACTTTGCTAATACTAATACTGTATTTGTGTCTGATAATTAGTCATTGATATCAGTTTGCAAGTTGACATAAATTGTTCTTTTCATTATGATATAATCCATACTGGTTAGTCTTTTGCTGATGTCATATCTGGGCAGAGAATATTTCCTTGTTTCAGGTTTGTTCATCATAATTTCTGCTCTAAGGACTTTAGAGTTCAAGCATGCAACGTTGTACATTTCGAGCATACAACCCTCTCTTGGAATATAAAAGTAGATGAAGGTTTGTTAGGCAATCATAAACTTTTCTGCTCTTGAGTCAGAGTCTGAGAGTAGAATTATTTCCTTTTTTTCCTCTTCTTAGTAGACTTATTTGATTTGTCTGTCCCTGAAAATGAGATTGCCACTCAGATCTACTTTCCAGAAATGTGGTGGTCAAGATTTTGAAGGATGCGCTTTACCAAGTCTGTTCTATGTTCTACTTCTCTTTTTCCTTCTATTCTTGTTTCTCATTGCCTTAGCTATTGCCTCAGCTGTCTCCTGCTGCTGTTGGTTTTTGAACATTTTCTTTGGTTCCCTCAGCCCTCCACGTACCCCGGTCAGTGCACTTCACATAGTGCACTGGGGACATTGCTAAGGGTTGTTTGCAGCGTCCCTTCGGCCCTTAGCTGCATCTGCTCTTTAGCTTTCCTTCTGTTGCCACTTCCTTTTCATCCATCTTGCTGTCCAACCACTCCAAATCCCTCTGTCTTTTTTCATCATTGTAAGTGGTGAATGGCTGAAAGTGCCCCAATGCTTGACTTTGTAGCTAGATTTTCACAAATCACCATTCTCCTCCCTCCTCACAACTGCTTTGGAAAATCTTTCTGCTCTTGCCCAACCATTGTAAGAATTGCTCTTGCTTGTTGCGAAGGACAAAACTGTACTAGAATTGTGCATTTCTCTTCAAGGCAAAAAGAACTATGCCAATTAGAACATCAAAGCTATCACAAGTAATGAGCAGAATTTCTTACCATAACAATATTGTTACCTTTCTTTGCTAGAGGTATTTGTTGAAAAGTTGCCTGAAAGACAAGGTAAGGCTTCTCAAGAATCGGCACCAAAGTGTGTGACAGGTATCCTGGCAGTTTTTAAAGTTACTAGATTGCAGTAGATTAATAATATCCTATAATAGGGTCAAACCCCTGATAAAGAGAACAGGATTATGGAATTGCCCCTGGAATTAGGGTGTCTCCTCAAAGGTGAAGCATATCTCTTACACAGTTTCCAGTCACAAGGGTTTGAGGCATGTGCTTTGATTATTCCAGAGTTGTGGGTTTGTTGGAGAACTGTGTTCCATATTGCTAACCTTTCTTGTTGATGGTATTTTGATGGCACTTCTCTCCTTTTTTTATCTGTCTGAAATGTTGCTTTTCTTTTCTCGAACATCTTGAGTGTTGCCATAACTTTTTCTTTTGTCTACAGCATTGCACCTCTTCCCTTTATTGAAATTATATTCTTAATTCTTTGTTCTGTTGAGTTTTAGAAGAATCCCCCCTCCTATTCAGTTTTGTAATATTTGTCAAGAGTCTGCAACTTATATTTACTATGAAAATGAGTAATCTCGAGTCATACTGTGTTTTGCTGTCTTGCTTGAATCTTGCTATCTTTGTCTTTCAAAAAGCAGATCTGTTTTCTTTGGAATGTTATCCTTCCCCCTTTTTTATTTTATTTTTGGTATCCTCTCTTCCTTCACGGTGCTTTCCCTGAATCCATGACCTCCATGTATGCTGTAATATTTGGTTTTAAATCTGTCGAGTTTTATTTAACTTGACACCAATTATGAGTCCTTCCTCTTCTATATCAGTAAATAAGATTTCAGTTTGTCATATTTGGGGTTTTTGCTGTTATAACATTCATAGCATTACATCTTTTGATAACTTGACTCCCATTAATATATCTTTTCCTCCTGATGTTAATATTTATTCTTCCCTCCATTGTTAGTGAGACTGCATTTATTATTCAAATTACTTGCACTGTTCCCAGTTTATTTTTCTTTTTCTTATATTTCAATATTCTATTTTTTATTCAGTCTGTCACTGATGCCTTTTCTTCACGTGTAACATAAGCTATTGTCTCTTTATGTTTTCATGGTTGCCTTGAACCCATCCCCTTTCCAAACACACTTGTTATATCTGAATAATGTTTCTCTCCCACTTTGCATAAAGCTGGTTCCTATGACCTCCTACTTGTACCGTACTTTTTCTAGAGCAACCACAGCTATCACAAGTAGGTTTGAACCTGATGCTAACCCTTGGTGAATACATACTCCTGTTAAATAGATTGCCTGTAGTGGAGATTGCTTTTTGTATTGCCCGTTTTGTTGATTGACACACTACATTTATTGGTTCATTTTTCAGGTGTCCCCTTCTGTCTCAGGAATCTGTACACAATTCCCTTTAGAGATCTGCCAGGTGACGTCTCAGAATCTTTTCCTTCTAACAAATTTGGGAGGTACTGTGCAACTTACTTTGCATCCAAAGTGCCTTTGCCTTTTATCACTAAACTAGAGGCTTTTTCACTGTCAATGACTTCATTCTCATATTCCCTTGTTTAGCTTTGAGTGAGCATCTAGTTTAGAACATGTCAAATAGCTTACGAGGTCATGCAAAAATTGAATTTTATTTCTGTACGCTATGGTCAAAGACATCTTTGTTCAAATGACTGGCCATCTCTATGGCTGATGTGAACTTTTGGTTAAATTTATATATAGGAACCACCACCAAGTGAAAAGTAAATGATTGGGGTTATCAGGTAAATATCTGAGAAATCTCGAATGGACAAGAATCCTGTTTTGAATATACCGTACACGGTGAGGGTCTTGCTTGCTGTCTAATTTTCATTGTCATTTCATATTGCAGCTCAGAACTTGGTCTTTACATCTGAATTTTCATGAGGCCTGTGTGAAATGCACAAATAGGGTTTTTGTATGAAACAATTTCCTTTTTTCCATCAGAATCTGTTCCTCTTAGAGGCTTAAACTTAAACTAATCAAAACTCATTTTATAACTTCATCCAATATACTCTTTGTTCCATCTGACTTTCCACCCTCTATAAAAATTGTTTCATAGTGCAACTGTAAGGTTTTCTTGTTACTTTCAAACCTTCTAACTGTAAATTTCCCTTTCAGTGCCAAATGACCTCACAGGTCCCAGAGCATGGCCTTTGGCTGAAGTTCTACATTTTATTTATTCTAAAATTGTTACCAGAGCATGGCCTTTGGCTGAAGTTCTACATTTTATTTATTCTAAAATTGTTAAATGTTAAGTAAATTATTAAAAGTGCCATTGTACATAAGCCAGAGGAGGGACGACTGGAAAAATGCTGCTTTACGTGGTCAACAAGCTGCTGATGTTTATGACAAATACTTTTATCTATTTTTTTCTTAATGACCAGATTTGTGGACAATGTATGACAACATTTCTGTTCAAGGAAACTCTACAATAAGTCCAGGAAATAAAAACTATCAAGTCACCAGATGTTATTTTATTTAAATCCATACGACAGTCGTAAGGGTCTGGGAGAATGATCCAGTTCACGCTGATGTGGTCGTTATCAGGAAAGGACACTGGCTGCTCTAGGAAGATTGCTGTCGAAGTCCCCTTAGATGAACACACTCATTCGTACGTGACTGCTGCAAAATCATGATGTGAGTGGGTGAGGGAAAGCAAGACATCCCCACTACACACAAACATGGGTGGGTGCCATGTACCAGACGTTCACTGAAGCACCATCGATGCCATTCGTCCAACCGTGGAGGCAGAATCGCTCTCAGAAGGGTGATCTCGTTCACCAGGGGACTCTTCTTGAGAGGTAGAGCAGAGGCACTGGCCTGCAGTGCCACGATGTTGATGATCTTGATCACAACCTTGTAAACATGGCTGGGGAGGGCAGTGGCCCTGTCACAGGTGTTCCCCTGGATGTCGGCCTACTGTCCACACGATGGGAAAGGTTCTATGAAGAGCAATCCATCCAATACAAAACCATCACATGAACAAGGGAAAAAACCCTCAGGAGAGCTGTCTTGTTCTTCTCTAAACCTCCACATGAGCGTGGATGGGGGTGCATCTGCGGAGGTACCCTGCCGTGGCAATGTTCCCAAGTGGGAATGTGAAGGAATGAAGAAACATCCATATACTTGGCACTCACTCAGGCTAAGTTGAAGAATCTCCAAGTCCATGTCCATAAACAGGGGAGGGAAGAAAACCAGTTAAAACAACCAGAGTTATATCTCGGTCGTGCAACAATTGTAGAAAGGGCACAGTTGTGCAACATCTGCACAAATCATGCATCTTCATCTTTGGAGAATCTTTGGCTAAGGACGTTCGGTAAACTGCAGCAACGTCAAAAAAAGTCATGGCCAGCTTCCTTGTCTAAACCTGCCTATTTCTTAATCAATTTACGTTTAATGTTAAACAAGACTCGTGTGTATTTTGTAAGAAGCTTGCCATAACACTATCAAGTATCATTTGATCACTTAAGAGATAAAGATGAAGAAACTAAATTCTGAAATATCTCCTGTCTCCTACCCTACTGTGTAAACGTAAACTCTTCCACTGCGATAGACTTCTTGTACTAGAAGTCTGTGCATAACCTAAACGAAGTAAAATATTTTAGAACCAATGCTTTGGTAATATTACAATGAAACAAGTTACAAGGAGTGTACAAGAAGCTTTAGCTCCAAACCCCTACTACGATGGAAGCTGGTTTAATTATCAGTAAGATTTACGACAACAAACTATTGAGAATAATTAAAACCTAAAAATATGTACATCTCACAGGTTTTGTTCCAAAAAAATTATTCCTAATTATATTGACTACAATGATATTCCATAAAATCAAGGACACATTCTTTTGAACTAATGAAAATAACAGTACCCTAATATTAATCTCACATGCATGAACTTCATACCTGTATAATAAGTGCTGAGCAACGAACTAAATGACACAGCACACTGAAACTGAAAATTCTAGTGGAATGTATAACGTTAAAATACCTTAAACATAGTACACCTCTTGATATAAAAGTCTAAATGTAACCTTAACTACCTGATGGCTGACAGCAAGCTACAAAGATTTATAAGTAAAATACAATGTACTGTGTATTCTGAAAATACTGTACTACTAGTAACTAATAGTGGCACAATTAAATTTTGCTGGATACATTGTATCCTGAAATTTACTGAACTACCTACCAGATAACATTTAACTGATGTGAAAGTTATTTAAAAACTATGCATCATGAATCACAACAGGATACCCGATAGCTGATATTACACCGATATGAAATTTAGGTAAAAACTATGTACAGTATTGGACTATTTACATTAACCTGACAATGAACGTAAAAATGTGCATCCCTAATCATATTAGCTACCTGTTAGCTGATGTTCAACAATTAGGCAATAATTCATATATGAACTCTTTCAGTTCCTACTTAGAAATTACAAGAAGCAATGGTAAATTCAACTCAACTTTGGGTCAATAACCAGTGTTATGACCTTGATAAACTAACACTTCCACAATACTTTACCCCTATCCCTAATCTACTGTCAACAGAAGTACGTTTACAATTTATCTAGACCAAAATATGACTTTCAACGAATTATGTTTACAGGACCACTTTTCTACATCATCTGTAATGACAGCAACAAATACAATTTGTAAATAACCACTACAATCTTGCAAATATACAATTTCGATAAATAAATATGTAACTGTCTCTTGAAGTTAATTCTTTCATAGCAGATAACTGTAGAATGCCAAGTGAGACATACCCATTTCGCTTCTTCTATCTATGCGCTGAAATGATAAAGAAATTGTTAATGATATCATATCAAACTGATATACTTTGGCTTACAAGGTATTAAGATGAAAGACAAAGTTGTTCCTTGAAATCTGCAGGGGTTAGGGGTGCAAACCTGGCGAAAAAAGAAAATCGACAAATAATTCTCAACCTCCCAAACCTTGTTCTAATACTTTACTATACAATGTATTGTTGATCATAAACTTTACTAATAAACAGTTGATTACTCACCAAATATATACGATACACTCGGTACACAAATTAATTTACAATACAGTACAAGATACCCTTATTTAGTGAACAGTGAAGTATTTACAATACAGTACAAGATACCCTTATTTAGTGAACAGTGAAGTATTAATAATACAGTAAAAAGAGAGAGAGAATACGCATCACAGCCATACTGTACCTGTAAGGTACTATGATATTACAGTACAGTACTGTATAAGTACAGTACTGTAGTTTAATTTCTATACCATGTAGGATTTATTGCATTTATTAAAAATACCAACTGAATAGCATTACCGTAATCTTAAAAATACCACTCGCCTTATACATGTGTACAACTATGCTAATACTAAGTCTTATCCTTTGCCGCTTAAGTCTTTCACTAGCTAACTCGGTGATAACGAACAGTGATGATGATACAACAAACATGCTGACTGCAGCTCTTGCTGAATAGTTATTACACTTACACATCAAGAGACATACACACTTAAACAATATTTAATAACTGTATGGCATTGTTCAAATTATATTTCTCTAAATGGTGGAAAATTATCAGGCTCTCCACCCTCTTCATCACTACGTTCTGGAGAAGGAGAGGCTGGGATTCTGGGCTGGACCTCTAGGAAATACACTTGTGATTTTCATTTGACTTTTCTGCCTTTTCATTTCCTTTAAAAATGGATTTATATGGTGCAACTGTTTTTTCTGACATTTCAAGGCCTATATCATCAACAGGTTAATTCAGTATTTTCTATTTCCAACCAATGTGCATTGTCTACAGCTCTACCATGGAAGATGCATGCAATTTGTAAGTGGGAGTGTATGACTCATTCGAGATCTAAATCATACAAATATTGTGTGTATATATATACATTAGTACTACATCCCTGAGGATGATGTGCAATTGGAACCTCAAAAGTTCAAGTGAGGAAGCAACGCACTGTAGTACTACCCTAACCAAATCTTGTATTTTAAAATTTACTTCATTTTTATGTATTCATTCATTGATTTATTTTTTCTTTTCTAATAACCAATCTCTTCTTTCTGTATTTCCTATTATCTTCTGTTACTTCTTTCAAATGAACATCATATTCTTTGGAAGCTTGAATTTCAAATCAATGGCCCCTGTGGGGTTCTTCCCTATGAATATGGTTCATCTTCTAAATAATAACAACAGACTAATATGTAAATGTATTTTATGCATTTATGGCCTGTGCAAGCCATCAGTGTTTACTCAAATGGCCACAAGACTCAAAATATACTCCATTAATTGATAAAGATTCCACAAGTTTAAGACTCAAGAATTGCAAGGGGAAACTGTAGTTATAACCCAAACTAAACATCCTAAGAGGGACACGGATGGAAGAGGGTCTTCTTAGACTTGACTTGAATGTCTGTATGACTTTATCCAAAGACTTCTTTTGAAATTTTGTTTAGTCACAGCCACAAGTATTAAAGTATTTAAAAATTTGATTGCAGTGTAAAATTCATAAAAAAAAAAAACTGGGCTTAGCTATCACATTTATACAATCATTTCAACATTCTGACAACCTGGTAAACAACACTGCCCCATCTCTAACCCTGATTTGTTCTAGTAAATTCTCCAAGTGCAGTATGCCATTATTTAGCTCAGTCATTCTCACAGAGAGAGCCATTTACAGCTCTCACTAAATTTCTCATGATGCTTGTCAAAAACCCAAAATTACTAGGAAAACACCACAGAAAATGAAACTAAACTAACCCATAATTACTAGGAAAACTACACAGAAAATGAAACTAAACTAACCCATAATTACTAAGAAAACACCACAAAAAATGAAACTAAACCAACCCATAATTACTAGGAAAATACCACAGAAAATGAAACTAGACTTAGAAAACTAGAGGACCTCTCAAAAATACCAAGGTTTTTTTTATGTAAATGTTATGAATCCTGAAATAATCTACTTCCCTCACTCCTCTCTTCTCCTTGCTGAAATTACTATCATCACATCAAATTAATTTTCACTATAAGAACACAGTATTCAATTTCATTATTTTCATTACATCCCAGACCTCGAGTCCGAAACTTTAAATTGATGTCTTTTCAAAGAACCAAAACCTCTGAATCTGTAGTTCTAGTTCCATCTGAACAAATATTTCTATCTCAAAATATAATACAATTCCCCAAACATCTTGTTTTAATTTCATAAAACACCTACCATTGTTAATGCGCTATTCTTCTTTGAATTACATACTGTATTTTCTCAAAATCTGTCAACTGCTTCTTTCAAGAACTTGCCAATTGTAGATCACCTGAAAATACAAGGAACAAGTTAATTAAATCCTGGAAAATTAAGATATTTTTGCTTACAAGGAATCAAAATAAAGACATAGCAGTGAATTATGTATCTAATATTTAATTAATTGTGGTGGGTTGCAAGTCAGGTAGAAATGACATGGGTTAAGGTTAGCCCTCTGAAGCCAGCCTCTGTAAGAGGGAAAGACTTAACTTCAAAAAATAGAGTATGATTTAAAAAGGATAAGTATATACTCATACCTTCTTAAAATCCACCATTTTTCCCAAAATCTAGTAAATTAAAATCGACCAGAACTTTAGCCTTTCAGGACTCAAATATTTATATTTTCCTGTGAAATTTGTCTGTAACACCAAATGTAAATAATGGTTACTTCAGCATAATCTCTTCCTTGTAAACACTATTTTCAGAGCTACTAGTAGTGGCAGTCCATAAACTAATAAGTTTCAAATGTTTTGGTTCTTCCTCGTCCTCTGACCAAAATTTTAAGTTGCACTACTATCTTTGAGTTTCTGCAAATCAACCTAAATATCAGGATTATTAAACCACCAGCCTTGCTATTTTTCAGTGCGTATCAGTCATATATACTGTATTTACCTAAAATGCTGTTTAACACTACCTAAGTATCTGGAGGCACTAGTACGGCAGTTCTGATGCTAAAGGCTACACTTTCTTGAAAGCCTCTAGTCTGAGCAACACAATATCAAACTTCTTAAGCAGCTTAGAGAAAATTTCTTTTTCAAAGGTTCAATCACTCAGTCGCTAACCAAATACAATAGTATCTGATAAGCTTTGTCATCCTAAAATATCTGGTGTTGCCAAACCAAATTCTGTGTACTATTTTTGCAACACTAACTGAATGACCTACTAACGTGATCCTGTATATTTCAAAATTAATACTGATACATCCAGCCATACCAAGATGAAAAAGAGGGTATCTGGATGTTCCAAATTACTTTTTGTAAGGAATGATGGTCACTGCTAATGGCCAACAATCTTCTTTCAATGAGAGTTCAAAGTCTATTGATTCAGGCTTCCTTATCCACTTTCTTGAAGTTCTAAAAGATGTTTGTTAGGTAACTTCTGTGGCAATGACTTATGCAACTAGAGCCATCCTTCTCTAAGAGAAAGTGTCTCACTGAAAAAGTTCTTAGTTTACTACATGAAGCTCATTAGCCATTCTATGGCTAGCTGTACTATCTAGATAGTATATAATTCTAGTGGATTTTCACATCTGGGTTCTTTCTACAAGTACCGGACAGTTGATCCTAACTTCATACATGGATAAATATATAATTTTTGTCATTTCTGTATGTCCTTCAATAACAGATTTAATCTAGTCATTTTCAACATCTGATTGAAGATCAAAATTCATTTCATATGCTGTCTGGATCAAAATAAAATGCATCATCTGCAGTTCATTATTTCTGAAAACTTTCACTATCTGAAAGGAGATATTAATGTACAATGACGCAGGTCCCTCATGAAGGTGAATTTTGGATTTCTTTGACAACATGGCAGAATGTAGCAACAATTAGGAATACTCAAACACTTTTAAACTGCAGTAACTTTTGTACACAGTGCAAAATAATCTCATACTTTTTCAGCAGTCCACACCTAGGATCAAATTCCCATTGCACCAATCTTCAGTCATTTCATTAATTTAAAACATTATATGCCTTTTAGCTCTTTCAGAAATTCAATGAACATTATTTGTCATGTGCAGTCAATGTTATCCTTTAAACTCTTGATCCTTTCAGGGATTAAGTACTGTAATTTCCAAACTCTCTACTTTGTTGTTCATCTACACACATAAAAATGGGTGTATGTATGTATATGTGTGTGTCTATGTTCCAAAATAACTCTGAAATGCATTGAGCAATTTCAACCAAACTCGGTATACATACGAATTACCACCTGGAAAAGAATACTGTGGGGGCAAGACATGACTGGCACCAAAGGGGGTGGAGGTGGGAAAGGGGTGGGATCTGCAAGATCGCTGAGTTAAATGGTCACACTCCCGATGCCCTTAAAGTTCAAGTTCAGCCCTAACAGGAAGGAGGGGTGAGAGGGGGTGAAAAATAAAATGTAAAAAATGACAGATATTATAGTGTCTAATCCACAGTTTTTGAGGTCACTGAGGTGAATAGTGGTATTCCCAATGCCGTTTCAGTCCACGTTCAACCCCAGTAGGAACATGGGGTGAGAAGGGGTGAAATATAAAATGTCAAAAATGCTGGGTAATGTAACTGAAGCAACTGTTTTAACAGCAGAGAGAGAGAGAGTTTATCGGCTGTCAGAGTTTTCCTGGGCAACGCCAGGTTAGTCAGCTAGTATCCCTATGATAAAGAAGAATTTAAATGTTAAACCCTACCTTAATTCAATACAGTACTCAGTAATTTAGCTTCTCACTGACTGATTAACTGTTCAAAACCCTTATTTCAGTTGTTATTTTCTTGCTTTCGTTTTCTAAAATTTTATATTTAATTTCCTGTAGAAAGGTGGTCCTTGGCATAAGATACAGTTTAATTTGAATGATAACATTTTAATTGTGGTCCCCCCATAACTGTCTAGCATTTACACTAAGAAAAACATTACAGCATTTTGGACACCTATTTCTCTGTTCCTCTTTCTGTGTACAGTAGTTGCAGTAGCATAATACTGTATTCCATGATCTATTTCCAGAATTTATGTTCCTCTTTTATATGACCTTTACTTTCTTCATTATGACATATAAAGGTCATATAAAAGAGGAATATAAATTCTGGAAATAGATCATGGAACACTATGCTACTGCACCTACTGTATATAAAAAAAAGGAACAAAGAAATCAGGTGTCCAAAATTTTTTATACACATGTATCACAGAAGTGTAAATACAAGACAATTGTTGGGACCACAATTTAAAATGCTATAATTCAAATTAAACTGTATCTTATGCCAAGAACCACCTTTCTACAGGAAATTAAACACAAAGTTTAAAAAAAAATAACATGAAAATGACAACTGAAATAAGGTTTTTGAACAGTTTATCAGTCAGTGAGAAGCTAAATTACCGAGACAACGGAACGGACTAAAAGTACAGATAAGAAGTGAATAACAGACTATCCATAAACCTAATCATGTGCCAATGATGGAAAACATTTTGAGGAAGAGGAACTCTTCCCAGACAACTAGAAACTGTGAGGTTCCAAAACCACTAGAAGGAAAATACACCACTTGCATGGATCATATATCGAGTTGTTCATTGATGTTTCAATACTGAGCTGAACCCATACAAATAAAATCCTATTTTGAAGAGGATTATGACATGGGAGTAGTTTCAAACTGCCCCACTTGGTGACAAGGGAGACATTCACCATAATCTTGGGGTGTTTGCTCCTCTTATATTGGTAGTAATTTCTGTAATTTTTTTTTCCATCCTTATTTTTTCAAATTTGTTCAATTTCTGTTTCTGAACGACTTCCTGAGCAAACAATCTTTTCCACCTACTGTGCACACCACTGGAATGCCTCACAACAGTTACCTTTTAATACTGTTCCACTTAGAGAGTACATTACTGTACTGGTAATAAACCTGGAAAGGAAAAATACACTTCTGTAGAGAAAGCATTCTTGAATATGGGATGATAATGCCCAACGCTTCCTTAATAACTAAAGTAGCGTGTACTTGCAAGCAGATATTGTAACTATTAAAAGCTAATTACTTGCTTAAAAAAAAAGTAGCCTGGAATGTTATCAAACTAGCGCCATTTACAACACAGCATTCAATGGTAAAGAATTTCTTAATAGTGTTGTACAGAATGGTAGCTGCTGTAAAGAACTTTGAAGAAACTCAGATTCCTACAAACATGACACTGAAGACCTTCAATGTACAAAACAAAAATGGGTATTGTATTGATTTTCTCAAAACCTGTCACTCATTACTTGTAGCCAAAAATTTTAATCTATAACTATGACTTAAGATTATTCTATCCACATCACACAATAATCGCTTGTTAATATCTCTAATTCAAGAAACCTTTTGTGAAAACCACCACTGAATCCAAAACGTTAAAAATTAAGGAGATAAAGTTTGTACTACCCATATTTTTCACATATACAATAATGTATGTCACATTCATCTTTGGTCAAGAATTCAAAAATATCAGAAACATGCAGAATTAATAGGTTACTGTACTGGTAAGTTCTTAGCCAAATCTACCCCTATCATCAACAAGAGGGATTAGATTTAGATGATTGTTAGGAGCTGAATCATCTTGAGAAATAATTCTACAAGTCTGTGTAGTTACTGGATTGAACTAAGAGCCTGCCTTGTAAAAAAAAAAAATAAGCATTATTTTTCATCTGAATGAAATCTGCTCTGACCCATTCATACTCCAGTTCTGTTTTGGGTAAGACTGATATTCGAAAAGCCTGTATTTCAAAATTAACAGATGAGGATAATTCATATTAAGAAGTGGTCCCCAATATTAACACAATGTTCTGTTGGTATTCAATGAGGAATACAACTAATCTAGTTGGGTTAGTAACTTTTAGGGTGCCTTAGTCAAGTACAGATGACTGGTTTGACCAAAGGATATTTGAAGAGTAGTCCACATGAACCAATCTCTTTTTATGCAGACTGTACTTAAAGTAACACTAACAGTTTAACATTTTTAATATGAACATCCAAAACATAACTGACAACAAATGTCAAGCTTTGAAAACAAATCAGTTGCAGAAACTTTAAGATGCCGTAATTTAATACATGAAACCCAAACGTTATCATTCACAACGACAAATCCTCTGAGGAATAAGTACATTGGGTCAGTGGTCAGGTTACATTAATAATAAGAACTGGTAGGTAAACATTCACAGAGGGTTCCATTAGTTACAAGGAGGATGAAGCTAAGAAAAAGAGTGCTGGTAAAGACAATGAAATTAGACTCCATTCTGGTCACAGTAGACTGACCAAGACAATATCAAATGTTACCATTGGTGTTGAAGAGATTGGAAGACAGTGAAGGACAATGTTAAATGTTGCTTTTTGTGGAAATGACTCCTTGAGCAGTAAGACAGCCATGATTAGAGGTCAAATGAGTCCAAAAACTCAACGGTAAAGAGTATGGTTTAGAAAGACCGAGTGAAAAGTCTCACACAGAAGCACCCCCTGTTTAGGTGCACCTTCTGCTAACTTTAGACATTTAATTCTTCCCTTCAGGTGCACAAAAGACTCCAGTTGTCTGAGCAACTGGAAAAGGGTATAAAAGGAGGATAACGAAGGTGACTTGAAAGCCACCCAGAGCAAAGTATTGTTTACCATCAACACCTACTCCTTAGGTCAGAAGTTGCATATCAACTGAATGTTAGACTGAATCTCCACCCGAAAATGTCATGTTCACAATAACATGCACGGGAGTGACAATGCTTGTAACATCCTATTCAGTCTGGCATAGGGAAAACAGTTGTACAGTAATAGGGTACTATGCCAGAGTGAGATGTGTCAGAGATCTTGCCTGAAAAGGTAATCCTCAAAGAACCAAGTGTGACCTTACACAGGGTGCTAATTCAGAAGGCAGCTAAGTTTTGCCAATAAGAATGGCAGGTTCAGAGTAGAGCTCCAATGCCCTCCATAAAAGTCACTGAAACAGAGGCCATAAAGTGCCACATACACTTCACACCTCTGTAATATACACAACAGTACTTACCTATGGTAAAGAAGTAAACAAAAAAAAAAATAAGTTCCAACTTATTTCATTTTTTTTTTTTAACCTGGCAGTTGGAAGGATTGCAGCAAGACATCATCAAGTGATAGATAGGGGCCAAAGAAAGCACTTCGTGAGAGCAGGTGTGTTGAGGATTACCCAACTTCACCATCCAACTGTCAAGTAACACCATCACCCAGTTTCAATGACCATTTTCACCTTACACTGAGAAATACTCCTGCATAAAGACAATGATTTGTATTTCTGAAAGAAAACCCTTTCTCTTGTTCACTTATCAGCAGTATGACCTGTCTGAGGAAACTAAAACGCTTCCTGATTAATAATAAGAAATATTCTAATTTCAGGTTATACTTAAAACTCATGGGTTTCAATTCTGAAGACTTTTGCATTTCACTGCAATTCTTGCTTGCTGGTGGAAATCTATTTAGCTCCAAAGTTCACAAAGTACATGGAAATTTATCTAACTTTTAGTTAGCCTAATCAAGACTAAGAGTTAACATATCTGAATCAACAGTCTAATAGGGTGAAAAAGTCTACCTGAGCAAGACCTTCATTTGTCAATTTCCTACAAGCATACATACTGTACTTTGCACAGAATATAAAACTGTCATTATTGAATCTGGATTTTGAAATTATGACAAATTATGATATGCTAAATCTGGTTTGTCCCTAGGTAGACATTAATATCAAAACTCTTGCTATATGGTGTCATCAGTACAAGTGATTTACCTCCAAATATTAATGAGGCTCTTTTAAGAGGAATGTCTCAAATGAAAATAATAATCTGCACATTTCCACTAGTAATAAGTATTCCATCTTAAAATACAAATGCAATCCATTATCTCATTTTGACGACACATCCATTGCCCTGATAACTGTCCAGACATTCCTTTCACATATTGACTTAGCTCTCTCATGACCTAAGAGACTGACAGTGTCTACTGAATAACTCAACACTTGAAACAGCTCTGGAAAACTGCAGTACTGAAGGGAAAAATTACTGATAACAGTTCAAATAAAAAGTAAAATTTTCATTATCATTACAATAATTCAGGATATCATATGTGGATTTCATTTTTTTTTCCTATGCAATTATCTCAACATCATTAAATTTTCACTTTTGTGAAACTACCAAAAATTATGATCTAATACTCATCAAAGTAGGTGAATACTGACACTTCCACAAAACAGGACTATATTAAGTAAAATGTCTAAAATTATACGGCAATTATTAGCATGCTGTACTACAAAGTCTACATATAAAATAATCAAAATGTATATAAACTCTATACAGCAAAAAATATAAATCAATATGCTATTAAAAATGAACTTTTACAACTTAACTGACGTCAGGCAGTCCTGACCATCTGTAGTGGGTCTGATGTTTGAGCTTCACACAGCACCATTTATAAATGCACATATGAACTTCATGTTCTGTAGCTTGTTCCAAATAAATAGATCTTTACCGTACTTTCCTTCAATGCTTGTAGACTACAGTAATGTTGAGAGTAACATCAAGAGATCTGTAAAAGAAATTAGAGAGTAACTACTTCCAAAAACCAATGGAGTACTTGCTATCATTTCATTTTAATAAACAGCTATTTTTAAAAATTCAAAATCTAGCCAAATATTACTTAATATACAAATTCATACATAAACTGAACTTTTCCCATGTGCACCCGAAAAATACTCTCGTCTAAAGACTCGTGTTCATCAAACTTATACAGGCCATAAATATGGTTTACAATAATGGCATTAAAAAAAAATTCTGTTCTATATAATCTAGCATTTTTTAAAAGGCGTCATGAACAGCTAAATTTTTAAAAGAAGGGCAATTCCTGACCTAAAATTTTATGCTGTTAATTAATAAAGCATTTTGGCAACAAGTAAAAGCTTCACATATATATAATACCTTCAGGAATGTCCTTATAGATGACACAATGAATTATTTACAATTACTAAACTACCAAAAAAATATTTTTGCATGTACATTAATCTTTCAGGTTTGAGAAGCAATAATAATATGCTTTTTCTATGATTACCAAATTGTCTAATACCAGCCCTAAATATTAGAATCTTTTGCTTTGTTCAAAAGTCTCCTTCATATGCTTAATATGAAACTCATACTAAAACCTATTGCTAGTTTAGTGTTCCCAACATATTTACCAATGACTTATCACTCACTGGGACATTTTCTATATTCTCTGTCTATGTTTTGATGGTCGTGCAAGTGGGCTACTGTTCAAATTCTATTCGTCCCAGTGTATCATGGGTAGGCATGGCTTAGCATATTTGGAACAATTTTTGTTATCTTTAAGCAGAAATGTGGGTACATGAATGATGCTGAAACCTAACTGTTCTTTGGTTGTACATTTTACCAATTAAGTGGTATTCTGGAATTCAGGTGTTGCTTGAAAAAATCTGGTTTAGTCCTAGTTCCTTTACAGTAGTCCAGTTGTGTAATTCTTGTTCCTTTGATTATTATGGCTCATTTGATTTTTTTAATTTTATTTCTGACATTCACTACCACAAAAAATTAGTTGTTTAAAGATACTGAAGCCATTATATCCTACAATTATGGGGGCCCACAGTGCGAAGCTGGGGTTTATGTAAGGGGGTAAATGCAAAAAAGGTCAAATGACAAGGATGTATTCTGACACCCCCATGATACCCTATTTCTGCAAGTTCTGATTCCGATTCACATAGGGTTTATTGAATGTTTGGTAAATTTTAACTTTATACCATACATGTATTCTGGAATTGAAAATATGAGTATGTAGATTTTAGTTTGTTTTGAGTTTCTAACATCATTTTGGCAGCAAATTAATATCCTAAATTAAGGGGAACACATTGGGTCAGCAGGATTTTTGGGGTGGGGGAAAATACGAGAGAGAAAAATACAGGTTTATATTTAACATTCCTATAATACTTTTCCAAATTCTGACTATGATGAAGATAAGTTTTTGAAGGTTTTTTTTGAGTGACAGTCAGGCCCTAGTACCCTAGGATATGTTAATGGGGAGTTCATACCCTGGCCATGAAATGATGAGGCTCCACAGGTTTGGTTGCAACCCTGTTCTTTAATTTAAAGGGCTTCAGATTAGGTCAGGTGGGGCAGGTCCCAGGGGGTTAAGCCCACCCAGGTGGGTTCCTGGTGTCTTAGGTTAGTTAGGGTGCAACCCTATTCATTCTAACTTTCAGCACCCTAGGTCAGGTTGGACGGGGAGGTCCAGGGAGGCAAAGGCCCCGGCCAGGTAAAGACCCAACCAAAAACACTTTGCTCAGTGTTCCTCAATTATTGTTAAATATACAGGGGTCAGCATCTCGAATACTACTCATTTGCTAAAGAAATTAAGTTATGAAACATGAGAAAGTAATAGTTTCAGCTCCAGAATGACATTATGGCTTAAAGCACAAGATTCCACCAGCTAGCCTGATCTTACAATTACTAAAAAGGAATTGCAAGCCTTCAGTCCCAGACAACTAACAATGATTCTGCGTCACAGTTTAAGTACCTAGTGTCAGCTGGGTGGCCTAACCTAGAACTGGACTACCTATATTTATGTCTATGGAACCTGAGGCTAAACTAATCTAGATTTTATCTAGATAACTTCTCTAAGATACCTTATCTCAGTAGGACACTTAAACATCACGGTAGGCCTGTTTTCTTATGTAGGCAGACTAGAGTGGCCCCTAGACACAAGATAGAGGTCCACCTTCCGGTTTGTTTAAAACACCTTTAGGGAAGTTATGTTCATATACCATTTTAAAATAAGTCTTAATGAACTTTTGGTGTACCTGGACGAGACTTATATTCATTACAATAAAGAAGAATGATCAATTCACAACGAGAACACAACCTGAATCATAAAAGGCTAATTTCTCATTGGTCTGAGTACAATTTTAATATAGTTTTTATATACCCGATGATACAAGAATCTTTGGTATTATTTTATAAGCTGCCAATACACGATATGATATAGTAACCTCCATTTTTTAAAAGAGCTCTCCATTCTCGTTATTTTGAACCCCATAAACATTATTCGCAAATAAATAAAAAATTAATATATGCAAATAAAAAATTAGTATCCATAAATAAAAAAATTAATCAAATTATGACATAAGGTGGGGCAACACCGGCACGCCCCCCCCTTCATGGCTAATACGTCAGAATTGTTAACCAGTAAACACCCCTATAATAGGTTACATTGGGTTGGTATTTTTAGGTTATTTTAGTGCCCTAACGTTTCCTGGCCATTTTTGCATAAAAAACCCAAAACGGGTTTTCATGCAAAAATGGCTGCCTGGAATCTTATTGGCAACTTATAAAATTTTACAGAATATTTCACAAATAAAGACGGTATTTTGTAATTTCTCGGCTGCACAGTTCAATTAACCTACAATTAAATGTCCTTAACACCTATGTAACAAATAATATTAGATAATATCCTTTAATAAGCAACGAAGTGACTGGGTCGAGTCAAAACAAATATTACACCAACATTCAGAACAAAAATAACTCATTTTCCGGCAAAATACTTACGAATTCTTCCTCAAAGGACGTTGAATATCATCCGTTACTATACATATTAATATTTGCAACTTGAATATGTTAGTTATCCACACTATTTAATGATTTTTTGACATTTTAAGGCCTGGTGTTCGGTTCTTACAAGGTCTGGAGAGCTAAGCAATGGCCATCTTGACATTCTTGAGTCTTTGACTATAAAATAAAACTCTAAAGAGTAACTGGCAACTTTTTATACAACTTGGACATAACCTTCCATTTTACTTAATAATGAACAAAATTTTCACAAAATAATAAGGATACAATTTGGAAAACAACATCATGTTATCTGTGATCCAAATTCTATTCACTGTTATCACAATAATTGCTAAAATAAATCAAATGCAAAACATAACATGGCAACTGTCCTTATTCAGGATTCCTAAGTACATAACTATTGTCTTTTACTTTTAAAAAAATTATATATAAATGTTTTAATTAAAATTTATGATACAAAAAAAGAAAATGTTTGTTATCAATATAAACTAGTGGTAGTTATTATTCAAGAATTTATTTTTTATTTTAAAAAATGAGGGATCTTAAAGATATTCTGCTATAGGTGAATGGTAAGAGAAGTAGCTGGCTGGAATGTTAAGGGGCCTTTCAAAAATTACGTAACCCCCTTTTTTTTGGTAACTTCTGACCGCCTCTCCCCCGCCCCCGTGTCACGCCTCATAACACATGTCCAGACCCCACCTAGAAAATAATGTAACGTCAGCTAGTAACCCCCCCCCCTCTGCCGAATTAGCATGTTTCCTTTTATTTTAATGCAATAATATATTACTCTAGGCTAGTACCTGGAAATTATTACCTTTACGTTGTTCTTAATACTTTTATTTTAACAAAGCAGAGAATGTCGGAGTTCAGAAAAGGGATGGGTTTGTGAGATTATTCTGTGTCATGTAATGCGTATAGTGGAAAATGTTGAAGTACAGACAAGGGTTGAGTTTGTGATATTTTTTGAACATATGCAACGAAAAAATTGAATACCATATTCTCAATATTATTAAAATATAAAAGTCCATTGCAGAATCTTTACTATCTCTTCAGGAACATAAAATAGGATTCAGTTAATTACCGGTAACATAAAAAAAATAGATTTTACCTACATCGTTGCCAGAAGCACCATTATGGCTAAATTTAACCTTAAATAAAATAAAAACTACTCAGGCTAAAGGGCTGCAATTTGGTATGTTTGATGATTGAAGGGCGGATCAACAGACCAATTTGCAGCCCTCTAGTCTCAGTAGTTTTTAAGATCTGAGGGCGAACAGAAAAAGTGCGGACAAAATAAAGTGGAGACAGAATAATTGATAAATACAGTAACTGACAGCATCTTGGAAGCTCAGAAGAAATCGTCCTTGGTGTTACGAGTATTTTAAAAATTTAAACTTTTGCAATATGCAGTATCAGTCATTAAATAAATAGTATCTCAGTGCTATGAAGACCAGTTTGTAGATGTTATGGAAAATTGGCAGAGAATCACAAATAATCTGATGACAGGCAACTTTTCGAACTTGGCTATCTTGTAAGATAGTTCACAGGTAACGTCATTCATATTAAGGCATATTAAAATAAGATTTATAAACAGGCAATCGAGTTGTCTTTATTTCAGGCCTGTTTCCCTATGAAATATTTGTCTGCTCTGTCGTCTCTGCTCGGTCATTTTAAATAAAAGACTATTACACTTTGGCTGAAAAAGCTTTATAAAAAAATGTCATACACATCACCTGATACCAGGTATGATAGGTGTTAAAAATAATTTAATTTTATTGTCATTAATACTGAAGTTTATTCGAAAAAAGGGAATTTGTGAGGATCTCTGTAAAGAGAGATTTGGTAACAAAAAGAAAGCAGACGATATACTGAAAAGCTACCGCCAACGCTTAACTTTTAAAAATATACAAATTTCAGGGAGTCAGCTCATGAATTATCATAACTAAAACAATGTTTCATTACATACATAATACATAAATACGTACATACATACATGTACAGTATATGATGAGTAAAATTACACTACACTATACAAATTCAGTACATGATGAGTAAAATTACACAATACTGAGTCTGGCCAGCAACTTGTGAAGACCATCAAGAGACATTTGAACTTCCGTGGAGCTTGGGGGTTGGCATGGAGCCATTTACATACTCCCCCCGCCCCCGCGCCTTTTAAAAACCAACAGACCCAGATATCCAACACCTGCAACCGTCCCTTTGAAGGGAAAAAGACCAAGCTATCAATGACACACTCTGGACATTGCTGCCCCAAGAGGTGCCAATGAGTCTGGGTACAGTTATAATGTGCCTTAAGGCAGATGAGTGCCCAATGAATGGTTGTGAACCATTTGGTGGGAGAGATTGCTCACCAAATGGCAAATGTTCCTTTACACAAAAGTCATTGTAAGAATGTTATTTCTGAAAAAAAAAATCCACACAAGGTGCTGAAATCAACTTATCTGCAGGTACTAAACACTGTCACTTGACTGGCTACTTAATCTTTGAAACATTCATATGTCACGGTACTTTCTGATTAAAGGGGAAACTAATTCTTAAAATGCACTTTACTCTAAATTACAGAATAATGCAAAAGATAAACCAGCCTAGGACGCAAGGTTTGGTGTCTGCTTAATAGTATTTCCCAGAGAATATACAAAGAATATACATAACCACATAATTACAGGTCTATGCACAACAGATTACAAACAGTTCGATATTCCTCTGGTACTTATCATCAAGACATATGAATTAATGCATATCAACAAACCGCTCCAGTTGAGGGTGCACCACTCCCTTGTAGGCTATGCCATGTTTTCGAAGGGCCGCCGCAGCCAGACACTGCAGGGAAGTGTGACGGACTGGGTTCACTATCTGATGCAGCCTCTCCCCTTGCGAGGCCCTCAAGGATCCGAAGCTGAAACCGTTTTTATTTACGGCGTCCAAGTGGCCACCGGCCGAGAGCAAAGCATTCAGAATCTCTCGGGGGCACTCGCCATTCGAGGCAAGCGCGTGGAGGGGCGTGTTCCCGTAATGATCCGTCGCACAAGGATCAGCACCAGTTTCCAGCAGGACGTTTACGATTTCTGAGCTGGGGAAGGTCGAGACCACAGGCGAACCAGCGCGAACGATGGAACCACCAGCGCACACCCTGTGCAGGAGAGTACTGCCTGTGATGTCTCTGGGATCTAATTTGACTAACCTATACACTGCCTTTTTCACTGACACCAGTTGGGGAGATGAAATCAGAGGCTTCAGTTTTAAAAGAATCAACATTAAATGTATCGCCAAAGGGATGAGACAGTCGAGATAATGGAAATAAATGTGGCTGGCGAAGTGAATCTTATGCGTCACTGACATCTCGACTTCCCTGCGGCAGCTTTCGAACAGACGCAGGACGTCCTCGAAATACGCCGCATTATCGTAGAGTTCGGGACGCATCAGAACCATGTACGAAAACAGGTCTGTCAGAGACGTGAGGAAGAAGAGCCTCCTGAGGTCTAGGGCTCCCAGGGTCCTCTGTTGCATTTCCAAGCCGCGCGCCCAAAGGACGATGCATCGCTTGACGTCGCCGGCTGTGGCGAGCTTTGCCCCTTTGCGTCGTACGTCGGTAAACGTGGCGTGATGTCCGTAGCCCAGCACTCTGGCTCTCACTAGCATCGACTGGATTCCAATGGCGTCTCGCCTGGAACGTATCTCCTCCAGTTGCTCGGGTGTCCTCAGTTCCTGGAAATGTTCGCTGAAGAGGGGATCATCGGCCTCTGTTCTGACTGGAATATCGTTGGCACGCCTGGAAGGATATTGCGAGAGAATTTCATCAGTATGGAAATGTTTTATGCCTTCCTTTCCTGTAAATGAAAATTATCATAAGCAGAACAAAATCAATATCATGAGTAAGCGAGGAAGCACAATGCGACTCTCTGATGTTCAGTGTTTAAATAAAAGGAGCCTTAAACGATGTACATCAGAGAATACTGGATACTAGATTGAACTAACTAACACGTCGGTTAGAAAGACTGAATAAAAAAATGTTGAATTTCGCCGGATGGAAAACGAGACATAATATTAGAATATAAAATCATACTCTAAGTTCGAATCATAACAACTCTTGCTCTGGGGAAATTAAAACTCATCACTCACCTTTCATTCATAGCCATTTCCCAGTACGTGATGGCACTGGCTACATCCCTCTTCTTGTCAGCAAAGGTTGCACCAAGAAGCTCTATTGCCTCGATCCAGTCTTGAACTGGGACCAGCTCTCTTCTGGAAATCATATGCTCGACGATGTGCGCATGCCCTTTTAAGCTAGCGCGCAGCAAAGGAGTTTCTCCTGGGGAGAGAAGCAGGCGGATCAGTCATGGCGGACACGGATGATTACTGTCTGTAGTCAAAATATGCGTTCCCCTTTTATCTATTGTGTTTTACAATTTGGGCCTGTAACAGCTCCATGAATTACAAAGACTAAACTGATAGTTATGGTACCCCCGCTACAAGGAGACAGGAATACGTATGCAAAACTGAATCATAGACTCTAAGTCAAACTCACCCATAGAATCTGGACTGATGCATGCATAATGATCGAGCAACAGCTTAGCTGCTTCAAGGTGACCATTATTGGCGCATTCGTGCAAAGCAGTTCTCCCGTCGATCCTCTGCCTGTTCACATCAGCGCCGATTTCCACAAGGTACCTGACTACCTCTGGGTTACCATTGTGGCATGCCAGCATCAGACAGGTGATTCCAAGATCGTCAGTCCTCTCAATATCTGAAAGAAGGTCGGTGAATGATTAGTCAAGCATTTAAAAAAAATGGTCAGTCTATTCCACTTTAAAGGCAATTACAGTTGTCACAGACATTCTCACTTCCCTGCCTGTGATCGTTCTGAAAACCAGTGATTAATGCTGGCAAACTCACTCGCTCCATGCTCCACCAGAAGCCTGATGAGGTCGAGTCGTACGTGAGAGCAGGCCACGGACAACGGAGAGGAGTTGGATCTCGTTGCGGCGTTGACGTCGGCGCCCTTGGAAACGAGGTACTCGGCAACGTCGTAGTGGCCACCTACTGTGGCAGCCCACAGTGGAGTGGCTCCAGCTTCGTACACATGGTAAGCGGAAACTGTCAAGAAATACGCTTCCAGTTAGGTCTTAGAATAAGTAGTGTTGAGAAAATTCTTGATAAATCTTGATGGCGAGGTTGGAGAAGATCCTGAAGGTTTCTTCCCCTTGTTTTTTAAAAAGGTTTGTAGTGTGTTGTCTCCCAAGATTAGGAGGTTAGCCGACGCAGTACCTTTGAAGTTGAGCCCAAGCTTAGCAATAGAGCGCCTGTTGCAAAGAATGGCATATCTGCAGACTGCAGTAACTAAAGGCCAATTTCTATTCTCCCTGTGCTCTCCAGAGTTACAGAAAAACTTATTTTTAAGCCACTATATGAGTATGTGGAATCTAAAGGATTGTTTGCTGATAGTCAATATGCACATCTGAAGCAGTTAGGTACCTGTGATGCTCTTTCGGATTTGACATGCCATTTGCAAGAGAACCTTCATAAGAGTTTTGAGTACAAAGTTATTCAAGTAGATTTTAGTGCTACTTTGATTTAGGAAATCACAAGGCACTTATTTATAAACTTCAGAATCTTGGAGTGGGCGGATAAGTGTTAGGTTTACTTCAAGATTTCCTTACAGGTAGGCAGCTGCATTACTATCCTAATACTGTTCTCTGTGCATCTTAATACATTTTCATCTATTTTTCAATTTATTAATGTATTTTTCTTTTTTAATAAGCGAGATCTCTTCTTTCTGTATTTCCCTTTACTCCTCTTACTTCTTTTAATGAACGTCATATTCTTTGGAAGCTCGAATTTCAAGTCAATGGCCCCTGTGGTGGGCTTGTTCCATATGACTAGGGTTCATCTTCTGAATAATAATAATAATAATAATAATAATAATAATAATAATAACCAGCCGTATTTGGGAAACACTGTACAGGTGTAAAAACCCCAAATGCTTAAAAAAACAAAAAAACAAAAAAAAAAGGATTTAGTATCTCACCTAAGCCATCTTCTTCCAGAGGAGCGCGGAAGACTTCAACTATGAACTTCACGCAGTGCATGTGACCCATCCTCGCTGCCTTGACCAGATAGGGACCAAATGCCACACCCATGTTGTCAAGACACGAGGCGACGGCATGGCCACTGCGGTTTTGCAGTATCTGAAAAACAATGCAAGTGAAAAAAAAAAAGATATTTCAAGCAATTTAAAACGAGAGAGCAAAACTGTACAACAGAAGTCTGGTAAATTGCAGACGTTCGGAGATTTCCATGGACAGATTTTGAATCCAGGGGAAAATGTCGCAGGTAAAAAAATCACAGGGAAAAAAAACATTATTTTGGATAGTAGAAGGTGAAGAAAAAAGCCACAAATTTGGCTAGTAAAAAATTAATAAGAGTAAAAAAGTCACAATTTTGGCTAGTAAAAAAGTCACAATTTCGGCTAATAAAAAAGTCACAATTTTGGCTAGTAAAAATGTCACAGAAAAAAGTCATAAATGTGGCTAGTAAAAAAATCACAGGAAAAAAGTCACAAATTTGTCTAGTAAAAGTCACAAACTTGGCTAGTAAAAAAAAGTCGTGGGAAAAAGTCACAATTTTGACTAGTAAAAAAAGTCAGGAAAAAATCACAATTTTGGCTAGCAAAAAAAGTCACTATTTTATCTAGTAAAAACAGTCAGAGACAAAAAGCCACAATTTGGGCTAGTAAAAAAAGTCACAGGAAAAAAAAGGTCACCTTAATTTATGGTGGCTGGGAATAAAGTCTCAGGAAAAAGTCACAGAGTCAATTTTGGCTAGGAAAAAAAGTCAGGTAAGCAAGCAAAAATATTCAAGTCAGTCACAGTTTACTTAAGTACCACAGACTATTAAATACAACAGAAAATATTTCAAATCAGTTATTAACATGACTTGTACATGTATGATGGCATTACAAATATGTGAAAAAATCACGTTTTGCTCAACTTAATCACAGAAAGGTAACTAAACAATAATGTTTAAGCCAGTCATTTACTGACGGTACATCACATGTACAGATTGAAATCAGCTTGGGTAATGTCGTGACATTACATGTATTACATTAAGTGCTTTTTATGCTAATGTATTGCCAATCAATAAATAAGTGATTTAGAATGTTTTCTGTTTTGTTACTTTGTTTGTTGTACTCGATTAAATTGTGACTGACTGGAATATTTCTTTGATTACCTGACTGTCTTTCCTAGCCAAAATTTTCTATGAATTTTTTCAGTGACTTTATTACTGAAAAAATTCATAGAAAATTTTGGCTAGGAAACACAGTCAGGTAATCAAAAAAATGTTCAAGTCAGTCACAATTTAATTGAGTACCACAAACAATTAAAGTAATATAAAACAAAAAACATTTCCCTGTTTTTTTTTTCTAGCCAAAATTGTGACTTTTTTCTGTGACTATATTACCGGCTACCATATTTTCCTGTGACTTTTTCCCCTAACCAAAATTGTAACATCCTTCTGTGAATTTTTTCCCGTGACTTTATTACCGGCCACCATAAATTAATGTGACTTTTTTATTGTGGTTTTTTTCCATAGCCAAAACTGTGACTTTTTCCTCTGACTTTATTACCGGCCACCATAAAAGGTGACTTTTACCTGTGTTTTTTTCTTAGCTAAAATTGTTACTTTTTTCTGTGACTTTTTTTCTATGACTTTATTTCCCGTGACTTAATTCCCGGCCACACAGATTTTAGGGCTTTTGAGATAAATTCAATCCAGTGTTCAGCGTAAATGTCTGTCCGAAGAGAAGGCATTCAAGAGTCGAAGAAATGTGATAGAAAATGTAACAAACGTTCACTGCAATGATGAATGAAGTGTCTGATTTCACATTCATACTTTGCTCTTTATAGGAAACTTAATACCTCAGAGTGTTTAAAAGAACATTGCTTCAGAGGCAAATATTTTCGTAAATTTCATCAATTTAGAAATGCACAAAAGATCTTGCGAAAGTGACACTTTTCGACCAAAGCTAGAAACTAATTGAAATGCTTTTCGACCAGAACTAGAAAATAATTATAATGCTTTTTGACCAAAGCTAGAAAATAATTATAATGCTTTTTCCAACCAAAGCTAAAAAATAATTATCATGCTTTTCGACCAAAGCTAGAAAATAATTACTATGCTTTTTCCGACCAAAGCTAAAAAATAATTATGCTTTTTGACCAAAGCTAGAAAATAATTATAATGCCTTTTCCAACCAAAGCTAACAAATAATTATCATGCTTTTCGATCAAAGCTAGAAAATAATTATAATGCTTTTTGACCAAAGCTAGAAAATAATTATAATGCTTTTCGACCAAAGCTAGAAAATAATTACAATGCTTTTCGACCAAAGCTAGAAAATAATTACAATGCTTTTTCCGACCAAAGCTAAAAAATAATTATCATGCTTTTTGACCAACGCTAGAAAATAATTATAATGTCTTTTCCAACCAAAGCTAAAAAATAATTATCATTCTTTTCGATCAAAGCTAGAAAATAATTACAATGCTTTTCGACCAAAGCTAGAAAATAATTATAATGCTCTTTGACCAAAGCTAGAAAATAATTACAATGCGTTCTGACACATCCTACAATACGCCCAGACATTTCCCAGCACAGAGATTGAAAAAGGACATGCAATCTCAAGAACTTTAGCAAAAAGTAAAAAAAAAAATCCTGCTCTAAGCGTAACAATAAAAGCCGAGCAAAAAAAAAGAAAGTTTTAGAGTTGTTTTATTGTTCTATCTTTTATCATAATGATGTTCTGTTGGAGTCAGTCCTCTCATTCCCGGTAAGCAAAGCGAATGACGTCATTCGGCCAGAAATCAGTAGAATACTCATTGCAATTTAGTCCCTGAAATCGGCCATAGCCTAGAACTGCTTCGCCTGAGTGATCTAAATTGGACAATATGAT
>JANJGK010000005.1:3210191-3237691 GCA_039081455.1 Macrobrachium rosenbergii
TCTCTCTCTCTCTCTCTCTCTCTCTCTCTCTCTCTCTCTCATATATATATATATATATATATATATATATATATATATATATATATATATATATATTATACACACACACACACACATATATATATATATATTATACACACACACACACACACACATATATATATATATATATATATATATATATATATATATATATATATAATATATATATATTCCTAATGGAGAGAACATTATGTACATATAATTATACAAATAAAAATAAACAAAAGCAGAACGTATCATCACCTTGAACCAAGATATTGACGACAATTTATAAACACAATACAGACACTTAAAAAAAGTGCCTGGATTTTGCCACTTATCACTTTAGCTCCATACATAAGAATTAATCTGATACGGCATAAACCATCACACTTTCTCAATTTCGTATTGAAAACGATGTAGCAATGCAAATAGCAATGTATTAAAACACGCCTTAGAACACCGATTCAAGCTTTCTGCAGTTATACACAATAACAGAGAAGTTAATAAATAACAGCACAGGTCAAAATGGGTCACCATATGGTTAATCTCAGTGGACACTTCAGGCTTCTACAAGGAAACTCCCCCTAAGAAGGGTTAAACTGTACCTGAGGGAATCCGTAATCCTTTTAGAAGTGTCCTCCTAAAATTTTCAGGTCAAATCATAACGAACACCTCAGATCCTTCTGGCGCCCCCCTCTTTCCCAATTCCTGCATTCCGCCCTTATATAAAGAGAGACAGGATACCTAAATTCACTTCTAGTTTTGGCCGATTTCGCGTGACAAGAGAACCGCCTGTGCAGTCCACCAACGCCCTAAAGTTGTGTCTCCAGAGGAACCAGGATCTTTAGAAAGGAAGTGGACATCCCACCGCTGACGAAGCTTAAGAAATCAGGCAAAATTTCCTTCGTGTGTGTGTGAAAAACCATCAAGATGTACAGATGTAGAGCTGGTTTTAGATGCATCACAAAGGTAAATAAAGTTCCTTATATTTTTATCGTCTGAGACAGTTGTCGCATTGCTGACGTGAATCGCCAGTCTAGGCTAGGAAAGCTTTGAAAGGTTACCATTTCTTTTCATGAGAATCCTACTGGTTTCGTGGGCATAGTCCTTTTTGACCTTTTTCGAGGCATAATTTATTTTTAATGTGTTTTCTAAATAACAAACAGATGGCTCCTTAGCTGAATACGTAACCAGCCTGAAAAAAAATAATCAGGAACTTACTTTTTTTTTCGAATTTTGACGTTCAGTAGAGACCCGCTGAAGCGCATTTAGACATTAAACTGACTACATAATTCACTAAATAAATTAGATTGTCTAATTTAGAACATTTAGGTGAAGCATTGCTATGCCATGACCGCTTTCTGAGACTTAATTGCAATGAATAATCTGCTGATTTCGAACTGAATGACGTCATTCGGTTTGCTTGCAAGGCGTGAGAAGATTGGGCCGAGAAAATATCACAATGATAAAAGATAGAACACTAAAAAGAACTCGATATATTGTTGCTCGACATTCATTGTTACTTACGCTTAGAATAGGCTTTTTTTTTTTTTTACCTTTTTTGCTAAAGTTCAAACTTTGTATTGGTAAATGTCTCGGTAACTTGGAGGCTGCGTTAAAAAGCACTGTAATTACATTCTAGGTTTGGTTGCAAAGCTTTATAATTATTATTATTATTTTCCTAAGTATGAATTTAGTTTCTCAAGGCTCCAGTCTGGACAAGTGCTTAAAAAGGCAAGGCCTACATACGCGTGGTCAGTTCTTATGAGGGAATATATATTTTACAAGGTGTATGGTATATAATTTTTTGAAAGCCCGGTTTTCGGGGACGTTCTTCATTTTATGCGCTTTCTCGTGGAATAAGATTACTTTTTAATGTTTATTTTGGGTTATTCGCAATATTTTTGTTTTAATGTATCCTTAAACTTACATGATTTTATAATCTTATGTTAAGCGTTGTTTATCATCAATTCGCGTGGCAATCTTCAGTTCATAACTCTTACCGATTTTCAATTTTTTCAATTTTTTTAATTTATAAATTCGTTTATTTTGCTTATTTTAACTTTTGTTTCTTTTTGTTTGTTTCAAAATTTGTTCGTTTCGTTTATTTCAAATTTTATTTATTTTGGCTGCTTTGAAATTTTTTCTTTTGTTCATTTTATTTATTTTGTTAAACTTGTTTACTTTAAAATTTGTTTATTTCATTTATTTTAAAATGTTTACTTTGCCAATTTTGTTTAGTTTAAAATTTGTTTCTTTTGTTTATTTTAAAATTCGTTTAGTTTAATTTAAATTTTTTATTTTAAAATTTGTTAACTTTATTTTAAAATTTTATTTTATTTTTTAAAATTTGTTAATTTTGTTTATTTAAATTTTTTCTAAAAGTTATAACGTTTGTGTTAAATTTTCGTTAAATTCGAAATTTTTTTTTGTTTAATTTAAAATACGTTAATTTTTTAGCTTAATTTAAATTTCGTTAATTTTTTTATTTCAAATTTCTTGTTTTTGTTTTCTAAAAGCTGTAACTTTTGTGTTTTAAAATTTGCAACTTGTTTATTTTAGAATTTGCTTATTTTTTTCATTTTTAAATGTATTTTGTAACTCCGGAAATATCATCAAATTTCATTCACTCATCTGATAAGTTTTCTTCATTAGAATGTCAATTTTCAGAAAACGGAAAGAACGAAAAAATCGGATTTCTTAAATTATTTAGTCTAATAATATAATAGGTAGGACATTGTGTGTGTGTGTGTGTATGTGTTTGAGTAATTATTCACAGCAAGGAATTTCTCTGAAAAAATGTTGGAATGATCCGATAAGCTTACTCTTGCTTTGAACATTTTCAAAAATATAGGTGAACGCTGTAAAAACACGTGGTAAAATATGTTATGCATTAATTTACACAGAAATATGATATATATATATATATATATATATATATATATATATATATATATATATATATATATATATATATATATATATATATATATATATCCAATGCTTGAGAATGTCACTAAATCCACGTAGGAAGGTGATTGAAAACCTGGACTTTGAACAAGTAATTTCATAGTTTATTCTCCATTTTCACGTTCACACTGAATACAAAAGAAGTTGACAGAGATTTATATACAAAAACAGAGAAGGGGGGGGGTTAAAGTTTGTTAATCTGGGCGGCAGCATGTTCTTTAAACTAAAAAGACAGGGACAAAGGAACAAGAGATAATCCAGGGTGGAGATTAACATTCCTGGTGGAAGTAGCTTCGATGAACACGGTCTCTAGCAGATTTCTTTTCCGATGGTCGTGGACTTTGTAGATTACCGTTGACTCATCCCAGGTCATCGTATGGCCTGTCTTAAGCCAGTGATTCACAATGGCATTATTTGAAAAGCCTCTTGAAATGGCATATTTGTGTTGGGAGCCTCTTACTTTTAGTCCTCTCGATGTTTGACCTATATAAATCTTAATACATTCTTTGCAAGGAATACTATATACAATATTGTTTGAATTGGGCGGGCTATTCTTTTGGTTTATTTCTCATTATTATATTTAAATACTAAGTTAATATCAATAGTTTTTAAAATGGGCACTGCAGGAATGAAATTAGGATGAAATGGTAAACGGAGAATATTCTTAAGTCTTTTCTTAACACTGGTTGGATTGTAATATGTCTTTTTTACTTTATTTTTACAAAGTTCTAAAAAATATGGAGGGTAACAATGAATCTCCTATTTTATCAATAATATGAAACTCCTCTTCCAAAAATTCAGGACTACAAATTCTAAAGCTCTAAGATACATACTGGAAAATATTGGCACCTTAATTTGTTTAGCAAGGTTAGAGTAAAAATGAATATATGACAAATTATTCGTGGGTTTCCTATACGCTTGAAAACAAAAATTGGTGTTATTTCTAATAACTAAGACATCCAGAGATGGTATACAATTATTTTCTTCATATTCTATTGTGAATTTTATGGATGGTACAAGATTATTGATTGTTTGGAAGAAATCAGAATATTTACATTTTCTTGCAAATATATATGTGTATGTGTATATATATATATATATATATATATATATATATATATATATATATATATATATATATATATATATATATATAATATATATATATATATATATATATATATATATATATATATATATATATATATATATATATATATATATATATATATATATATGCATGTATATGTATATATATATATATATATATATATATATATATATATATATATATATATATATATATAGCATATTTTTGTGTATATTAATACATAGCATATTTTACCACGTTTTGTTTTTAAAAGGTTCACCTATTTCTTAAAACTTTCAAAGCATGAGTAAGCATATGTTCCTATCGGATCATTTTAAAATTTTTTCCAGAGAAATTTCTCGCCGTGAATAATTACTTACACACACACACACACAATTTCCTAACTATTATATTCTTGGAATAAATAATAATAACAAAAGGATATATACACAAAAATCTCGTCAGGAATGCAAGATTCTTTGCCAAATCTTGACCGCATCATGCAATGAGTTCACGAACACAACTATATAAAATATAAATTCAGTTAACTATACTCTTAGCATATGTGTATTTAGAAGTTAAACTGCAAAATGTCTAATTTAGGTCACATAGGTGCATAATTTGTGATAGGACGCGACCGCTTTCAGAAAGTAAAATTTTTATCATTAATCCCCTAACTTCCCGTCCAGTGACGTCATACGGTTCACGTATTGAGAAGTGAAACTTGACAAAGGACGAGAAGATTGACGCCAATAAAATGTCGTTACGATAAAGAATAAAACGCTGAATTATTATTATTATTATTATTATTATTATTATTATTATTATTATTCAGAAGATGAACCCTATTTGTATGGAACAAGCTCACAGGGATAGTGTCTTGTTCATTAGGAAGAAGTATCGCGAGGTAACGGGAAATACAGAGAGAAGAGATCCCACTTATTAAACAAGTAAAAAATGCGCCGAAATTTCCTTCGGCGCAACCGAGTTTTCTGTAGCCTACAGTGTATAATGGTGTATGAAACTCTCAGCCACGGCCCGCTGGTGGCCTGTGTTGTTGGCACCTATATCGGTGCCAGACGGTCGATCATGGTTAAGTTTAACCTTAAATAAAATCAAAACTACTGAGGCTAGAGGGCTACAATTTGGCATGTTTGATGATGGGAGAATGGATGATCAACAAACCAATTTGCAGACCTCTAGCCTCAGTATTCTTCAAGATCTGAGAGCGGACAGAAAAAAAGTGCGGACGGACAGACAAAGAGCCATCTCAAGAGTTTTCTTTTACAGAGAACTAAGAGGAGAAAATGAATTAAAAATTTAATATATAAACGGAAGAAACTCGAACTCTTTCTGCTCGACATTGTCAGGCTTAGAGTAGGACTTTTTGCTCCTTCGTATTGAAGTTCTTGAGGCTGCATTGTCCCTTCTCAAACATTATATTGGCAAATGTCTTTGTAACTCGGTTTGGTTAAAAACCGTTATAATTATTTTTTTCTCAAGTATCACCGTACTTGCTCAGGGCTCTATAAGATATTAAGCTTCCTATAAAGAACTAAGTATTTATGCCAAGTCATATAGGTAGTTAATTCAATATTGAATTAACTACCTACATAATTAGCTCTTAGGGACTTGAGAAAGTACATTGACACTTAAGAAAAAAATAATCATAACGGTCTGTACCCAAACTTATGAGTTAAAAATACATTTGCTAATATAATATTTGATAATGGACTTGCTGTCTCAAGAACTTCAGCGAGAAAGAGTAAAATATCCTACTCTAAGCGGAAGCAACAATAAATGTCGAGGCAAAAAAAAAAAAAAAAAAAAAAGTTCGATATTCTTCCGTTTATTTGGTCATTGATTGATTGATTTTCTCTTTTTTAATAAGTAAGATCTCTTCTTTCTGTATTTCCCATTGCCTCCCGATACTTCTGATGAACACCACACTCTTTGGAATCTCGAATTTCAAGTCAGTGGCCCCTTTGGTGGGCTTGTTCCATATGAATAGGGTTTATCTTCTGAATAATAATAATAATAATAATAATAATAATAATAATAATAATAATAATTCAGCGTTTTATTTTTTACCGTAACGATATTTTATTGGCGTCAATCTTCACGTCCTTTGTTAAGTTTCACTTCTCAATACGCGAACCGTATGACGTCATTCGACGTGAAAATATTGTTGCATTTTTCATCAACATTTCTTCGGTTCTTGAATGTCTTCTCTTCTCCGGACAGACATTTACTTTAAACACTGAACTGAATTAATCTCAAAAGCCCTAAAATCCATGTGGCCGGTCATATGGCCGGTCATAAAGTCACAGGAAATAAAGTCATAGGGAAAAATTCACTGAAAAATGTAACAATGTTGGCTCAGGAAAAAAGTCAGTAAAAAAAAGTCACATTAAAATATGGTAGCCCGTAGTGAAGTCACAGGAAAAAATTCACAATTTTTTGTAGGAAAAAACAAGTCACAGGAAAAAATTAACAGAAAAAGTTACAATTTTGGCTAGGGAAAAAAGTCACATTAAAATATGATAGTCGGTAATAAAGTCGCAGGGAAAAAATTCGCTGAAAAAAATTAATTTTTTCCTAGGAAAAAATAATAAAAAAAAGTCACATTGATTTATGGTGGCCGGTAATGAAATTCACAGAAAAAAGTAACAATTCTGGCTGGGGAAAAAAGTCACAGGAAAAAAGTCACATTAATTTATGGTGGCCGGAAAAATTCACAGTTTTGGCTAGGAAAGAAAGTCACAGGAAAAAAGTCACAGGAAAATATGGTAGCCGGTAACAAAGTCACAGAAAAAAAAAATTCGCAGAAAAATTCACAATTCTGGCTAAGGAAAAAAATCACAGGAAAATATGGTAGCCGGTAATATAATCAGAGGAAAAAATTAACAGAAAAAAAGTCACAATTTTGGCTAGGAAAGAACAAAGAAATATTCAAGTCGGTCACAATTTAAATGAGTACATGTAATATAACAACATTACATAAGCTGTTTTCATCAATCTGTACATGTCATGTACTGTCAAATGACTAACTTCAATATTATTGTTTAATTACCTTACGTGATTTTTTCATATATAGTTTTGTCACTATGTACAAGTCATGTTTTGCCCGGTTATAACTGATCTGAGTTGACTATAGAAATTAGGCCAAAAGCCAAGCATTGGGACCTGTGAGGTTATTCAGCGCTGAAACGGAAACTGCCAGTAAAGGGTTTGAAAAGTGTAACAGGAGGATTAGGAGAGGGTTGAGGAAAGCAGGATGAAAGAAAGGGAATATGAAAGGAGGTACAGTAAAACGAACGAAAGGGGGTGCAGCTAGGAGCCTCAAGAAGGCACGCTGCAAAGAACCTTGAGTAATGGTACATGAATAGATTATGACTGGCTTGTATATTATTGTTTGATTACCTGACTTTGTTTCCCAGCCAAAATTGACTTTATTCCCAGACTTTATTCCCAGCCACCATAAATTAATGTGACTTTTTTTTCCTGTGACTTTTTTTGCTAGCCAGAATTATGAATTTTTCCTGTGATTTTTTTTTTCTAGCCAAATTTTGATTTTTTTTTCCCTGTGGCTTTTTTTACCATCCAAGTTAGTGACTTTTTTCTTGTGGCTTTTTTACTAGCCAAATTTGTGATTTTTTATCCCCGTGACTTTTTTTTTACTAGCCAAAATTGTGGCATTTTTTCCTATGACTTTTTTACTAACAAAATTTGTGAATTTTTTTCCTTGTGACTTTTTTCCTGTGCCTTTTTTTTTACTGGACAAAACTGTGGCTTTTTCCCTGTGATTTTTTTTACGTGGATTCAAAATCTATTTATGGAAATATCTGCTCAATGACTGCAATTTACCGTACTTCCGTTGTACACCTTTACTCTCGAGCTGTAAATTTTGTTCAGATAACTTTTTTTTTCACTCTTGCATCTCATTTTCAGATACTGAGAGGCGCCAGTGGCCACGGGGTCGTGTCCTGTGTGGACAACATGGACGTCGCATCGGGTCCGTTCCTGGTCAGGGCAGCGAGGCTGGACCACATGCACTGCGTGAAGTGCCTTGTCGAAGTCTTCCAATCACCTCTTGAAGAAGCAGGCGTAGGTGAGACGCTAAATCTTCTAGCCTTTTTTTGACGCAATTGGAGACTTGACACCTTTATAATTCCCAAATACAGTTGGTTCTTATAACTCTTAAAAAAGATGGTGCACTCTTTATTCTAACTGGAAGCGTATTTCTTGACAGTTTCCGTGCGCCATGGGCACGAAGTTGGAGCCACTCCATTGTGGGCTGCTGTGGCCGGTGGCCATTTCGACGTTGCCAAGTACCTCGTTTCCAGGGGCGCCGACGTCAACGCCGCAACGAGATCCAGCTCCTCTCCGCTGTCTGTGGCCTGCTCCCAAGCACGTCTGGACCTCGTCAGGCTCCTGGTGGAGCGTGGAGCAAGTGAGTTTGTCAGCGGTAATCACTGGTGTTAAGAAGTGAGGCTGTCTGTGGCATAACTGTATTTGCCTTTAAAAGTGAAATAGACTGACCAATTTTTGTTTTTAAATGTTCACCTAATTCACCGACGTATTTTCAGACATTGAGAACACCAATGGTCTTGGAACCACCTGCCTGATGCTGGCATGTCGCAGTGGAAATCCAGAGGTGGTCAGATACCTTGTAGGAATCGGCGCTGATGTGAACAGGCAGAAGATGGACGGGAGAACTGCTTTGCACGAATGCGCCAATAACGGTCGCACTGAAGAAGCTAAGCTGTTGCTGGGCCATCACGCACGTATCACCCGCGATCTTTTTGGTGAGTTTGACTTTGGAGTCTACGATTCAATTCTGCATTGTTTTTGTTAGATCGCATATATATATTTATAAATATAATACACTGATCTACCGGCTTCTGTTCTCAGGAGAAACTCCTTTGCTGTGCGCTAGCTTAAATGGGCAGACGCACATCGTCGAGTACATGATTTCCAGGCGGGAGCTGGTCCCAGTAGAGGACAGGATCAACGCAATAGAGCTTCTTGGTTCAACCTTTGCTGACAAGATGATGAACGCGGCCTGTGCCGTCTTGTGCTGGAAAACGGCTATGAATGAAAGGTGAGTGATTAGTTTGAATTTCCCCAATCGAGGATTATTTAACAGTAAAGTTGTTTTGATCGTGGCTATGCCCTAGACAGATTGTCTGATGCACAGGTCTCCAGATCAGGAGCAGTCATAATTTGAACTTAGTGCACAATTTTATATTCTGAGCAGTCATAATTTGAACTTAGTACACAATTTTATATTCTGATATTATGTCTTGTTTTCCATCCAGTGAAATTCAACATTTCTTTTAAGTAGGCTTTCTAAGTGACACGCTGATTAGTTCAGTCTCTCATCCAGTATTCTCTGACGTATGTCGCACAGTGCTCCTTTTATTTAAAACTCTGAACATCATAGAGAGTAATATTCTGCTCCCCACGACAATGATTTCGTTCTGCTTATGAATCTTCATTTACAGGAAAACAGGGCATAAAACATTTTTATACCAATGAATTTCTCTTTGACATATCGTTCCAGGCGTGCCAATGGTATTCCAGTCAGCACAGAAACCGACGATCCTCTCTACAGCAAATACTTCCAGGAACTGACGACACCCGAGCAACTGGAAGAGATACGTTCCAGCGGAGACGCCATTGGAATTCAGTCGATGCTAGTGAGAGCCAGAGTGCTGGGATACGGGCATCACGCCACGTTTACCGACGTACGACGCAAAGGGGAAAGGCTCGCCTCAGCCGGCGATGTCAAGCGATGCGTCGTCCTGTGGCTGCACGCCCTGGAAATGCAACAGAAGACCCTGAGAGCTTTAGACCTCAGGAAGCTCCTCTTCCTCACGCCCCTGACCGATCTGTTTTCATCTATGGTTCTGGGGAATCCCGAACTCGACGATAATGTGGCGTATTTCGAGGACGTCCTGCGATTGTTTGTAATGTGTTCAAGGGGAGTGGAAGTTTGCATGGCGCATAGGAATCCCGTCACCAGCCAAATGGTGGATTTCCAGCTTGACAGTATCGTCCCTTTGGCAATGCATTTAATGTTGATTTTAACAAAATTCAAGCCTCTGTTGTCACCTCCCCAACTGCTGACAGTGAAAGAGGCAGTGTATAGGTTGGTCAAATTAGATCCCAGAGATGCCACAGGCAGGGGTCCTCTGCATTTGGCGTGCGCTGTTGGTCTCATCGTTCGCGTTGGTTCGCCTGTGGTCTCGACCTTCCCCAGCTCAGAAGTTGTAAGCGTCCTGCTGGAAACTGGTGCTGATCCTTGTGCGACGGACCACTGCGGGAACACGCCCCTCCACATGCTTGCCTTGAATGGCGAGTACCCCCGAGAGATCCTGGACGCTTTGCTCTCAGCCGGTTGCCACTTGGACGCCGTAAATAAAAACGGTCTCAGCTTCGGATCCTTGAGGGCCTCGCAAGGGGAGGAGCTGCACCAGATAGTGAACCCAGTCCGCCACACTTCTCTGCAGTGCCTGGCTGCGGCAGCCATTCGGAAGCATGGCATAGCCTATAAGGGCGTGGTGCAGCCTAAACTAGAGCAGTTCGTCGATATGCACTGATTCGTATGGCGAGATTATAAGTACCAGGGAAATCTCGAACTCCTTGTAATGTGTTGTACATAGACCTGCTAAATTATGCAGTTATGTATATACTTTGCATATTTTTGGGGAAAGTACTTTTAAGCAGACTCCAAACTTCACGTCCTGAACCATTGCATTATTCTGCATTTTAGAGTTCAGTTGTGTCACTTTGAATTACAGAAGTGTCATAGCAGCTTAATTATCTCAAGTATTGTTCATACGAATATTTATCTGTGATTGAGCTTGCTTCCTTTGTGATCTAAAATATCGTTTCATTGTGTCGTTATTCTGTACATCTCAAAGTATGAAGTTTCGAGGCGTGTATTAATGTATAGTTATTTTCTAATTTTCGTAAAAGCTTTTTAAGACTTGGCCCCTTTGTAAGCAGTAAGTGCTATGGTGTAATTAAAAAGTTCTTACGATTACTTTTGTATTAATCATCCATGAGACTTGACACTTTCTAAGTATTTGTAAAATATTTACCTACAAGTTGAATAGGTATCATGTCAATTTTCGTCATTTGGACTGATTTTTCCTATTACCACAAATAGATGATTACTGTAAACGAATTACCTATGTTTTTGTTTGTCAAATACCACTGTACATGTTTTGGCTTATATAAGTGATCTAGCCATATGCTGTGATACTGGTCTGTTATAGTCTACAGTATATAACTACAGGCCTCAGAATAGCCTATAGGCAGTAAATAGTATAGTAAGAATTGGCAATCATGCATTTATCTGGTGATAATAAACCTGCCTGTGTCAATATCAATAAATCGGTTATACAACGGTAATATTTGTCGTAAATAGGGAGTTAACATACAAAGGAAAAGTGCAGAAAACCAGTGATGGTATGTAAATAACTTGACGGCAAATTGGCAAACACCTTTTACTGATTTTGCTTTAATTTTGCACTTATGGGGATTTTTAATTTCATCGAGCTGCTAAAGTTCAAAAAACATACGCACACACTCGAACACTCACACACACACACACACACACATATATCTTTATATATAAAAGTAAACATGTATGTTTGCGTGCAGGTGCGCTACAGAAATCCGAACCGCTTGACCGATCTAGACAAAATTTGGCACTTGGCCATCATTTGATCCAACTTAGATAATGGAGTAGGATTCAAACCCGTACCCCAGCCCTCCCCACCCCCTCCTTCAATTTGTAACTTATGCGGTTAATAAGCTCTACTGGTTTATCATACCTCATTTAATGTACTCGAGAAATATATTATTGAAAATGCTCTTGAGTACCACAGTAATACCTGGATAAAAAGGACAGATAGCACAGCAATATTTGGATAAATGGAACCGTCACCACAGTAATATTTGGGTAAAATGGACAGTCACCACATTAATAACTGGATAAAAGGGACAGACGGCATAGTAATGACTGGTTAAAGGTGACAGACAGCACAGTAATACCTGGATAAAATGGACAGACAGCATAGTAATATCTGGTTAAAGGGGACAGACAGCATAGTAATACCTACATAAAAGTGACAGTCACCACAGTAATACCTGGATAAAAGGGACAGTCACCACAGTAATTCCTGGATAAAAGGGACAGTCACCAAAATAATACCTGGATAAAATGGATAGTTTACCACAGTAATACCAGGATAAAAGGGACACAGAACAGTAATCCCAGGATAAAAGGGACAGTAACCACAGTAATTTCTGGACAAAAGGAACATTCATCACTTTAATACCTGTCAGTTCACCCACGGCTGTTTGAAGGGTGAACGTCCGCATGAAAAAAGTAAAACTGTCAGTAAGACCATCAATACAAACACCCCCTCCTCGTCCTTACCCCTTCCCTTATCCCTCCCCCTCCCCTCCTCTACCCGTACATGTAGACTGACATTGAATTTTCCAAGACAGTGCCACGTTGTTGAGCTAGTGTATATATATATATATATATATATATATATATATATATATATATATATATATATATATATATGTGTGTGTGTGTGTGTGTGTGTGTGTATATATATATATATATATATATATATATATATATATATATATATATATATATATATATATATATATATACATATACATATTCGTGTCTTATGCTTACACTTTTTTTGTCTTGTACTACCTACAGTTGAGACGTTGGTGTAGGTAGCACCTGCTGACGTTCAAATTTGTAAAATCCATAAATATGAACGAAGCTCAGGAGAGTTTTAAGACACCCGTGTATCTTTTGCTTGCAGTGTAACTCGCCTGGGACAGGATGTCATTGCTTTCGTGATGAATTTCAGTGAAAACATTATTTTACGGTATGTATTCTCATAAGCGACAATATTATTGGCTTTCTGGCCACTTTCTGATGCAGGTCTTAAACATTTAACGAACAGGGAAAGGCAAAAGCAAGATGGCGGCCATTAGGACCTTCCCCTCTATGTATAACCTATCTCTATGACCCAACACCGATTTCCCATCATGCTCAGCACGTCGTGTTTGTAAACAAACGATTCGCGAAGCCAGACGTAAACCAAAACATGACGGGACGACCCTAAAGGTGCTTACTTGTGATACTGTGGCGCTGGACAACGCCATGGCGTGCGTCAGGGACGAAAATTCCGTCCCCTGGACCACGAAAAGCCTCCATTCCTTGATAGTGAAAGTAAGGGCGCACCGCGTTTTGTGGGACAACTCCAATGAACATTTCCTGAAGAAGAACCTCAAGCGAAACCTGTGGGAGAGGTTGGCTACCGAGCTGCGAGAGGAATACGAGGAGCTGCAGCAAGCCGACTTGAATTCGGGTAAGTCTGGGGGGAAATTCTGAGTAATCTAGATTACTTGTCATAGAGGGCCTGGTTAACCTATTGGTGGAATTTAAATGGACTGTGACTCGCCCCCTCACAAGCACGACCCGCAGTGGTCATGCATGGGGATGAGTTTCGATACTAGAATTACCCAACCTCAAAACTGGTTAGATATTTGCCCTTGTGCATATCCTCGTGCTGTAGAAGTGTATAGTAGCTCCGCGTCGGCGACTGCCTTCTAACTCAACTTTTTCTACAGTCTTTTTGGTTGCTAATTATGAATTTACCTTTCATTTTTGGCGCTCGAGCCGAATTACCCTGTAATTAAGCCGTGAAGTCCACCCGACAAGGAGTTTCCATACGCGATCTTCACAAGACAGAGCACGGCTGCGTCTGTTTCGAACGGTTCGTGTCCCGTCCGGCAAGTGCAGTAACTTGTTGACGTATGGGTACCCGACCCCCCTGTGGGCCAGGACTAAACACGGCGAAGGGACGTTCCATTTGGCCGACAACAAACAGATGCACCGCCAGTATCAGGACCCCTAAAAGTGTAGGAAAAACCAGTTGAAAAGGTAAATACAGGCGCGGAGCTAATGTATAGAATTACCGAACTACATATTTGCTCCCAGGAAATTGACTTTCTCAATTGTATTTTGGTTGCTTATCAAGAATTTACCGTTATTTTTTGTCGCCCGAATGTGATTAACCTTTAATTAACCTCACAACTGATTATATTTTTGCCATTGTGCATACATTGTACATACACAGTGTTAGGGGAACTTTTGGTGAAAGGTGAAGTTTCCTTCACCAGGGCGATTAAGTAGCACAGGTTACTAGATTAAGTTAAGTTAGGGTACATTAGGTCAGTATGGTTCCTTTTATAATAGATTTCCTTAGCCAATCCCATATTGAACATACGGCTTCCTAATGACTTGCGCATCCGTGGAACCATTCCATAACTTCAACATGACAGTCTGGTCTCTCTCACAACGATTCCCCCCACCCAAATCCCGGCTTTCCCATAGGGTCCCCAACCATGTTGGATAGAGATGAGGGTAGTAGTAATTGACTGACAATCAACAACACCACCTCCTTCATCAGCAACACTAAAAGTATAGGAAAAATCAATTTCCGAGCCAATAGTCCATGCGGACCTGTTCTGTATTTTACCATCGGCTTTGCCAGGCCATTACCTTTTTTAGCCTACGCTTGGTCTCCTCACTGCCCCATGGCTGGCCTTGAAATGTCAGTGACGATGTAAAAGTGGTAATATTATCATATCTGTTATATTCAGGGCTTGTTGTGTAAAAATATAAGACAGTTATTGAGATCTGCTTTGTACAACGCTTCAGTTATAAGTGGAAGATACTCTTTTTTGCTAGCCCATGTGAATGTTGCATGTGTAGCCTAATTAAAAAAAATCAATTCATATTTCATTTCCCAGTGGGAAACTAGAGCCTTTGGTTTGGGGGATGGAATAAAATTGAGTGACAAACAGGGACATATAGTGTAATATTTTAACCTAAGGACCCAGGAACCTGCCTGCCCAGACTTAACCTGGTTTTGAAGAGATTGCTTCTCTTTGTGAGGTTGCAGGAGACATTGTCTCCCCAGCTAATTTCTCATGACCAGGAATGTGACATCTCTATTTGGAGATGGAACACTTTCTGTCACTTGTGAGAGATGAAACTCCCTCCATATGAGAAAGCTCATAAATAAATAGCGATTACTTGTATCTTCATAGGAATGGGTAGAAGATTCAAGATGATGTATATTTTTCTTGTTAGTGGAATGTTCTCGTTTTCTTTTCAGAGGAAGTACTTGAAAAATTTTCCAAACTGAAGTCTTCATATGTGCGTGAGCATAAGAAGTTAAGAAACATGCCCAATGGTTCAGGGAAATCCGTGTCCAGCAAATGGAAATTCTTCGAGGCAATGTCATTCATACGTCCGGTGGATGAAAACCAGTCGGTGTCTTCTCATTCAGTGTCTCCAGCCATACAGACACAGGTAAGCTGGAAATATATATGGATAGTTTTCTTAAATTCCTCTCTTTAAGTTTGAATTACTTAATTGTAAAGTACAATACAATTGTCAACTATATCATCGATTTTCTAATTATGATTAGATCCAAGATTTGCTATGTTCTAAAATTCCTTGCCCAGCTTAAATGTGTTCATTATACAATGCAGTATAGGACAGTGTACAATATAAAACTTTGACTGTGATATTGTATTTGAATATCTTGAGCTACAGTATTTAGTAGCTCCTTTTCATTGTATAATATATATATTATATAAACAGTGACCATAAAGATAGGTGCTGTTTTTGGGAATGTTTTGTATTTGCTCATATGAGAGTAAAAACCTGAAGTCTTTTGTATGGATTATCTTCAGCAACAACTGGTCTGGTCATTGGACCTTAATACCAAGGTTGTGAATTATTGGAATGTGAATGAGGGGGTTGGAAACCACTCACTCACAGCATCTCCCAGTCTTGGGATGACTCTGATGACTCCTCATTAGCTACAAGCTGAGTGGTATCCTGAGTTGCTTGGAGATAGAATTAGAGTTGCTTGGGAGAAATTGGTTACTTTCAAGTAGTTTAGTTGTTGGTGTCATCAGAAGGGTCTCTTACCTCTCTGGAGCCACAGTTAAGCAAATAATAGGGTTTCTTTTCTACCTTTGCTGAGGCGAGCTCTTCTCTGTTTTTGCAATAAAGGGTTACAGCTTATCCCTTTCCCAGGAGCTTTGACCAATGTACTCACATGCCACGTTGATGATGTTATGCGAGTGATTAGTGGATTTCCTACCTTCATTCATTTGACATTAGTTAACTACTTTGTTACCAAGCTACAATGACTGGATCAGTTTTTGCTGAAGGTAATCCATATAAAAGATGACAGGTTTGTTTATTTAGAAAAATTACAGATTACAGTAATTCAAATTTATTTCATAAAATACACTTTTATTCTAATTCACAGATGGTTTTCTTAAATTTGATGGTAAATTTTAAATGATATAGCGTAAAATTCAAATCATTATTGAATACAGTATCATTTATTTTATGTGGAACAAAATCATTCTGTTTTCTGTGTAATACGTTGCATATTTTTCTTTGCTTGGATAGCCTAGACTGGAGTATATAGCAGCTATCTTAACATTACCCTATCTTGGTCATTGTTTATATATTTACATTGGCCATGAAGGTAGTGTTGTAAACAGATGCCCAGAATTCGCTAGAAGGCTCATCACAATTTATTGGGACCTAGGAGAATGGCATGACGTGCTTCAAAGAAGAAAACGCCATCCCCTGGATTGCAAACAGCTTCAAGGAAGAAAAATTCATCCCTTGGACTGTAAACAGCTTACATTCATTAATAGAAAAAGTAAAATCTACTTGTGTTTTATGGGACAGCACAAATGAAAATTTTTTAAAGAAAAGAGTTAAACGAAACCACTGGGAGAGGTTGGCAGCCGAGTTGAGAGAGGAATACGAAGAACTGAAGCATTCAAATCTGAATTCAGGTAATTTATAGAAAAATTTTAATCGAATTCATGAAATACGTTCTTGCTCGTGAATTGTAGTGTTGACACATATCTTATAGTCTTAGAACAAGAGATTACATAGGTTAGTTTTAGACTAGTGGAACTTTACATTATGGTTTTGGTACAGTATAACCCCAAAGGCTATCCCATAATGTCAGAAATACAATTATGTTTTGTCTAGGCTTAGAATATTGTGGTTCAATCCCAGTTAACCTACTAGTGGTCATAGGTCTGTAGTATTAATTGTAAGTATTCTAACCAAACATCCCTTAAAGTGATAAGAAATGGCCTTGAAATTCTAGAATATACTGTATTTATATTCTATCAATGTTGTAAATATTTTTCATTTGTTTTCAGAGGACATAATTAAAATATTTTCTAAGTTGAAGTCATCATATATGCGCGAGCATAAGAAATTGAAAAATACGCCAGGTGGCCTGGACGGATCCACGTCCAGCAAATCGAGGTTCTTTGAGGCACTGTCGTTTATACAACCTGTGGATGATTCGGTGTCAACTCATTCAGTTCCCCCAACTTCACAGATGCAGGTAAGCTGCAGGGATTCGTGCTGATTTTATAAATTGCCTTGGCAAGTTCTAGTTTATGAGATATGAAAGTACAAAAGTGTAAAATCAATAAATTGGAAAATGGTGCAAAAGCATTCTATTTTCTATGAATTATTTGGTGCAGTACCTGCATATTTCTTTCTTTGGATCGCACTGACTTTATTATGCTAATAGTGTTGCCTAGCCTTGTGTAATTCATTGCTCTGTGATATTATTATTATTATTATTATTATTATTATTATTATATTATTACCACTGCAAGCCAAATTCCATCCAAGTTGGAAAAGCAGAATGATGTTTAAAAGCCCATAGGTCCCAATAGGGAGGGCAAAGAACCCCAATACATGAAAGGAAGTTAAGAAGCAGAGATTAAATTGTGAAAGAGTAAGATAGGTAATTATACATAATTGAAATAAATAAAACATATAAAGTATGAAGCGAGACTCATGTCATACTCAACGAAAAAGCATTTACACCATATTTGAACAATCCATCTTCAGAATTTGGAAGCTCATTCCACAGTTCAGTCACAGCAGGAGTAAAACTTTTAGATTTAACCCGAGAGAGAGAATAAGGCAAGAATGTTAGTAGCAACTGCATATCAAGTACAGTTAGTAATGAAGATGTACATGCAGTTTATACAATACCTGGAGCCACCTCGCATAGCTTGCAGTTTACTGCAGTTCTATATAAAGTTATAAATAGCCCATCCTAACTGATGTTTGGAATTATTATTGTTTGAATAATTTACTTAACCACCTACCGATGCTTATGAGATATGTCAGATAACCCATAAACATTCATGTGTATTGCTTTAACATAAGTTACAAAACATTATGCACTTACTGATCCCTGAACCCCCACCCACCCCTCTGCCTAGTACAGTATATTTATTGTTCTTCATTTAATGCAGTACAGCGTTGTACCTAACAGGGTAATGTAGCGTTAGATACATGTATTTTTAATGTAGTGTTAGATATATGTATTTTTCAGGCTGTGTGCATGTGTATGCATACAAGTATGCTTAGCTTTAAGGGAACTACTCACTCACTTTGTATTTGCTTGCTCCGCTCTCATTTTGCTCTCTGGATGATTCTTTATATTAAACACATTAATCAAAATAATGACAACAAATATATGCTATCATTATTAATAATAATAATAATAATAGTAATAATCATAATAATAATAATTATGATGATGATGATTTTTGAATAAGGAATATTACAGTACTGTGTCTCGGAATTGGTAAAGTTAAATCTAGGCGTACAGTAAACCCCCCGTATTTGCGTTCTCATGATTCGCGGACTCACGCATTCGCGGGTTTCTCTGTAGAACATATCTACCAGTTATTCGTGGAAAATTCCCCCATTCGCGGTATTTTTCACTGAGAAATATTCACTAATTAATGTATTTTCATATAATTTTCATGAATAAATGCACTTTTTGTGATAAAAATATTAAAATACTCAGGTGTAAGCATTTTTAGAGGGTTTTTCATGTGTTTAAACTATCAAAATGAGCAGTTCTAAGTGTTTTTAGATGGGTTTTAGGTGTTCGCGGATTTTAGCTATTCGCGCGGCGTGTGGTATGCATCCCCCCTGTATGTCTTTAATCTACTGCGTCTGGATAAACAGTAGCCCACTAGACACCCCAGCTTTGCTTGTAAGATCGCAGGAGATTTATTTTGAGTCATTTTTTGGGGGGGGGGGGAAATGGTAGTTTGTATTTGTTGTCAAGTATGGTATTGTTTTTAACATTGTGTGGATAAAGTTGACCCGTCCAGTGTTGAGAATGTGTAACTTTTTGTTCGCAGTTACGGAATGAAACTCTGGTACAGTATTTTTCTTGTGTGTGTTAGTGTTTAGTGTACGTTTGAAAATTGCATGTTTTAAAGACGTGATAAAAGCAGATTTGCATGACGAGGTTGCCAAGGCTCTAATATTATCTAAGACGGGCATATTATTGTTTTTCCTGTCACGGCAGATATTTTGAATGTAATCTTATGTACACTGTTTGGAAAATTTTTCACACACAACCCATTGAATTTTAAACAAAACTCGGATGAGCTGATTCATGGATTTTATAATTTTGTAATGAAGCAAGTATGGAATTTCAGTGTCCTGTGTATACAGTATAAAAAGTGCAAATTGTCCTGTGTATACGGTATAAAAAGTGCAAAATCTTTCAAAATTTTCTGTGTACAGTACTAAAATGTGTATTTTACTTTGTTTGAATAGCTGTCTTCCATATATAGTAAGTTGACCTGGCCTTATTGAGGTAATTTTCATATACAGAATTAACATTATATTTGAGGTAACTCAGATTCATTATTAGTAATTGAAAGTGTCTCATTTCAGATTTCGCATCAAACAGAAGACATGATACCAGGGGTGCGGGTGGTGGCAGTTTATGATGCAAATTTACACATGGATGACGTAGACAGTCCACCCAGATGCATCACCCCTGAGAATTCGACATCTTCAGCAGGACTCACGAATGAGGGATGTACACATCCAGCAACACCCCCTTCTCAAAACTCTGATACCCCAGAGGCATCTACAGCCTCCGTTTCACAGAATTCATCCTGGAGAAATTCAAATGGTACCAGTTGCAGGTTATTTGGAAAAAGGAAGGCACAGAACGAGGAAGAATCGAATTATTTGTCGGCAGTCACGACGAGAGTCGATGACATTTTACAAATGCACGAAAGCAACCAATCAGACCTTGCAGCCAAGACGGGGAATCTTGTCACAAGTTTTCTGAGACTGTTGCCTGAAGAGAAGAAAAAGAGAATGGCTGTGAAAATAGTACAAGCTTTAATGTCCGAGTCCTTAGAAGAGTCCGACTTATAACGACACTACGAGTAACAATTACGGATGTAGAAAAAACCCTGTAAAATAAACGAGTATAATAATGCAGGAAGGAATGTGTATGGCGTGTTATTTTATACAAGTTTCAAAAATAACTAAAAACGGATCAGCCAGTGTTTTCATACATTCCAAACTAACTATACTGAATGATTATAACAAAAGATTTAATGTTGGTATATAAGGTATAGTAATATTTTACAAGCAGCCCTGAAAAAAAGGTATTCTAACCCCCTCTTGTTATATCTGGGCAAGATTTTTCTGCCTTGAAACTTTTTAATCGTTTTTTAAGTAATTGTGGAACATTATTCTTACATTTTGCTACCTTGGCCAAACTCCCAGTAATAAGTAGCAAGCTTCAAAGCTACTGGTGGCTCCTGATGCCATGTACCAAGCTGGTCACGACCACACTGGTGATCATGTAAGTCAAAAAGGTAATCTTGCACATACCTTTTGGGTTTTATGATACAGTAAATGAAAATTGTGTAACATTGTTGCACCTATTATCATTATCTGTACATACTTAGGGTTTGTTAAAATTGGTTGTTTAAAACTTCTCAAAACAGCTGCAAGAAGCCGAACATTTTCGGAGAAGCATCTTGTGTGAGAGAGGCGATGCATGTAATTGAATATTCATTTGGCAACTGTTACACAGATTAAAGGGTTGACAGACTGACCTTGACTTTGCTGTACAAAGTAGCTTTCATGACTTTCCTAGATTGTGGTACCAGATATACAGTTCATCTTCAAGTACAACTTTGAAGTTTTGGTATCCTCTTTGTAATAAGGGACTCACAATATGCACAATGCTCTTATATCTTCCCCAAACACTTCTAACCAAGTTGAAATCTGTGAACAATCTCTAACTCTTCATCGTGACCTAGTAATAGTGCAGAATACAGTAAAAATACAACCAAATGATTCACTAAAAAAACACATTTTGTTCAGAGGTATGAATTCATTCACCACTTTTCCCATTTAAAGCCAATAGACTGTTGGAGTCAACAAATATAAATGTAAATTTTCCTCCAGTTATAGAACTACCACCTTCTTTGACTATGCATAAGGTACAAACTTATACAGACTTGAAATATTTATCTAAGTACTACACATATATTCCAGAACATCATAGACAAATTACAGCAGAACATCTAAGAAGTTAAGGTTCACACCGTGAAATGTGCATTAATGGGTTCAGATTTCCACCAAGCATGGGATGTGCAGTCATATATCACCCAACAAAATCCAGGTTTCCTTTCCTCGTTTTCACAGCAAAATTATGTGCAACAGAATCAGCCACTATAATTATTGACGATTTGCCATCATGGAAATTTGTAATTTTCAGCAAATTTATTAGTGCTATAGAAGCCTTTCAAAACTTTGATCCAAAGATACCCATATGCAACAATAATACTAACATCAAATATTATAAGATGGTTAAAGTGTAGGAAATTATATGAAGATGGCAAAACTGAAAAATTGTATGGAGATGGCAAAAATGCAGAAAATTATATGAAGATGGTAAAATTGTAGACAATTATATAAAGATGGTAAAAAAGTAGGAAATTTTATGAAGATGGTAAAAATTTAGAAAATGATGGAAAGATGGTAGAAATGTAGACAATTATATGAAAATGGTAAAACTATGATATCATGTGAAGTTACAATATTCCCATTAATGATTGTATAACATATGTAAAGCCCATTGTAATTGATAAATATGGAATAATGAACCTGATAATGGAATAGATTATAGAGCTTAGGCCAAAGACCAAGCACTGGGACCTAAGAGGTCATTCATTGCTGGAAAGGAAATTGAGAGCAGGTAGGTCTGAAAGGTGTAACAGGAGGGGAACCTCGCATTTGCACTATGAATCAACTGGTAAGAAAGAGTGGATAGCAAAATGGAAGAAAGAGAATATGAATGGAGGTACAGTAAAAGGAACGAAAGGGGTTGCAGCTAGGGGCCGAAGGGACGCTGCAAAGAGCCTTTAGTAATGCCTACAGTCGACAACTGGTCACCGGCAATCGTATGTTATCTTTATTTTTTATCTTTATATCTTGCTCAGTAATTGCAAAGTTATTTTCATAACAGAAATATCTTATTACAGGTTAAGAATACTGTATACAGTTTTGCACTCTTTGCTGATACTAATTCAGAAGAAATAGAACTCGTGATGCAATTGCCTTATGATAATTACTACGGATATATTGGCAAGTAGGCCTAAGCAACGATTTTGATTGCTCCCGAGAGAGGCTTAAGACTGAAAGGAGTAGACGCCTTCACTTTCAGTCAAAGGACTCAAACGTCGTGAAGGATTGGCACAGTACAGCACAGACTCGGTCGGGAATCTGGTCTAGCAATGGAATCAAACGGCGTCTGTATTATACAAGACCAAGGGGAATACAGAATGCATTACTTGTACATTTGAGAGGTTCTGCTGATCATCCTATCAACTGGAATGAAAACAAGGCCCACTGGTCCGTGCAAAGAAGCAGTTACAAGGACTGATTTTGAATTCTGTTTTGGCAAGTCAAACGTTCATAATTTTTGAAACTGAAGTCTTGGACTGCTTCAAATTCTCGCTTCAGTGAGTAACGAACCCAATTTTGGGCAGTCATTTTCATTTATAAAGGCACCTTGCACTCATATATATATATATATATATATATATATATATATATATATATATATATATATATATATATATATATATATATATATACACACACACACACACACAAGCTATGTTTATAATGGTTGACCCTTCCGTAAGTCTTGACGTTAAGCAAGCTGTATAGCTCTTCCCTTACTATCCTTTAACAATCATTAACCATGTATTGGGTCTTGTTCATTTTGTTTAATTTATTTTTACCGTTCTCCTAAAACTTTCTCATTTCCCCCCTCCCCCCCCCAAAACAAAGCGTGAGTAAACGTGAAAGTGGTTGGTGCTGTTATTTTGCTGTGGTGTTCGTCTCTCTCTCTCTCTCTCTCTCTCTCTCTCTCTCTCTCTCTCTCTCTCTCTCATAATCTTCCCTTTCCTTTACCAAACAAATAACTGACTATTTCATACACATGAAAACAATTCTGATACAATATTTCCCTCTCTCTCGCTTTCGTGCTGACTTTCCCTTTGTAGTTATTCTCAACAAACATAGGTCTAGGCCTAATTCCAATTTTGTCAGTCTTAACCACTGAACTTGGTTTATTTGCGTTAGGAATTGAATGGAAGGTTATTACATACTGTATATGCTCTTTAATTGCTAGAGGTATCCGTATAAACCTTTGGTTCGTTCAGTTATGCAAAACGCTCTCTCTCTCTCTCTCTCTCTCTCTCTCTCTCTCTCTCTCTCTCTCTCTCTCTCTCTCTCTCTCTCTCTCTCTCTAGAAAATAACTGTTCCCTACCCTTGCCCGACAAATAATTAGGCCCATTTCATGCACATGAAAACAAATCAATAAAATGTTTCTCTCTCTCTCTCTCTCTCTCTCTCTCTCTCTCTCTCTCTCTCTCTCTCTCTCTCTCTCTCTCTCTCTCTCTCGTGTTGACTAGCATATCCCCTTTGCAGTTATCCTTAGCTACACATAGGTCTAGGCCTAATTTCAGTCTTATCACCCTTAACCAGCCAAATATGGTTTACTTGCATTAGGAATCGAACGGAAGATGCATTTATGCAGTTTAAGTGATAGAAGTATTCATATAAGCCTACAGTTAATATATTTATCCACAGTTTTAAATGTAACAGGTTGACTAGACTAAACTACTGTAGAGTCAAGATGTTAAATACAAGATGTTAAATACCTGAATCAACAGTGGAACTATCATGCAGAGGAAGACGTTGGTTCAGTATGGCGCCTTTCTTCATTTTCCTTGGATTTTCAGGGCAATAATTAAGCAGTTAATGGCTGAGGTTTCTTCCATAATAGCTCTGTTGACAGTTAACCGAAAATACTGGCGTTTTTGGTGTTTATATGGTCACTTCTTCTGCAGATGTGTCGCCCACTTCCTCCTACATATTCCTCTCTCTCTCTCTCTCTCTCTCTCTCTCTCTCTCTCTCTCTCTCTCTCTCTCTCTCTCTCTCTCTGTGGTCCTGCTAGAACAGTCCTTCCAAAGTTTGTCATATAATTATTGCTCAGTGCAAATCTAAACATTTCGGGATCTTGAAGGAAACGGTGAAAACTAACAGCCTTTCACTTCGAACCTTGTCCCTTTCTGAGTTCCAGCATCCATAAATAACACAAAAAAAGCACAAATCACCATGGCAATAACGTATTAAATCTCAAAAACCTCAAGAATCATCGTAAATTCGCTAAAATTTCCGCCTAACTGTCCACACGTGCGAGGGTAAGAAGGTACTGGCTGCTTGCCCTGAGGCTACCGATCACCGCGTGACGTCATGCGCTGGAGAGTCGAAAATTCCGGTCCTGGTCGTTTTCGGCCGTGAGGCATTTGAATCCAGGTAAAAAAAAAGTCATAGGAAAAAAGTCATAGGAAAAAAGTCACAGGAAAAAAGTCATAATAATCGTTCCTAGAAAGTGACCCCCATGGGTAATTTAACCCCTTTGCGGCGTGTTTAGTAGAACCCCGTTGGGGATTTCCGTATAAACATAAACAAAAGACTGTGAGTATCATGAAGATAATGACCCCCAAGAAACATTGTGAATTTTCCACCTGTGACTTCATTATCAGCCACCATAAATTAACGCGATTTTTTTCCCCGTGACTTTTTTCCTAACCAAAATTGCGACATTTTTTGTGTGACATTATTATTGGAGGCTATAAAGGGAGACTGTGACGCAATGCAAGTACAGTCCTTCTTTGTGAGAGAAAGGATTTTAGGACATGCATGTTCTGGCACAATGCAGCGCATTGAGTGGAGAGGGATTAATTGCATTAAGAACGGAGATTTCAAACGCTGCATCGGTCTATGAATGCACTTGGCAGGACAAATTAGAACCATTACACCGCTGTCGACTGTTCTTCTTCAGGTCATTCGTCATGTTATTTACAAGTGCCATCATCGAGAGGGTCATTTACCAATGGAATTTTGTAACAGACGCATTTCGGAGATTTCATGAGCTTATTCGAAAAGCCTACCAGAGAGATAGAATGAGTCGTTTCCTCGTTAGCCAAAGCTCACCTTCGCCTAATCATTAATATGGCAATCTCCATCTTTCAGCCTTCCAGTGGTGCGTCAGGTGCCTTAAAGAAGTGTTCCTCGACGATGGTCTGTCTTTTCCCCTGTATAGAAGTCGTGAACTTCCTTCTGGAGGAGGGTGCTGACCCTTGTGCAGCGGATCATGGAGGTAAGACTCCCCTTCACGCATAGGCCTACCCCCGAGTCTTTCTCAGACATGCATTGATTTTTGTGACGTGTAACGCTGATGTAGATTACTTTTTACATTTATTTTATATTCAAGTAGATTGGATGTGTATATATTTCTTTGCATAATTCTGGAATGAGTTTAGACAGTCATCCGGCAACTGATAGTATAGGCCTATAAAATGACGATACATTATGTGTAAGATTAGCATTTGACAGATATTTACATATTTTTTTTCTTTTTTTGTAAAACATGATTTATGTTGTAGAAAAAAGATAAATGACGCACCCCTTTTACAAGTGGTTCATTACGCTTAAACGAGGTACCGTTTTAATAATTAGTCTATTATATTTCTGTTTTTACGAATAGTATTTATTTACAATATATAATTTTCTAAATACATTTTTTTACTATCAACACACCACCATAGAACTCTGTCTTTGGAATAATGTATTGGACAAGAGAAATTCATACTGAATTGATGATCCACTTGATAACCGAATGAATCAATGCACAGTGTATGGCGCAACCTATCTTAATCTTTCTTTTTATGATCAATGAAGCCAGGGGTTACGGAGTCCCGTAGGGGGGGGGGCGGGGCGTGGGCCCATCAGTGCACCTAACGCGGTGTCCTGTATGTATTACTTGAGGTTCTTTGCAGCGTCCCTTCGGGTCCTAGCTGCCAACACAGTCATTCCTTTTAATATACCTCCGTTTATATGTTCTTTCTACCCTCTTCTAACAGTTGTTTCATAGTGCAACTGCGAGGTTTTCCCCCTGTTACGCCTTTCAAACTTCCTTTACTCTCAATTTTCCTTTAGCGCTGGATGACGTCATAGGTCCCAGCGCTTGGCCTTTGGCCTAAATTTAATATTTCAGTTCAAATTCCTAGAGGTTACCAGTAAATGCAAGTTTATTTCCAATCTATACCATTCCTAGTACTACAGAGAAACCACACGATGAGCTAGTCATATACAACCTTGGAAAAGAATGAACTGTCGTGATTGCTCGCATTTGTCTCTTATGGAATATTGTCATTTTATACTCGACTGATATAGATTATGGACTTATCTGACAGTAAGTATGAGGTCATACTGCAAGCAGATTTCTATCAGTGAATACACAGTAGTCACAATATCTGTACCAAAGACTACTTGTAATTTCCTGGGGTTGTTCGTGAGAAAGTTGATAATTTTGGTGTTTTCTACAGTTGACCAAATCTTTTTGGTAGTTACATTGAAGGGAGTATGTCTGAATCATGACGGCGTTACGTAACAAACAGAATAACTTGTTCTGCATTTAAGTGTCCCGGTGTGGTTCCTAATTTGTGTCCCATATCTATAGGTCTAATATGATCCCTAAATCTGATTTGATAACTTACATTACAATGAACCCCCGTGGGAGGGTAGCACAGCCAGTGAGCCTCACGTGGTGCACTGTAGGCATTACTTAAGGTTCGTCGCAGCGTTCCATAGGCCTCTAGCTGCAACCTCTTCCATTCCTTTTACCGTACCTCCGTTCATATCCTCTCTCTAACATCTGGCTTTCCACCCCCTCAAACAATTGTTTCATAGTGCAAGTGTGAGGTCTTCATCTTGTTACACCTTTCAGACCTTTTACTGTCAGTTTCCGTTTCAGCGCTGAATGACCCCATAGGTCCCCATCTTTGGCCTAAATTCTATATTC
>JANJGK010000005.1:3242691-3261054 GCA_039081455.1 Macrobrachium rosenbergii
ATAATAATAATAATAACAATAATAAGCAAATGTTGAAGACTCATTGATTCACCTAATATATGAAACAGTACTGAGGGCAGTCATGTCATTCATGTTTTTAGTCTAATTTAACATGAGTGAAGATCATGTCTTTCACCTCTTTTGTTTTAAACATCTGCTTCGTTGACATGAACTATAATGAGTACATTTTTCTATAACAAAGCTCAGTATTATACAGACTATCACTGTGTCAATCAACGTATGGAGGTCGTTTAGAATAGAAGAGGATATAGAATTTAGGCCAAGGGCCAAGCGCTGGGACCTATGAGTTCAATCAGCGCGGAAACGAAAATTCAGAGTAAAAATGCGTGAAAGGTGTGACAGGAGGAAAACCTCACAGGGCGCACTGTAGGCATTACTAAAGGTCCTTTGCAGCGTCCCTTCCATGCCCCCTAGCTGCAACCCCTTTCATTCCTTTTACTGTACCTCCGTTCATATTCTCTTTCTTCCATCTTGCTATCAACTGCTTTGTGGCTTTCCTCCTGTTACACTTTCAAACCCACCTACTCTCAATTTCCTTTCCAGCGCTGAATGACATCGTAGGTCCAGCGCCTGGCCTTTGGCTCAGAGAAACTCTGTACTCAATTCCATTCCACGGAAAGCAGCCCTTTAGCGGTAACACTCATGAACAGTCAGTTTCCTGAAGGTGCACTACCTTGAACATTCCTTCGTATATGCTGCCTCCCATGATGCCTATCGTGAAGCCTTCCTTAGTGGCCCTTGGCAGATCTTCCAAGGAGTCGATGGGAGTCTCGTACGCGGGAACGGCCAGTACGGCCGTCAGCACTCCTGAGTACAGCACTGCAAGCAAAGGGTTAATGTACTTCTTCTTAATGGACACCTTGATATTCTTTGGAAGCTTGAGTTTCAAGTTCTTTGGAAGCTTGAGTTTCAAGTCAGTGGCCCATGTGGTGGGCTTGTTCCATATGAGTAGGGTTCGTCTTGTCAGTAATAATAATAATAATAATAATAATAATCTCCAGCCCATCTATCCATCTAATCTGGATCATGGCGCGTGCCACAATACTCGTGCATTCAAACAAGGCTCAAATCACCTGAGAATATGAGGCAAGAGGCAAACCAAATGAAGAGGAAGAACCTCTTGGCCCAAGACTCGGCTTGAATGTAGTTCCCCTGAGACACGACGCTTCGGAACATGTTGAAGGCGTACCACTGGAGGTTCGAATCGAAGTCCTCCTGGACGAGGAAACTCCTTATCGCGATTGAGATGAAGTAGGTGACAGGTCCCATGAGGAGAACGGTGACAATCAGGGACACCCACACCTGTTCCGATGAGACGTCTTGGTCGATCCGGATCTTTTGTGGATAGTGGCCCCCAAGGGTTTTCGGGGGGCGTTATCTAGGACTGATATTTCTTGGGGGTCATTATCTTTCTGATGTTCACAGGGATTTTACCTAGAGAGTGACCCCCAAGGGTTTTCGGGGGGCGTTATCTAGGATTAATATTTCTTGGGGGTCATTATCTTTCTGATGTTCACAGGGATTTTACCTAGATAGTGATCCAAAGGGTTTTTGGGGGGCGTTATCTAGAACTAATATTTCTTGGGGGTCATTATCTTTCTGATGTTCACAGGGATTTTACCTAGATAGTGACCCCCAAGGGTTTTCGGAGGGCGTTATCTAGGATTAACATTTCTTGGGGGTCATTATCTTTCTGATGTTCACAGGGATTTTACCTAGATAGTGACCCCCAAGGGTTTTCGGGGGGCGTTATCTAGGATTAATATTTCTTGGGGGTCATTATCTTTCTGATGTTCACAGGGATTTTACCTAGATAGTGACCCCAAGGGTTTTCGGGGGCGTTATCTAGGACTGATATTTCTTGGGGGTCATTATCTTTCTGATGTTCACAGGGATTTTACCTAGATAGTGGCCCCCAAGGGTTTTTGGGGGGCGTTATCTAGGATTAACATTTCTTGGGGGTCATTATCTTTCCGATGTTCACAGGGATTTTACCTAGATAGTGACCCCCAAGGGTTTTCGGGGGGCGTTATCTAGGATTAACATTTCTTGGGGGTCATTATCTTTCTGATGTTCACAGGGGTTTTACCTAGATAGTGACCCCCAAGGGTTTTCGGGGGGGCGTTATCTAGGATTAACATTTCTTGGGGTCATTATCTTTCTGATGTTCACAGGGATTTTACCTAGATAGTGACCCCAAGGGTTTTCGGGGGTCGTTATCTAGGACTAATATTTCTTGGGGTCATGATCTTTATATTTACAATCTTTTGTTGATGTTTTAACGGAAATGCCCCAAAAGGGCTTGTACTAAACATGCCGCAAAAAAAAAAAAAAAAAAAAAACCGTGGGGGTCACTATCTAGAAAAGATCTGGTATCTCTAAGGAAGAGCACCGCCCAGAGATATTGCTTACTGATGAATTTTTTGGACTGAACAGTGCAGAAAATAGTGTAGGCTATATGATGCATTACAGGCGAGATAACTTGGGAAATCGACAGAAATAATGAGACATTTACCATCTTTTGTTTGTGTATATGTGTACACACACACACGCGCACACACACACACATATATATATATATATGTATGTATGTATGTATGTATATTGCACACTGGCCAGTTTTAAAATATGACAAAAAATTGTTAAAAACCCTCTAGAAGTAGTAGTGAAATGAAAAAAATGATGATTAAGACCTGCTATGAACTGGCCATTACCTGAAGTTGAAACGGACTGAGAACAGCGAGGGCTCTGCTTCGCTCCTTGGGGAACCTCGAGTACAGCGTAGATCTGGTTTGGTAGTATGAACAGGTGAAGTCAGCGACCCTTTCTCGCTCATCTGTAAAAAAAATTCCATTAAAAATCAAGTAAAAAATATGGCGTATAATGCTGTATGAAACTCTCAGCCACGGCACATGAAACTCTCAGCCGCAGCCCATGAAACTTTCAGCCACGGCCCGGTGGTGGCCTGCGTTGTTGGCACAATTTCCTTTGAAAGTTCCTCATTTGAATTTCAGGCTTGGTTGTCGAAATAGTGAACTGATATTTTCTTATTGAGGTTCACGACTCTAAGATAGACTCCCAGGTTCAACGTTGGTAATGTATATGAAAAGTAGCATGCAAGGGGTATATACATATATACATATATATATATATACATGTATATACATACACATATTTATTTACATATACATATGTATATATTATATACATACATATATATATATGTATTTATATATATGTATATATAAAAATATATATGTATATATATATATATTATATATATATATATATATATATATATATATATATATATATATATATATATATATATATATATATATATATATATATATATATATATATATATATATATATATATATATATATATATATACATACATACATACATACATACCCGTGCAAGTGTGTCTCTGAATATTTCACATTAGTCAGACAAACACGACAGATTTAATCACACAACCCCTGTTGAGATTTATCAGGTCTCCTTCTTCCACAGAGGAGTGACATATATGATAAACTTATAAAAACGTGGATTATATCATATAAAAATGTAAAATTTTTTAAGTTAACTTAAAAAAAATTTTATACACATTCTTTTTTATCCATTTACTATTTTATTTTCGCTTTTCAATAAGTGATATCTTCCTAATGAACACCATAATATTCTTTGGAAGCTTGAATTTCAAGTCAGTGGCCCCTGTGGTGGGCTTGTTCCACAATTTCTAAATAATAATAATAATAATAATAATAATAATAATAATAATAATAATAATAATAATAATAATAAAAATAATAATAATAATAATAATAATAATAATAATAATAATAATAATAATAATAATAATAATAACCGTCTAAAATCTGCAGCAAACCTTACCTGTTATGCCCAAAACGGTCATTCCCAGCGTCACTTCTCTCCTGGCCACCATGCCAATGATCCCGGTAATGGTCCCATTGGGCATGAAATACCCCCACGAATCGTCCCGAGGAACAAATACTTTGTACCTGTTGAAGAGAAATTTTTGTACTTGATTTTTGTTCAGAATTTACTTTACGGTTTCGAGAGGGGAGAGAGAACATCACGCCAAACGATTTCTGAGTTTCTGAACTTTCTACTGAAATTCAAATTTCAAAACTTACGCGCACGCAAAGAGATATAGGAATATATGTATATGTATATATATATATGTATATGTATATATACATATGTATATATATAAATAAATAAATATAAATATATATGTATACATATACATATTCCACGTATGATACATGTATGTATAAAAAGTGCACATACGCAATTCTCAGGCGCAATTTTAGTTGTGCGCGCTAAGTTAATTTCATGAACACCAAATTCGAGAAGTCAGCAATACAGTTCTCCAATTTAAAAGAAAAATTGTCTATAATATTATTTTTTACTGAGATAAAAGGACTAATACGCTGTAATGCTCGTGTGTTGCAAATGATCTATTATATATTTTTTTGTACAATTACATAATTTCCAGAAAAGATACAAAACGCGAATTCCATTTACAAAAAAAAAAAAAAAAAAAAAAAATTCACCCAACATTTTTTTTCACCGTAGGGAACTATTGCCGTCATTGCATCTCATGCGGTGCACTGTAGGCAGCGCTTAAGATTCTATGCAGCGTCCCTTCTTTAGGCCCCTAGCTGCTGCAACGTCTTTCATTTCCTTTACTGTACCTCCGTTCATATTCCCTTTCTTCCATCTTACATTCACAGTGAATATTGATTAAAATTCTATCGCGGATTGTAAAGTCGAAACCGACGAAAACTCACGTGAAATTCAGAGACAAACTCAGCTCCCTCAGGATTCTCGCATCCACCCCTTTCACGAGCTCCACGCTCCCGTCAGGATACTTCCGCCCCGTCTGCGTGGCTAGGAACATGTTCTTCACCGCCACCGTCAGCTGCCGCCCGCTGACGCTGTAGTGAGGCGGCCGGCTCTGATCGCGGGGCGCTCCCAAGCGCCGGTCGCGGCCCTTCGCGACACGGCTGGCCATCTTGAACCTGTCAGAGAGTGCCAAGGTTCGTATTAAAGACTCTCGGGAGAGGGGACTGTGATGTTCTACGTTCCTAGTGTTGGAGAAACAAGTCCTCTCTACAGAGAGCTTTCGGGAATCTGGTCGATTCCCATTTTCAATGGATGTATTCCAAAATAAATCTCTGCCGAGAGCTTTCGGGAATCTGGTCGATTCCCATTTTCATTGGATATATTACAAAATAAATCTGTACAGAGTTTTCGGGAATCTGTTCGATTCCCATTTTCAACACGCACGAGTATATTCCAAATTAAATCTGTACAGAGAGCTCTCGGGAATCTGTTTTAATTCCCATTTTCAACACGTATATTTAAAAATTAAATCTGTACAGAGAGCTTTCGGGAATGTGTTCAATTCCCACTTTCAACACATATATTCAAAATTAAATCTGTACAGAGAACTTTCGGGAATCTGTCCAATTCCCGCTTTCAACACATATATTCAAAATTAAATCTGTACAGAGAGCTTTCGGGAATCTGTCCAATTCCCATTTTCAACACATACATTCCAAAATAAATCTCTTCCGAGAGCTTTCGGGAATCTGTTCGATTCCCATTTTGAACACATACATTCCAAAATAAATCTCAACCGAGAGCTTTCGGGAATCTGTTCGATTCCCATTTTCAGCACATTCATTCCAAAATAAATCTCTACCGAGAGCTGTCGGGAATCTGTCCGATTCCCATTTCAACACATACATTCCAAAATAAATCTCTTCCGAGAGCTTTCGGGAATCTGGATTTGTTTCTCCATTTTAAGACTCCTGCTACTACGAGTATATTTTAATTCCCAACATTCCTGAAGTCAAAACTATCATTCCTTCTAACATGTTTCACTTTTCAATTGTTTGATGATCCTCCAAATACGTTAAAAATAATCAAGTTATATAATTCACAATCAGCATCTGGCATTCACCATCAGTACTAAATTGACTTTAAAAATATTATATCTAACATTAAACTGATATAGAAATTAAATGTAAATAATTTCAAAGCTTACTGTTTACTTTCTATTTACATCTTAAAGTTAAATTTTAGACTCACTGTCACAATAATTTTCAAATGACAGTGAAAACGTTATCAGCATTTCACGTTCACTAATTAATATTGAACTGATTCTTGAAGATATTCCGTGTACATAGAACTGATAATATATCCTATAAGTAAAATTTTAGATTCACTTTCAAAATAATTATCAAATGATAATGAAAAAGATTCTGGGTAGCAGAACACTCAACTAAGGAACTCCCACATTCCCCAATGTAAAAGATTCACTAAAACATAACTATTTCATGTGGCGCTGAAATTAAACACTGTAGTTCACGAACAGTACTTTCTCACTCACCTTGTGGTCCCGTATCTGTCAACGCTCGGAAGAAAGGTCTGCATGGCTCCTCCGGGACCCTTCGTGAAAATAGTCACTTCGGTGCCCTCAGGTACGAGTGTCTCGAGAACCGAAATAGTGGGTCCCGCAGCTGCACCCTCCAGAAACACTAGCCAGCTGACCAAGTGACACTTCAGGATTTCCTCTCTCATCTGGTGACCAGAAAATAGAATAGGATTTTATGAGATTTTTGCCTGTCAAACGCTTTAGACTGACGGGAGGGAGTTGGAGTGGTTGGACAGCGCTCAAGACTGACGAGAGGAAGTTGGAGCGGTTGGACAGTGCTCAAGCCTGACGAGAGGGAGTTGGAGTGGTTGGACAGCACGCAAGACTGACGAGAGGAAGTTGGAGTGGTTGGACAGCGCGCAAGACTGACGAGAGGGAGTTGGAGTGGTTGGACAGCGCTCAAGACTGGAGAGAGGGAGTTGGAGCGGTTGGACAGCGCTCAAGACTGACGAGAGGGAGTTGGAGTGGTTGGACAGCGCTCAAGACTGACGAGAGGGAGTTTGAGCAGTTGAACAGCAAGATAAAGAGATCCGAAATATAACTGACATAAAATACAGGGATTTAAAGAGCGGAAGAAGACCTCATAGCTGCACTGAGACGAAACAGTTAGAGAAGCTGAACAGCAAGATTGCAGGAAGGAAGCGAGAATGGAGGTAAAGTAAAAGGCTAAAAAGTGGTAATAATTTTATGAAGAAACTCCCCCCAAATGTTTTTCGATCGTATGCATTGAAAGGATTAACATGAACAGAAAAACATGACAGTCTAGTATTAGTCTGACACAAACTCTTGCAATAAACAACAGTCTTAGATTCCCCGTTGTTTCTACCGCCGTGTCTCAGGTTGAAAGTCTACGGAACAACAAACTGAATCTACTGAAATGACGCAAATAAATTTTCTTACTATTGCTTTATTGAGGTAAAATTATGAACAATAACAACTGAATCTAATGGAAAAACACAAGTAAATCTTCTTACTATTGCTTTATTGAGTTAAAATTATGAAGAACAACAACTGAATCTAATGGAATGACGCAAGTAAATCTTCTTGCTATTGCTTTATTGAGTTAAAATTATGAAGAACAACAACTGAATCTAATGGAATGACGCAAGTAAATCTTCTTGCTATTGCTTTATTGAGTTAAAATTATGAAGAACAACAACTGAATCTAATGAACTGACGCAAGTAAATCCTCTTACTATTGCTTTATTGAGTTGAAAATCTACAGAACAACAACTGAATCTACTGAATTGACGGAAGTAAATCTTACTATTGCTTTATTGAGTTGAAAATCTACAGAACAACAACTGAATCTACTGAATTGACGGAAGTAAATCTTCTTACTATTGCTTTATTGAGTTGAAAATCTACAGAACAACAACTGAACCTACTGAAATGACGCAAGTAAATCTTCTCACTATTGCTTTATTGAGTTCAAAATCTACAGAACAACAGCTAAATCTAATGAAACGGAGTTTGTAAATCTTCTTTACCTTGAAGAAAATCTTCACCGCATTGACAGGCGTCTGCAGCAGAACGAGGTAAGTTTTTCATAGTGGACAAATCGAAAAGCTGATTCAGGGTCGAGGTGCTTCCGTCGTATTTCAAACTCATGGTCGAGAATCCCTCTTTTGAAAGGGACTGCAAGGTAGCCTTCGTCAGGTCTGTTGGTGAATATAAGAGACAGGTTTCTGAAGGTACAGTACTGTGTTGACACTGGTATGTCTCAGTTTTAAAGGGATGTGTACATATATAAAATATAAAGGAGGCTGTATTAAATCCCTCATTGCACGTCAATATGACAACAAGGCCACCACTTTCCCACCTTCGTATTGTTCACCGTAGAGGAACTGCACCGTTTCATCACCGTAGATTTCTCTGGCGATCAGTACAGACCTGACGTCCGTTGCAGTGAAATTCCTAGAGCAAAGAAAAGAAACATGTTAGAAATGCGCCGAAGTTTCTTCGGCGCAATCGAATTTTCTTCACAGCTTGTAATCAAGGTCACCGAAAATAGATCTATCTCGGTATGATGCTGCATGAGGCGCGGCCTATGAAACTTTAACCACGTCCCGGTGGTGGCCTGGTCTGTATCGTTGCCGGACGCACGGTCGTGGCTAAATTTAACCTTCAATAAAATAAAAAACTACTGAAGCTAGAGGGCTGCAATTTGGTATGTTTGATGACTGGAGGGTGGATGGTCAACATACCAATTTGCAGCCCTCTAGCCTCAGTAGTTTTTAAGACGAATTAAAGCTAACTCACCTTTCACTTTGAGAAGGAATTGTTGTTTCTCCAAAGCCTTCCGGGTATATGTTGTCCTTCTGGAGTTTCTCCTTAAACCCAAAGACAGATGTCGATGAGATCATCATCAAAGACAGGACTGGAATTTAAAAAAAATAATAAATACATAAAAGAAAAAAACTAAGCTCTTGGGAAGAAGCGTAATTCAGACTTTGAAGTTTGTGATAGAACATCTAGATAAAGTTATGCTGACTGAAATTACAGAAAAAAAAAAATCGCAAACTCTTGGAAATAAATAAAATTCAGACTTTGAGGTTTGTGATAGGACATATCCAGATAAAATATTATTGCCTGAAATTACAAAAAAAAAAAGAAGTAAACTCTTGGGCATAAATACAATTCAGACTTTGAAGTTAATGATAAAACATCTAGCTAAAATTGTACTGGCTGAAAAAAAAACAAGAAAACTGAACTCTAGGGGCATAAATAAAAATTCCGACTTTGAAGTTAGTGATAAAACATATTTAGATAAAATTGTACTGACTGAAATTACAAAAAAAAAAAAAAAAAAAAGAACTCTTGGGGATCAATAAAATTCAGACTTTGAAATTAGCGGTAGAAAATATCTATATTAAATTTTTCAGATTTTCGTTTTTGGAAAGTTAGAAATTTTTCTCCTTGATGAAAAAAAGTAAAAGGTGTGCTGAAGGAATTTTCCACGAAGTATTTTCTTATATTTGCTATAAGATAATGATGCGTTATTTAGAATTATTGTCAAACTTGTCTCGCCTTCTATAAAACTACAAAATGTAAGATAGGTAAGAATGTCTTCATATTTTTATTTGTATAGAATAGAGATGAAGTAATTTACGCGAAGAAGAGATTTTGCATTATCACAATATATTCGTTTATATATATATATATATATATATATATAATATATATATATATATATATATATATATATTATATATATATGAATAACTTACGAGCACGTAAGATTTTACCTGTTATCGAGTACATTTCCGTCGAGGTACCAAGGTAGACCCTGAAAAAAAAAAAAAAAAGCTAAATTAAATTTTTTTGATGGAACATCATAAAAACTAATCTTTCCAAGCCAATTAACCACAAACTCTGTAGATGCACATCAGTTGCAAACTGACACATGAATTACTCTGCATCACGTGACTTGAATTTTGTCGTTAAATTTTACTGGCTTTCCCCTTACGGGGCAGCGGGTCTCAAATTTTTGGGGTATCGTCGCCCCCCGGACAGTGGTATGTTAGACCACCATTACCCCTACCCCATTCCTCTTCAGTTTATGTGGTTATAAAATAAAGGAAAGGAAAATATTGGAATGCTTAATTCTTAATGCATTTTATATGTAAGAAATAAATTTTACTTTGACTCAAGTCTAAAGAAATAAAGAATTTAGGTTTTAGGTATTGTGCCTTTGATGAAAAATTAAAATTAAAGCATTGTTCTTTTTATTACAAATTGGAATTAAAGTGCCTCATTACCCCCACGGGGGTAACTGCCCCGTGTTTGAGAACCACTGCCGTGGGGGGGGGGGGGGCGGTTAGTGCCTTCAGGGCACCTCACAGATCTAGAGTCCAGTGAGTTCTGACATCGTGCTAAATTCACCAAGTTTGTTAGGCTGATGCAGTGGTTTCTCTCCTTTACTAAGCATTCTATTTCTCATTTATGTTACTTTGTTTTTCATCAGAGAATTTGCTGTTTCTTTAAGTTATATTGCTTGAAAAGATTCCTCAAACCGTCGAGGAAGAACGAGATAAAACTCAATGAGACTAGAGTTCGAAAAATGGTCGAATGAGTTCGTTCATTATCAAGAATTTCTCATTTCAGCCGAAAACTAACCTTGAATATGACGCCTTTTTTTATAACTCTTTCCCAGGACGACTGTAGTAAGCTGCTGCTGTTGCGAGGGAGAGAGAGAGTGTGAGAGAGTGTGAGAGAGATTGAGAGAGAGGAAAACTCTCCGTCTCTCCCCGCAAGGCTCCTGCCGAGTGTGGTGAAGCGACCACCTCTCTCTTCATTTTCGGCTCTTTTGTGTGGGGTTGGGGGTGGGGGGAATTGCTTCATGTGGAATTTATACAGTTAAATCGATTGCCAACACTCATTCGGTTTCTAATGGCCATTTTAAGTCTATTTATTCTATTCCTCGCGCTGCAATTTGGATCGAAAACCGCAGGTTCACCTTTTGTGGTTTTGGCGCGCAGTAGACCAAGGAGAGGGACAAGACTCCTGTCAGACTTCTAAAAAAAATCTTTAGGCCATGGAATTTTAAGGAGGAATCGAAGAAAACTTCGATGCATAATGGAACAAAGACGATTCTCTTTAACTCTGACGATTAGAAGGAGAATGATTTCCTTTTTTAAAACCTGTTGGTAACGAGAGGAATGAGTCTAAATCCTTTTTTCATACGAAGAGCTTTATAGCTCTAACGATGTCTTGTCGAGTCAGGACTGAATTTAATGTTTGTTTTTCTTGCTCTTTATTCTGCTTCCTTGTCAGTAAACCTAAAGACGAGCAATAGACCTACTTCAGTTTCAGTATGAAACACCCACAGGCGGAAAAATCTGAATGAACTAAAAGATCGATTTCAGTAACTTGAAAAACGAAAAATTTTGTTCAAATTGTGTGATGATAATAACAGTATGCTTTCTTTTGCAAAGAATTACGGGAAAGACAAAACCAACTTGCATTTCTCAGGACGAAGGAAAGTTTTTTTTTTTTTTTTCACAATTAGACACTTATAACTATCTGTCTAATGCGTCCATATTGTGTTTTTCAGTTGGCTGGGTACTTGAACATTGCCATAGCAACTGCTAATTTAAAGTAGGCCTATACAACGTTTTTATTTATATTTTTGTTGCCGTTAAGTGTTCTTCCGTTAACTAGAATATTATATTATCAGTGAGTGTCCCATATATATATATATATATATATATATATATATATATATATATATATATATATATATATATACATATATATATATATATATATATGTTATATATATATATATATATATAATGTCCTTAAAATCCCAGAATTGTCTCCTGCACAAAAGCACTTGAAAGCATAGTATATTCAGCAAGCACCTTGTGTGATATGTATGTATGTATCTGTGTATGTATGTATGTATGTGTGTGTGTGTGTGTGTATGCGACTGGAAGATTCTGTTTGAACCTAATATATCTGTTGAATGAAGCAACGAATGGGTCTACATATGTGCTCTATCCACTGTGACATTGGATAAACTGCCTAGCTTATTATTATTATATTATTATTATTTATATTATTATTATTATTATTATTATTATTATTATTATTATTATTATTATTATTATATTATTATTATTATTATTATTATTATTATTATTATTATTATTATTATTATTATTATTATTATTATTCAGAAGATGAAGTACCCTATTCATATGGAGCAATCCCACCACCAAAGGGGCCACTGACTTGAAATTCAAGCTTCCGAAGAATATTATGGTTGCTCGTTAGGAAGCAAGAGTGAAAAAAAAAGAGGTATAAGTAATTCAATAAACGGAACTACTTGTAGACGTTTGCTGCGCCTTGAGAATTATTGATAGCATGAAACATTTATGCGCTGTGTCTTAGCAAGGCTTTGTTGGTGCCCATACATCGCCAATTTTTTTTTTTTTTTAATTCACGGAGATTATATTAGAAGCGTGTGTTTTGAATATGGGTGTATATGGTACTAACGACAGGGTGAAAATACAAAAGACGTGATTATGACATGAGAGAGATGAGTTTGAGGGGGGGTCATATCGCTTGTCAGTGATTGTACTTAGATAGTCTGTCAGGCTAAGTAGCTAATTACGAGTTAAAATAGCAGAATTTATGGGTATTCAAAGAAATATACAAATTGGGCAACGGGGAGAAATCGAATTTTTTGAGATACGTTACAATTGAATATAGAATTGAACTGAATATAGAATTTAGGCCTAAGGCCAAGCACCTATGAGGTCATTCAGCGCTGAAACGGAAATTGACAGTTAAGAGGTTTTGAAAGGTGTGTAACAGGAGGAAAACCTCAAAGCAGTTGCACTATGAATCAATTGTTAGGAGAGTGAAAGGAGGTACAGTAAAAGGAACGAAAGGGGTTGCAGTTATGGGCCGAAGGGACGCTGCAAGGAACCTTAGGTAATGCCTACAGTGCACCGCATGAGGTAGAAGCTTCTCTTAATTTTTACGTCTAAAGATAGTACCATCGGGGTACTCAAGTGATTTCTTGAAGATAATATAATTATTTACTCGTAAATAATGTCCTTTTTTCCTGTGTTAACGTTATTTGTTAACAGGTCATCTATGCAGAGAACCATGGCGTTACTTTGGCTTGTTATCTATTCCGTCACCTACTCCGAGGAGCTAGTACTAGTACTAAACACCGCACGGGTAAGTACAGAAAAGGGTGTATATAATACTTTGATCCCCGAGGGGCTAGTACTAAACACGGCTTCTCAAGGAGCTTCCGCCATGTTTAGTACTAGCACCTCGGGGATGAAAGATATCGTTTATTAATATAATTTGGAAACCACACAATATAGAAATGGGTGTATATAATACTTTGATCCCCGATGGGCTAGTACTAAACACGGCTTCCCAAGGAGCTTCCGCCATGTTTAGTACTAGCACCTCGGTGATCAAAGATATCGTTTATTAATATAAAATTTGAAAATCACACAATATAGAAATGGGTGTATATATAATACTTTGATCCCCGATGGACTAGTAGGCTACTAAACACGGCTTCTCAAGGAGCTTCCGCCATGTTTAGTACTAGCACCTCGTTGATCAAAGATATCGTTTATTAATATAATTTGAAAACCACACAATATAGAAATGGGTGTGTATATATAACACTTTGATCCCAGAGGGGCTAGTACTAAACACGGCTTCCCAAGGAGCTTCCGCCATGTTTAGTACTAGCACCTCGGTGATGAAGGATATCGTTTATTAATATAATTTGAAAACTACACAATATAGAAATGGGTGTATATATAATACTTTGATCCCCGAGGGGCTAGTACTAAACACGGCTTCCCAAGGAGCTTCTGCCATGTTTAGTACTAGCACCTCGGTGATGAAGGATATCGTTTATTAATATAATTTGTCGACCAAACAATATAGAAATGGGTGTATATATAATACTTTGATCCCAGAGGGGCTAGTACTAAACAAGCCGTCCTCAAGGAGCTTCCACCATGTTTAGTACTAGCTACTCGAAGTAGGGCGACGCGTAGATAACAAGCCAAAGTAGCACCGAGAAACATTTAGCAACTGATTGCCTCTTTAATTGATTGAGTTAGTCAGTTACGTCTGCATTCATTTCCAGGAACTTGAATCACTAGGTTCCACCATGGACCGTCAGTTTGTCTGGATGCCTGTCACACGCGGTCCATTAGCTCTCATCCACGTGAAGGCTGTCCCGTCTCATCCGAGATCACCCAGAGTAACTGGTTGTCATCCAGAATCAATATATCAATCTGGAAGACGCAGCTACGTCGAGATAAACTTCGTTTTTGTAGATGAGCAGCGAATCCGAATGCTGTTACCCACCTTTGTCTAAGTCTAGGGCAAACTCATGCTAAGCAAGGCAGGCGGCCCCACGGAGATGTCATTTATTAATATAATAATTTGTCGACCACGCAGTATAGAAATGGGTGTATATTATAGTTTGATCTCTGAGGAGGGGCTAGTACTAAGCACGGCGTCCCAAGGAGCTTCCGCTATGTTTAGTACTAGCACCTCGGGGATCAAAGATTTCGTTTAGTAATGTAGTAATTTGTCGACCACACAGTATAAAAATGGGTGTGTATAATAGTTTGATCTCTGAGGGGCTAGTACTAAACATGGTGTCCAAAGGGGCTTCCGCCATGTTTAGTACTAACACCTCGGGGATCAAAGACCGATTATTAATATAATAATTTGTCGACCAAAAAATATAGAAATGGGTGTATATAATACTTCGACCCCCGAGGGGCTAGTACTAAGTACGGGGGTCCCAAGGAGCTTCCGCCATGTTTACAGTAGTACTAGCACCTGGGGGCATGAAAGACATCGATTATTAATATAATTTGTCGACCAAAAAATATAGAAATGAGTATATATAACACTTCGACCCCCCCGAGGGGGCTAGTACTAAACATGGCGTCCCAAGGAACTTCCGCCACGTTTAGTACTATCACCCAAGTGACCGACTTCCAAAGTTACCATTTCCCGTTTCACTTCGATCAAAAAATGGCTTCTGAAGCGACCGATTTGATTTGAGCGAATTTTCGTCCGTGTCAAGTTTTAAAAGTAAAGTTCGCCGTCAGACACTTCTCCCCTTGAGCGACGCCCCCCCCCCCCCCGCCCCCCCCCGCCCCCCGCCCCCGACGTGGGCCGGACGTTGAGACGCTGACACTAAAAGACAAGAGGTGTCAATAAGATGGAGTTAAAAAAAAAAAAGGGATGAAACTTTGCGAACTCTGCACCGAAATATTAATGGGCGTGGGCGATACTGCGGTCTTCAGTTTATCGTAGGAGGTGGATAAACAATAGGTAGGTTAGCATTGGATTGGCAGCTACGCATATATATATATATATATATATATATATATATATATATATATATATATATATATATATATATATATATATTTATATATATATATATATATATATATATATATATATATATATATATATATATATATATATATATATATATATATATATATATATCATAAGGCTATTAACCAGATTTCCCAGAAAAAAAAAGGGCGAAATGTAAAGCCTTGTCATTTTCGAAGGAGGGATGATAATCAGGTGCAGGGAAAAAAACAGAAGCATAGAGAGAATTCCAAAGCTTGGGAGAGAGAAAAAAAAAGAGGCAATGTGGGAGAGAGATAGGTAATAATGATGATGATTAAGTGCTTAATTAATCGCACCTTTTTTCATTCCATAATCATCTCAACAAAATGCCAATTGCTCTCAAAAGAGAATTAGGTTTAATAACAAAATCAACAAAACTGGATATTAAACAACGGGAGAAATGAAATTTCACTCACTTCCACATTCATCGTAAATAAGCCAAATCGCTGGTTATCAGTCAAAAACGAGACACCTTCTTCAATCATAAATGCCATATCACTCGCCTCATCAAATCTCCCTGACTTAACATATTGGCAGGCGTTTTGTGTTTCTGATTACAAAAGACAAACCGTTTTAAAATACACACTGCATGAGTAACTAGAGTAACTCACTTTTCATGATTCATTACGCCGAGAAAAATGTCACGGATGAAACTTTAAGAGTGGAACCTAAAACGTAATGAACTTCTGACATATTGTTTTAGTCTAGTTGGTCGGCGGCCATGACGAATTGATCTATTATGCAATGAGAGCATCACATTGAAATGGTATATACTGACGAGCGGGCCAATTGAGTTTATGACTTAAACGAGTTTTGATTCATTTCCAGGAAGAGAGAGAGAGAGAGAGAGAGAGGGAGAGGAGAGAGAGAGAGAGAGAGAGAGAGAGAGAGAGAGAGAGAGAGAGAGAGAGAGACTTTATTTAACCAATCTGCATTCTTGCCCTAAGGTTCAATATTAGGTGGCAATGAGATATATATATATATATATATATATATATATATATATATATATATATATATATATATATCACCATTGCAGGGACACGGGTTTGATCCCCGTTTGAGACAGCAGACTTTTAACATGCCAGTTACTCTGGCTGTTCGGCCTAGGGGATTAGTACCAGGTAGTCAGTCAACTTTTGTGGGCCACGCAAAAAGAAATCTCGGTGAAGAATCATCCCACCACTCGTATCTGGTGCTGTTTTCCTCATTAAACGACTAAAAATAAAAATATATAACAAACAGAAAAATGCAAAATGACATCCGTAATAGTGTTGAGGACTTTCAAGTCCACATTCTTCTCTCGTGGGAAAATGGACTTGTTTCTGGTACAAAATCATTTCTGTATTATCAGTAATCACTTATTATTTCTCTTTGATGCATTGCTTATTATCAGAATGCTTAGCTTATGTTTGGAATTCATTAGCTAAGCTCGTAATAGAATGAGGTATTTGCTTTATCAACCAGTCAAAAGTACCAGTGTCACTAAGCGGCGAATTAGCCATTGAATAATTACCAGTTTCCCAATTCTTTTTTTGCTTTAGATTTATGCCTTTGCTGCAAAGAATAAGCAATAATTCTTTTCAGTTCCACTTTTCGGGATTATGAATATCATTTGATTATTACATTAATAACAATTCCAGAACTTCTCGATGGTCGAGCGTGTAGGTTCACGCATGCGCAAATCTGACTGTCTCTTCCACGGCAGTCGTTATTTGGGAGAACTTATATTTGTTTTTGTTATTTTAGTGCAGCGTTAAAATTAAATTTGTTATGACAAAGTTACATTTCAATTCAGATGAATTCATTTTCATAGCTGAGAGATGTTCACTTTGATACCCTAAGTTTGTGTGAGTTTTATTCACACTCAAATGATTTGTTTTAGACGAAGAACTGATTTTGGCGCCAACTTTATCTTAACCTTTATTAATGAAAAGCGACGCCACTGTCGATGATATAACTTCTTCAATCATTTTCGAAAATGATTATAAACGTGATTCATATCAGTTGATCGTATTTCACTCAAGAGGTTTAAATGAGTGAAGGCATTACGTTTCTTTATACAGCCTTTCACCCATCGTTTGCTGTTACGACTTGTTTAAAAAAAAAAATGCCGGCAATATGGCAACACTCGCCGTTTCCCCCCGTTGCTCATCCCGAACTCCGTCACCTTTAGAAGACTGACGATAAGAATGACATTCCATAATGATCGCGTATTATCAGGAATGAATACTGTCAGTCCTGGGAATGACATTCAGGAATGATCGTACGAACTCCGCTTTAAAATCCGCCATTCACTGGCATCGTTCTTGTGGGCGGAGCTTAAGGAATGATTGAGAAACTGATCGTTTTTTGTCTTCTTGACTGTCAAATTTGTCAATCGTGTCATTCAGTGTTCTATTGGCGTCTGTGCTGTGTAGAGTGTGCTTCAGCTTTCTGGAAACAGCGTCAACAGCAAGGCTTTGCAGCAGAATTTCGTTGATATATAAATAAAGATAAAAGGACGCAGAAAACCCGATGAAGGCCCGAAGCACAATGGAGGCTACACCAGAGGTAGGTAAGAATTGTCCTTGTTATTAATTCATTACGTAGGTTATACTACATAAAAATCACTAGCTAAATATAGTAGTAGATTCACGGAATATGTTGGAATAAAAATCATTAAATAGGTAAATAGATTCAAGACAAGATTACCCAGAGCAATCCACTAGGTCTAGATTTGTTTTTGTAGAATGTAGACCATTACGACAAACACCTTGAATATTCAGTCATTCACCGCTCTACAATTACTGGCCAAAGATTAAATTTGTGCCTTTAACTTAGAAGCATTGCCTGGGATCGAACCCAGGATTCACGAATGACAGTTACGTGCAAAAAAAGCAACCATCTCATTGTGGGGTTAGGTCTAGAGCAGTGGCTCTCAAAATGGGGG
>JANJGK010000005.1:3261154-3285384 GCA_039081455.1 Macrobrachium rosenbergii
AACCGTGAAATTGAGGCTATTGTCTGTCCAAAACGGTCTGTCCCCAAAATGTTTTCATGGCGTATAGAAGTGTCATACAATTTTTCTGGTGAGAGATGACCGTAGGTTTTATGCCCGACAACGCGTCCAGCTCACGAAAACCATCACGTTCAAATTCTTGTCATTTGTTTTCTTGGTAATGTTTGCTTTAGAATGAACCTTTCGGTTTGTCCGAGACGCCCACTCACAGTTTCAGATATTTCAGAAATCAGTACTGTGAATATAACTAGGTTGGTGTCTACACACACACACACACATCATGTATATATATATATAAATATATATATATATATATATATATATATATATATAATATATATATATATATATATATATATATATATATATATATAAAACATTCCGCCCCTTGGCAGTTCTTTACACTGACTGCACTGTGTTAATAATAATAATAATAATAATAATAATAATAATAATAATAATAATATTATTATTATTATTATTATTATTATTATGATTATTATTATTATTATTATTATTATTATTATTATTATTATTATTATTCAGAAGATGAACCCTATTCGTATGGAACAAGCCCACCAAAGGGGCCACGCCTTGAAATTCAAGCCTCCAGAGAACACGGCGCTCACTGGTGCTCATTTAGACGTGAGAGAAAGGCACAGCACGCTCCCTCTGGCAAACAGAGCGCCGAAAACGAATCCTCTCGCTGCCGGCCATCCATCAAACGAAGAGCTCTCAGAACTTGTTTGTGGGGGGGGGTGGTGGGATATTCGGGAGCCTAAAATTCAGCCCGCAGGCCTTGTCTGGGAACATTTTCCCGGCTTTCATCAAGAGGTAAATTTGTGTACGGGCTCTCCGCTTGATAATTATCATTGTGCAAACGGCTTGAGTGGATGAGAGAGCGAGTTAATGGGTGTTGGTGGTGAGAAGGGAGATTCGTCCGTCTATTTTTAATCATTATTTGCTTGACGGGAAAGTTAACGCAGACGGGAATCGCAGGAGGAGAGGGAAGGGTGGAATATGCAGCTTTAAATGTAATTAAGTTGAGGTGAATTTGATGTGGAGGAAATGGGAATAGATGCACGGAGAAAATGTCTGGGAAAAGTTTGCAGGATGTTTTCAACTCAGCAGTGCGTGTAACTGCTAGCTATTTTGGCCTACATCCTTATTAGTGAAATTTTCATATAATTCACCAACTTGTCAATTTGACATTAAAAGCGTATTCACACACGTTATACGTAATGGAATATATTGACAACTTGTCATTAATTTGGAGACTGATTAAAAGATTAAGAATTTTATAATAAAAGTCACTTAGGTAGACTTTACAAAGAAATGGAAGCTTAAGGCAAGAACTGGCGATTAGAATATTCGTTAATTATTTTTAGAATTTAAATCACAACTCCTATTTTGCTTTGTAGGACAAATTATGTATATTATATTTCCCCGTATGAGGGTAGTGCCGTCAGAGCACCTCATGCGGTGCACTGTGGGCGTTACTTAAGGTTCCTTGCAGCGTGCCTTCCTTAGGCCCCTAGCTGCTTCAACCCTTTCGTTCCTTTTACTGTACCTCCTTTCATATTCTCATTCTTCCATCTTACTTTCCTCAACCCTCTTCTTACAATTGATTCATAGTACAACCTCTTTGAGGTTTTCCTCCTGTTACGCCTTTCAGACCTTTTATACTGTCAATTTCCGTTTCAGCGCTGAATGACCTCCTAGGTCCCAGTGCTTGCCTTCGCCCTAAATTCTATATTCAATTCAGTATTATATTTATTTAAAATTCCACCTTCTTTTTTCCGTTTAATATTTTATTTATTTAAAATTCCATTACTGAAACAAAGTAAATAAAGTATACAAACGCACGCCCTCGCCCCCCCCAAAAAAAAAAATAAAATAAAAAAGTTTAGCGAAAAACCTCAATTGTTTTAAATAAATATTTAGGAACAAAGTTTCCGAAAAAAAAAAATACTTCCTAGTTTAGAGCACCTCCCGCCCTGCATTTCAACGAAGCTTTTGTTTCAAACTGAGAATGATTAAATTCCTGAGAATTAAATTCGTCTATGGAATTAGCGTAGCAGACTTCCTTTAAAAATTCAAATGGTAAAAGTTGCTCCCTAGTTTTAGTTAATGAGCTTCAGATTAAGACATTACAAAAATACTCATAGTATCATGAGTCTTAAAATGGAGAAGCAATTATATGTACATATATTTAAAGATAAATCAGTACCGATAGCCAACCGAACAAGTTCCCGAAAGCTATCTGTACTGATTTATCCTCGAATATATGTACATGTACGTAACTGTGGATTTGTTTCTCCAATTAAAGGCATTTTTTTCATTCTTCGTTTAAATTCTCTCTCTCTCTCGCTCTCTCTCTCTCTCTCTCTCTGTCTCTCTGTCAGTCTGTTTGTCTGTACAGACTCTCTCTCTCTCTCTCTCTCTCTCTCTCTCTCTCTCTCTCTCTCTCTCTCTCTCTGTCTCTGTCTCTCTCTCTCTCTCTCTCTCTCTCTGTCAGACTGTCTGTACAGTCTCTCTCTCTCTCTCTCTCTCTCTCTCTCTCTCTCTCTCTCTCTCTGTTAGACTGTCTGTACAGACTCTCTCTCTCTCTCTCTCTCTCTCTCTCTCTCTCTTTCTCTCTCTCTCTCTCTCTCTGTCAGTCTGTCTGCACAAACTCTCTCTCTCTTCCTCTCTGTCAGTCTCTCTCTCTTGTTGTCTTTGTCTCAGTCTGTCTGTGTGTCTCTCTGTCTCTGTCTCTGTCTGTGCGTGTCTCTGTCTCTGTCCGTCCGCCTTCCCCAAACCACCATTCATAACCCCTTTTTGCCACTCCACTTCTCCCCGACGCCGAAACAACTCGCCTCCCTTGGAGCGATGCGTGAAAGCAAATCAGCAGGCATCCCCGGTACTCTGACGCATTCAGGTCCCCGTCCTCGGTACTCTAACCCTTCGCGAAGCTGGAAGAACCAAGACTGCGAGCTGAAAGCAGTCTGCTTCCAGCTTCAGTCTATCCGCTCGCGAGAGCTCCAGCAGCAGCTTAACTTAGCGTTCTCATCGCTCTCGAGGCGGGAGGTTGTAGCAGTAGCGGCCGTCTGCAGCTCGCGAGCCGAACGCCCCCGAAAGTGATCAAGACCCGGTGGAAAAGATTTCGGCCGGATGGAATCGCGGGTCACTTTTGTTGACATTGCTAAACGCCGCCCACGCCCCTTATCTCTCTCTCTCTCTCTCTCTCTCTCTTTCTCTCTCTCTCTCTCTCTCTCTCTCTCTCTCTTCTTCACGGGTGTTTTTCCGGGGCTGGAACATTCGAGGTGGGCGGGAAAGTGGCTGGATGATCGAAATGAATATTCATGTGATGTCGAGTTTTCAATTAGATTTCCATTTAAAAAAAAAAAAGGAGATTTAATCTCGTTCCAACATTTTTTCATAAGACACAAAAGGCGAACAAAAATGAACTTTTATCGCATATTTTTTTTTTATGTTACTGTACAAATGAAATAAATGATTGTGATAGGTCAACAATTCGTAGCGTGGAAAGGTAGTTGAATGGAATAATTAGAAAATGTTTGAAAAGTCCAGCACAATGAGATATTCCTTGTCATATTATTATTATTATTATTATTATTATTATTATTATTATTATTATTATTATTATTATTATTATTATATTTCAGTAGATGAAACCTATTCACACGGAACAAGCACACCAAAGGGGCCACTGACTTGAAATTCAAGCTTCCAAAGAATTTCTGTGCACCCACCACAGCGTATAATCAAGGCCACCGCTATCTTTTCGGTGGTCTCGGTATAATGCTGTATGAGCTGCGGCCCATGAATCTTTAACCACGACCCGGTGGTGGTCTATCCTATAACGTTGCCAGAAGCATGATTATGGCGGACTTTAACCTTAAATAAGATAAAAACTACTGAGGCTAGAGGGCTGCAATTTGGTATGTCTGATGACTGGAGGATGGATGATCAACATACCAATTTGCAGCCCTCTAGCCTCAGTAGTTTTTAAGATCTGAGGGCGGACAGAATAAAGTGAGGGACAAAATAAAGTGGGGACGGACAGACAAAGCCGGCACAATAGTTTTCTTTTACAGGAAACTGAAAACTAACCAGATAAATGTTAGTCGTGAAAAAGTGGCAGCAGCTTAGTAATCACGAATGGTCCTTATGTAAAAGTGGCTTAGAACACTGCCCTAAAATGGAAGACTGCAGTGTCTGCAAAAACACAAAACTGAGAAAAATGGTTGATACTCCTTTGCCTTACTACTGATTTTGCAGATACTGCAAATGGGACCCCCTAAATACTCGAGGAAAACATTGAAGAATCATTCTGAAACTGCAGTAACTTGTGTGTTAGTGTTCCACGAGGCCAATAGGTGGCATATGTCAATTTCGAAAATTTGGCAGATACTGCAAATGGGGACCCCCTAAATACTCGTGGAAAGCACTGAAGAATCATTCTGAAACTGCAGTAACTACTGCAGTAACTTGTGTATTAGTGTTTCACGAGCCTAATAGGTGGCATATCTCAAGTTCAACGCTGGAAAGGAAATTGAGAGTAGGTAGATTTGAAAGGTGTACCAGGAGGAAAACCTCAAAGCAGTTGCACTATGAAACAATTGTTAGGAGAGGGTGGATAGCAAGATGGAAGAAAGAGAATATGAAAGGAGGTACAGTCAAAGGAATGTAAGGGGTTGCAGCTAGCGGCAGAGGGGACGCTGCAAAGAACCTTTAGTAATGCCTACAGTGCATCCCTTGAGGTGCACTGACGGCGCTACCCGACTACGGGATCTTTTCCATTGTAAACCGGCCTGCAGTTTTCCCACAGCCAAGTACTCAAACAATTCTACCCCATCTTGCTTTAATCTATTCTTTTGGTCGTTTCTGGTCTATAAATCTTGCTGGTATTCGATGACGGAAAGCGAAGTTCAGCCCTTCTTGTAATTTTTAGATATGAATTAATTTCAGTTCTGTGTCAAGTTCTTTTCCAGACTTCTCTGTAATGTTTGCGAAGTTCATAACTTTGGAGATTGCTATGCAACATTAACGATATGATTGCGATATGATATGATACACATTGGTCTTTTAATATACAGTGCGAAAGGTCGCCCACTCCTTTTCGTGACCCAAAAATGGGTCGTCGAAGGTTATTTGAGGTTTAAAGCTCAACGAATACTCATTTATATTCTACTTTATTAAGCTCAAGAGGGAACGAAAGCATGGAAGCCTAATTTAGTTTCTCGTAGTAAGAGCGCCTATGCACTTGCTTTTTCCCCAATTTTTGTTGATGAATTGCAGTCATTTTAGTTTTTCTGAAATGAAAACTATTGTGCCGGCTGTGTCTGTCCGTCCGCACTTTTTTCTGTCCGCACTTTTTTCTGTCCGGGCTCAGATCTTAAAAACTACTGAGGCTGCAAATTGGTATGTTGATCATCCACCTTCCAATCATCAATCATATCAAATTGCATCCCTCTAGCCTCAGTACTTTTCATTTTAAGGTTGAAACTAGTCATAATCGTGCTTCTGGCAACGATATAGGCCAGGCCTCCATAGGGTCATGGTTAAAGTTTCATGGGCTGCGGCTCATACAGCAATATACCGAGACCACCGAAAGATAGACCTATTTTCGGTGAACTTGATTATACGCGGTACAGAAAACTCGATTTTGCCGAAGAAACTTCGGCGCATTTTTTACTTGTTTAATATGTTTACCAAGTATTCGAACACTTCAGAAAATTGTAATCATCTAAAGGGATTAATAAAATCTAGCACGAGAACATAGAGGCAATAAGAAAATAAATTTTAAAAAATATAGTCACTAGGTCTTACTCATCAAAAATGCCTTGAGATCATGTAAGATAAAGTAATATTAAAACAAATTAAAACACGCTTTAATTAAAGTACAATAAAAAGCAGAAAATTATTTTTTGAGTCACACCAGGATTTTCTTACAATTAATCATAAATAGGTTACAGTTTCTGTCAAAACTAAAAAGTATAACATAAAAAAATAAAAAAATCAATTTAAAACACTCTTTTATTAAAATGCATTAAAAAGTAAAAAATAATTTTTTGAGACACGCCAGGATTTTCTTACAATTAATCATAAATCGGTTACAATTTCTGTCAAAACTAAAAAGCATCAGATAAGAAATATATAAAAAAATTTATAACGCGCTTTTATTAAAATGCATTAAAAAGTAAAAAATATTTTTTTTGAGACACACCAGGATTTCCTTACAATTAATCATGTCTGCAAAAATAACGTGATTAATTGTAATAAAACCATGGTCTTAAAAAATGAGTTTTTACTTTTTAGTGCATTTTGATAAAAGCGTGTTTTAGAATTTTTTTTTACATTGTTGCATTTTATACTTTTTTAGTTTTGACAGAAATTGTAACCAATTTATGATTGTAGCTAACGAAATTGATATCTTGTCGAGCTAAAGAATTTTTAAAAAATGCGTAGAGTTATTAACTCATTCTACCAAGTCAGAGAAGTTGTGAAAAATCCGAAGAGTTTCATACAAATCCTGAGATACTGGGAGAGGTCACCGTAGGGTCACTAGAGGTCACTGCTGACCTACTGATCATGTAAGGTTGTATTGTCACCGGGTTTGAGTAGCCATGCACAATTTCAAGTCCATCAGACGAAGGGATCAGGTCGAAAATTGAGTTGCAAGATTCGACCCAAACAGAGAGATGCAGGAGTCAAGTTAAAATAAAAGATTGTATAAGACGCTAATCCCTTTGACAACCGATCGTTTTCAGCATAAGCGCGACAGTCCAGCCAATCAATGGAGACTTCGTAACACTAATTCCACGACGATTACCGAGAGATTAATGGCCAGTCTTTGTCCTCATTTCTCGACTTATTATGGTTTATACAAACGATCCCCTCTCGTGACGTTGCGGGCGGCAGTATTTCTCCGGTCGCAGCCGCCCCCGCCCCTGCAGGAGATTTATGACTGTATTGTCGGGCGCCGAAGCTCTTCCGTGCTAACTCTAATTGGAATGACGCCCGATCTATTCCCGAATCCCACGTGAAAAATTGATTCCCGTCGCACCTCCGAAACTGTCCCTATCAGAGCTCGCGGGAGTAGGCTCGGCAATACATCACACGCTGGCTTTTTAAACCTGGATTCGGAGATAAACGATGGTGATTGCTCACTGCTGCTGGTCCTCTCTTTTTTTTTTTTTTTTAGCTTTTATTTCTGTTTTTCACCTTTTTTTTCAGTCACCTTTTTTTTTCGGAGGGTGACGTAGGGTTAGTTGGAGGAAGTCTGGTAGTTTCGGCGACGTTATTTAGATGGTTATGTGTGAAGAGGGCTTGGAAATAAAACCTAGTATTTTTTTTTATTTGTTTTTATCTTTTTTTTGTTCAAGTTATGTGAAGGGAGCGTGGAAATGATTTAGTGTCTTTTTTTTATTTATTTTCTATTTCTGTTTTTATTCACCTTTTTTCCGAAGGGGGACGTAGGGGGTACTTAGAGGAATGCTAGTAGTTTCGGAAACATTGCTATATAATTATGTGAGGAGGGCGTGAAAAGAATTTAATATTTTTTTGTATTTCTTTTTAATTTTTTTTTACTCACTTTTTTTTAGAAGAGTGACCTAGGATTAGTTAGAGGATGTCTGGCAGGCTTTGGCAACATTATTTAGAGGGGGGGGGCGTGAAAATAGTTTAATGTTTTTTTTCATTTATATCTTTTTTAGTTTTCTGTAAAAGAAAACTATTGTGCCGGGTTTGTCTGTCCGTCCGCACTTTATTCTGTCCGCAATTTTTTCTGTCCGCACTTTTTCTGTCCGCCCTCAGATCTTAAAAACCACTGAGGCTAGATGGTTGCAAATTGGTATGTTGATCATCCACCCTCCAATCATCAAGCATACCAAATTGCAGCCCTCTAGCCTCAATAGTTTTTATATCTAAGGTTAAAGTTAGCCATAATCATGCCCTTGGCAACGATATAGGACGGGTCACCACCGGGCCTTGGTTAAAGTGTCATGGGCCGCGGCTCATAAGGCATTACACAGAGACCACCGAAAGATAGATCTATTTTCGGTGGCCTTGATTATACGCTGTAGCGGCTGTACAGAAAACTCGATTGCACCAAAAAAAACTCCAACGCATTTTTTTACTTGTTTTTTTTTTAATACAGTGCAATTTGATCCAAGTCTCTATAAACTAGAAGGCTGATTTTTACATCAAGGGAGTTTGCCACAATAAAATTCGTTGACAATCACACATAACATTACAGAGCCAAACCTTAAGGATTCTGCACAGACTGGATATCATCATGAATATAACACAGAATAATATAAATATCGCTGGAGATAAAACAAAACATATTTTTGAAGTGGTAATGATTATTATTATTATTATTATTATTATTATTATTATTATTATTATTATTATTATTATTATTATTATTATTATTACTTTTGGTTATAGATTAGGTTTCAGGAAAAGCTGTACCTTCTTCATACAGCAAGTGAGCTCTATAGCTTATTCGCTGGAAGCTTTCCTAATATAGTTAGTTATCTATATAATACTAAAATTCTGAGACGTTTGTTTGTTTGGTCGCCAGTAGTTAAACGGGGCTGGTGCATCCCGTAGACTTCCCCTTCCCACTCTTGCTCCCCCTTCCCCTTTCCCTTCCCCTCCCTACCCCCTCTCCTTCCCCTTCCTCTCTTCCTCCCCCTCCCGTTCCATCCCCTTCCCCCTCCCCTACCCCTTCTTATCTCCCTCCCCCTCCCTTTCTCCCTCCCGTTCCATCCCCTTCCCCCTCCCCTTCACCCATCCCCTACCCTTCCACCCTCCCCGCCCACTCCCCCTCCCCCTCCCCATCTTCCCCCTCCTTTCCCATTTTCCTCCCCTTCCCCTCTTCCTCCCCCTCCCTTTCCCCTTCCCCTATTCCTCTCACTCCCGTTCCCTCCCCTTCACCCATCCCCTACCCTTCCACCCTCCCCTTCCACTCCCCTTCCACTTACCCTTCCCCTTCCCTTCTCCCCCCTTGCCCTTCCGTTCCCCCTCCCCTCAACAAATTCTCAACATTAAGTGACCCAGCTATATATATATATATATATATATATATATATATATATATATATATATATATATATATATATATATATATATATATGAAAGGTACTGAATAGGAACATGCAATAGAATTTATTGAAGGTTTCAAAGGCACAATTACAATGATATTGGAGAAAAGAAAGAAGAAATATGAAACGACAGCTTTTCAAGAAATTTAATCTATAACCAAAAGTAATAATAATAATAATAATAATAATAATAATAATAATAATAATAATAATAATAATAATAATAATAATAATAAACGAATGAATGGAGCAGTTGTAGACACTTAGGATAATGGAGACCATATTTAATCTAATCTAAAAGCGAATCCTGAATTGTCGGAAAAAATTTCCGTTCACTTGAAGAGCTTTCAAGTATGACACATAAATCCTCCCTACCACCATTCTTTTCCCTTTCAAATAACCCTGATACGAGGACCGGCCTTTGAACCCTCCGCCTACATCCCCCCCCCCAACCCCTTGATACGCATCTAGAACGAACCACCTTCTTCTTTGCTCCTGAATAATGCTTACGCGCTTCCGTAGGGGGGGAAGAAGCCATCGCCTTAACTCCTCAACTCCCAGCGGAAGCGCCGTCTCCGCGGGCGCCATTAACCTTGAAAACTTCCTTATCCGGAATGTCTCGGCGATCGCTGAAGGAACCGGGGTCACTCCATAGATCGCCGAACTCTGCGGAAGTGCCACTCCTGTTGGAAGCGCTGTTGCTGCTCTTCTGTTCTGCGTTCTGAGATTCTGAGCTGATCTGGTCTGTGTTCTGAGCTGATCTGTTCTGCGTTCTGGGGTGATCTTCTGTTCTGCGTTCTTAGCTGATCTTCTGTTCTGTGTTCTGAGGAGCTGGTCTTCTGTTCTGCGTTCTGAGCTGATCTTCTGTTCTGTGTTCTGAGCTGATCTTCTGTTGTGTGTTCTGAGGAGCTGATCTTCTGTTCTGCGTTCTCAGCTGCTCTTCTGTTCTGTGTTCTGAGGAGCTGGTCTTCTGTTCTGCGTTCTCAGCTGGTCTTCTGTTCTGTGTTCTGAGCAGATCTTCTGTTCTGTGTTCTGAGGAGCTGGTCTTCTGTTCTGCGTTCTGAGCTGATCTTCTGTTCTGTGCTCTGAGGAGCTGGTCTTCTGTTCTGTGTTCTGAGCAGATCTTCTGTTCTGTGTTCTGAGGAGCTGGTCTTCTGTTCTGCGTTCTCAGCTGGTCTTCTGTTCTGTGTTCTGAGCAGATCTTCTGTTCTGTGTTCTGAGGAGCTGGTCTTCTGTTCTGCGTTCTGAGCTGATCGTCTGTTTTGTGCTCTGAGGAGCTGGTCTTCTGTTCTGCGTTCTGAGCTGCCCTTTTGTTATGTGTTCCAAGCTGCTCTTCTGAGCCGCTCTCCTGTTCTGTGTTCTGAGCTGCTCTTCTGTTCTGCGTCCTGAGCTGCTCTTCCGCTCTGCGTTCTGAGCTTCTGAGCTGCTCTTCTGTTCTGTGTTCTGAGCCGCTCTCCTGTTCTGTGTTCTGAGCACCTCTTCCATTCTGCGTTCTGAGCTGATCATCTGTTCTGTGTTCTGAGCTGATCTTCTGTTCTGTGTTCTGAGCTGTTCTTCTGTTCTGCATTCTGAGCTGCTCTTCCGCTCTGCGCTCTGAACTGCTCTTCTGTTCAGTGGGGTAACCTCTACTTGACTCGTAGGGACAAATCAGAGCTAAGCACAGAAATCCATACTTTGAAAGCCCCATAGTGGGGTAGTGCTGTCAGTGAACCTCACGCAGCGCACTGTAGGCATTACTTAAAGTTCTTTGCAGCGTGCCTTCCTTAGGCTCCTAGCTGCAACCCCCTTTCGTTCCTTTTACTGTACCTCCATTAGTATTCTCTTTCTTCTGTCTTACTTTCCACACTCTTCTAACAATTGATTCATAGTGCAACTGCTTTGAGGTTTTCCTCCTATTGCACCTTTCAGATCTTTTTACTGTCAGTTTCCATTTCTGCACTGAACGACCTCATAGGTCCCAGTGCTTGGCCTTTGGCTTCAATTCTATATTCAGTTCAATTCAGTTCATACTTTGAAAGACCAAAAATATAAAGGATAGTTAAATTTAAAAAAATTGCTGAGGCTGAATTGTAAAGCTAGGTGCTAGTGAAATATAAATAAACACATACGTATATATACGTATATATATATAATCATACATATGTATATATATTCATATATATATAATTGTATATACATATATGTGTATATAATGTATATATACACACACACACACACACACACACACACACACATATATATATATATATATATATATATATATATATATATATATATATATATATATATATATATATATATATATATATATATATATATATATATATATATATATATCAGCATTTATTGGCGACAGAGAGAGAGAGAGAGAGAGAGAGAGAGAGAGAGAGAGAGAGAGAGAGAGAGAGAGAGAGAGAGAGAGAGAGAGAGAGATCAAAACCATTTTAACATCTACGCCCAAATGAAAATCACCAAAATAGACCGTAAGCAACTTTCAAAACTACCCTTAATAAATATTGGATTTAAAGACACCACAACTCTTTATAATAAAGAAACAAGTAAAAAATGCGCCGAAGTTTCCCCGGCTCAATCGAGTTTTCTGTACCGTCGCTACAGCGCATAATCAAGGCCACCGAAAATAGAGCTATCTTTCGGTGGTCTCGGTATAATGCTGTATGAGCCACGTCCCATGAAACTTTAACCACGGTTCGGTAATGGCATGGCCTATATCGTTGCCAGACGCACGCTTATGGCTAAATTTAACCTTAAATAAAATAAAAACTACTGATGCTAAAGGGCTGCAATTTGGTATGTTTGACGCTTGGAGGGTGGATGATGAACATACCAATTTGCAGCGCTCTAGTCTCAGTAGTTTTTAAGATCTGAGGGCGGACAGAAACAGTGCGGACGGAAAAATGTGCGGACGGACAGTCAAAGCCGGCACAGTAGTTTTCTCTTACGGAAAACTAATGAAACCATTGCATACCTACATGCAGCATTGACCCACAAATCATTACCAACTCAAGTCACGGGAGTTGCATACCAAAATATGTCATTAATCGCCTCCTCGCCAAAAGGAAAACTTTCTTGTCACGGTGAGCACTCCTAAGACCTTGCGGTCCGGTGAGAGAGAGAGAGAGAGAGAGAGAGAGAGAGAGAGAGAGAGAGAGAGAGAGAGAACTGCGTGATTATATTGCTTTTGATGCAATTTGCAGTCTTTCATAAGGCAATTTGTGACGCGAAACCAATTTGGCTCCACAGCGGATTAATCGCTGCGCCGAGACTAGACGCCCATTGAAGTGAACCCGACTCAAATGGGATTTCAGTTACAATATGTAGTTTCTCTGTTGCAGTTACGCCATATTGACTTGTGGGCCTTCACCCCCCCTCACCCTCCCCCTATCCCTCCTCCACGCCCCTCTCGGCGTCGGTCGTCATTTTCTGGTTTTTTAGTTCTCTGTAAAAGAAAACTATTGTGCCGGCTTTGTCTGTCCGTCCGCACTTTTTCTGTCCGCCCTCAGATCTTAAAAACTCCTGAGGCTAGAGGGCTGCAAATTGGTATGTTGATCATCCACCCTCCAGTTATCAAACATACCAAATTGCAGCCATCTAGCCTCAGTAGTTTTTATTTTATTTAAGGTTAAATTTAGACATAATCGTGCTTCTGTCAACTATAAAGGATAGGCCACCGCCGGGCCGTGGTTAAAGTTTCATGGGCCGCGGCTCATACAGCATTACACCGAAAACACAGAAAGATAGATATATTTTCCGTGGCCTTGATTATACGCTGTAGCGGCTGTACAGAAAACTCGATTGCGCCAAAGAAACTTCGGCGCATTATTTACTTGTCTTTCACAGAAATAATTTATTTTGAAAGCTGAATTTAGTTCATAACTCGTTACATTTGAATTGGTTATAAAAAGGTTATCGCTTACGAAACAAGTAAAAAAATGAGCAGAAGTTTCTTCGGCGCAATCGAGTTTTCTGTGCAACCGCTACGGCGTATAATCAAGGTTACCGAAAAGAGATCTATCTTTCGGTGGTCTCAGTATAATGCTGTATGATCCGCTGCCCATGAAACTTTAACCACGGCCTGCTGGTGGCCTATCCTATATCGTTACCAGGAGCACAATTATGGTTAACTTTACCCTTAAATAAAATAAAAACTACTGAGGTTAGAGGGCTGCAATTTGGTATGTTTGATGATTGGAGGGTGGATGATCAACATAGCAATTTGCAGCCCTCTAGCCTGAGTAGTTTTTAAGATCTGAGGGCCAACAGGAAAAAGTGTGGACGGACGGACAAAGCCGGCACAATAGTTTTCTTTCACATAAAACTAAAAAGAAAAAAAAAAACCATGCGAACTCTTGTCTACGAAAATGTCACCTGGATTTTTTGTTTTTTTAAATTTAAGCAAATAATCTGTTTTGAAAGCTGAATTTCATTTATCACGCGTTTCATATGAATTGGTTATAGAAAAAAAAGAAGAAAAAAAATGAGAACTCTTGTTTGTGAAAATGTCATGAGGCAATTACGTAATGGATAGACCGGTATGAACTCTTTTATCATTTTGCTCAGAGATGCATTATACAAAAAGTAAAAGAAATATTGGTTTTATGATTAAATTTATTAAAAAATGCTAGACACTCAATTTTTCACTTCCCGTATTCTCCATTTGAATTATTATAGTTTCTTTGTGGGAATGACTTAAAAAAATAAGATAAAATATTATCTATGAAGTTGGTATTTTCTTGCGGTATCTATTTATTTATTTATTTTTTCTTTTTTAAGAAGTGAGATATCTTTCTGTAGTTCCTTTGACCTCCCCTTACTTCTTCCTAAGAAACACCTTATAAACACCATAATATTCTTTGGAAGCTTGTTCCATATGAATAGGGTTCATCTGAATAATAATAATAATAATAATAATAATAATAATAATAATAATAATAATAATAATAATAATAATAATAATAATAATATTTTTTGGAAGCTTGAATTTCAAGTCAGTGGCCCCTTTGGTGGGCTTGCTCCATATGAATAGGGTTCTATTTCTTCTGAGTAATAATAATAATAATAATAATAATAATAATAATAATAATAATAATAATAATAACACCAGATTCTTTGGAAGCTTGAATTTCAAGTCAGTGGCCCCTTTGGTGGACTTGTTCCATATGAATAGGGTTCATCTTCTGAATAATAATAATAATAATAATAATAATAATAATAATAATAATAATAATAATAATAATAATAATAATAATAATAATAATAATAATAATAATAACAACTCTACCTCCGTTCATATTCTTTCTTCCATCTTCCTTTCCACCCTCTCCTAACAATTGATTCATAGTGCAACTGCAAAAGATTTTCCTCCTGTTACACCTTTCAGACCTTCTACTCTCAGTTTCCGTTTCAGCGCTGAATGACCTCACGGGTCCCATCGCTTGGCCTTTGACCTAAGTTCTGTATTTTGATACAGCCCAAGGCCAAGAGAAAGAGGAGGTCTGCTCACTTCCCGCCAAACCCCCCATGTAGGCGGAGCTTCGTCTACCTCCTTATTGCGTCAGCAAGTGAATTGCCGTAATGAGCAGGTATACCTATGAGATACGTCATCGCCTACGTAGTTGCCCCAGGCGGGAGGCGACTCTGCCTAGTTGGGTAGACAGTGTCTCTCTTGTTCTTGAATATGCCCATATATTTTTATTAGGTCGTTTTCTTACCTTCACAGTGGGAGCTGCTTTATACACCTACACTCCTGCACATACACACATATAAATATATATATGTGTATATGTAAGGATATTACTATATTTATGTATATATATATACATATATATAATTTGTTGATGATAAGTTCAAACCGGACAGGGCTGGCTAAATTAAGAGCAGCCGCTTTGAGCAGAAAATGTTACCGGAGCTCCATCCATTAGTGATGGCGAGTCTTCCGCCTCTCGAAAGTTCCACCCACTACATTCCTCTCTAGACATTTACGCAATACACGTACCTGGTAAAAAATAAACGAGAGAGAGAGAGAGAGAGAGAGAGAGAGAGAGAGAGAGAGAGAGAGAGAGAGAGAGAGAGAGAGAATATACGTAAACCCCGCGAACTGAACTGAACGAGTAAATAGAATTACATCCAAAATTCCACGAAAAATCCTCGGGAGCCACCAACTTCTCCAGCGGTCTTGGAAACATTTGAAAGAATTTTTCCCGTTCGGCCTCGCAAGTTTCTCCCTCAATTACCTCCTGCATTAGCCCACTTCCGGAGGGTGTCAGGCCTCTCTGAATAAAGGGAGAGAAGAGGGATTTGGGGTTTGAAAAACCCTAGCCAAAAAAAAAAAAAGGGGGGGTGGGGGGACGGGATGGCATTACCGCATGAGGAGAGAGAATGAAGAGGATAGGATAGTTTTTCCGAGGCAAAGATGAGAGAGTGGAAGGATGCTGTGTTGAAAGATGTAGAATAAGATTAATAATATCTCGGAGATGGTTCGTGGTGATGCTGACGAGAATAAACAGTGATTTTAATAAGCAGGAGTGACCCAACGGTGAAAGCGGAGAGCCATAGGATAATTTTAACTGCATTCACAAGCAATTGTGAGTTTTCTGTAAGAGGAAACTGTTGAGATGGCTTCGTCTGTCCGTCCGCACTTTTTCTGTCCTGCCTCAGATCTTAAAATCTACTGTGGCTAGAGGGCTGGAAATTGGTATGTTGATCATCCACCCTCCCGTCTTCAAAATAACCAAATTGCAGCCCTCTAGCCTCAGTAATTTTCGTTACATTTAAAGTTAAAGTTAGCATCTGACAACGATATAGGTAGGATAGGCTACCACCGGGCCGTGGTTAAAGTTTCATGGGCCGCGTCCCATACAGCATTATGCCGAGACCACCGAAAGATAGATCTATTTTCGGTGGCCTTGATTATACGCTGTAGCGACTGACTGTACGGAAAACTCTATTGCGCCGAGGAAACTTCGGCGCATTTTTTAATTGTTTGTTCAAGTGTCTGGCGCTGATCTAATCTCACTTTGATTCATTTCTCACCATTATTATTCCAAGACTGAAATAGTTATTCTGAGGACAAAAAAATTTTTTCTCCAGAGGATTTCTCAAAAGGAATCGCGTAGGGCGCCCCCACCACCTTTAAGATTTTTATTTATTTATTTTTTTTTTTTGCATTTACGCAAATATGATTTGTTCTATTTTTTTTGCAGTTACGCAAATATGATTTATTCAATTTTTTTTTTGCATTTACGCAAATATGATTTATTCTATTTCTTTTGCATTTACTTCAGATGTGATTTATTTATTTTTTTTGAATTTACGCAAATATGATTTATTCTATATATTTTTTTGCTTTTTTTTTTACTCAAATATGATTTATTCTATTTTTTTACACAAATATGATTCTAGTTTTATACACAAATATGATTTATTCTTTTTTTTTATTTACACAAATATGATTTATTCTTTTTTATTTATGCAAATATGATTTGATTTATTCTATTTTTTTGCATTTACGCAAATATGATTTATTTTAATTTTTTTTTTTTGGCATTTACGCAAATATGATTTATTCTATTTTTCTTATCTACGCAAATATGATTTATTCTATTTTTTGTATTTACGCAAATATGATTTATTCTATTTTTTTGCATTTAAGCAAATATGATTTATTCTATTTTTTTGCATTTACGCAAATATGATTTATTCTAAATTATTTTTGCATTTACGCAAATATGATATATTCTATTTTTTTATCTACGCAAATATGATTTATTCTATTTTTTTTTGTATTTACGCGAATATGAGTTATTCATTTTTGCATTTAAGCAAATATGATTTATTCTATTCTTTTTGCATTTACGCAAATATGATTTATTCTGTTTTTTTTTGCACCTATGCAAATATGATTTATTCAATTTTTTTTGCATTTACGCAAATATGATTTATTCTATTTTATTTTTGCACCTATGCAAATATGATTTATTCTTTTTTTGCATTTAAGCAAATATGATTTATTTAATTTTTTTTTGCATTTACGAATATATGATTTATTCTACATCGTTATTTATTTATTTTTTTTGAGATTGGGAGCTGGTCCAAAATTGCCCAAATTTTGTTGGTTTGTTCAAATTGAAGGAGAGGAGAGGGGAAGGCTTGGGGGGGGGGCGGGGGCGGGGGCCGGGGGGCCGGGGGGCGTGGTTAGAAAACTGCCAGTGTGGCTTAGGGAGAAAGTGCTTTCCCTTTTTCTTACAAATCAAATTTCCGCGGAAATTATTTGCTTAAATGCAAAAAAAAAAAAAAAAAAAAAAAAAAAAAAAAATAAATCATATTCGTGTAATGCAAAAAAAAAAAAAAGTGAATAAATCATATTGCGTGAATTTAAAAAAAATAATAAAAAAACAACTCTCGGCAGGTCTGAAATCTAAAAGGTGGTTGGGGGGGGGGAGTGGGTGGGTGGGGGCGGCTACGCGGTTCCTTTTGAGAAATCTTCGGGAGAAAAAATGTTTTGTCCTTAGAATAACTATTTCAGTCTCGGAATAATAATGTTGAGAAATGAATCAAAGTGAGATTAGATCAGCGCCAGACACTTGAACAAGCAAGTAAAAAAGACGCCGAAGTTTCCTCGGCGCAATCGAGTTTTCTGTACAGCCGCTACAGCGTATAATCAAGGCCACCGAAAATAGGTCTATCTTTTGATGGTCTCGGTATAATACTGTGAGACCTGCTGCCAATGAAACTTTATCCCGTTGGTGGCCTATCCTATGTCGTTGCCAGAAGCGCGATTATGGCTAACTTTAGCCTTAAATAAAATAAAAACCACTGAGGAGGCTAGAGGGCTGCAATTTGGTACGTTTGATGACTGGAGGGTGGATGATCAACATACCAATTTGCAGCCCTCTAGCCTCAGTAGGTTTTAAAGATCTGAGGCTGGACAGAAAAAGTGCGGACAGAAAAAAGTGCGGACAGAATAAAGTGCAGACAGAAAAAAGTGCGGTCAGAAAAAAGTGCAGACAGAAAAAAGTGCGGACAGAAAAAAGTGCGGAAAAAAAATTGCGGACAGAAAAAAGTGCGGACTGAAAAAAGTGCAGACAGAAAAAAGTGCAGACAGAAAAAAGTGCGGACAAAATAAAGTGCGGACAGAATAAACTGAGGACAGAAAAAATTGCGGACAGAAAAAAGTGCGGACAGAAAAAATTGCGGACAGAAAAAAGTGCTCACAGAAAAAAGTGCGGACAGAAAAAAGCTCGGACAGAAAAACGTGCTGACAGAAAAAGTGCGGACGGACAGACAAAGCCGGCACAATAGCTTTCTCTTACAGAAAACTAAAAAAGAATTATCAAAACAGAAGAAGGATCTCATTTTCCACTATTTTTCTTATTTATCTTTTTTCACGAGCGGGCCTTCAGAAAAACCATCGAAAAAATTGTCGAGGAAAGACATTCTCCCGCGCGTTTTTCCTAAAAGAATTGTTCAACAGATTCTCTTAGGATGATTTTCTTTTACGGATAAAAGCACAGCTTCACAGCCCTGCATTTTAGGGTCAGCATTAGCGATGGGAAGCCAGTTTTATAAGGGAATACACGAGCGAAAAATAATATTAAACTTTGTGATAACTTATCAAAGTGGTAAGTGGTATGTTGACATTTCGTTAAAAAATATGGAAATCTCTACGTTATGAATCTTGATTACTTCAGAATATCACTGAAAATATTTTTAAAAAGATATCATGATGAGTGAGAGTATATAGAGAGCATTTTAACTGAAGCGAAATGTTTAAAAAAAATGTACATTAGTACATTAGCACGGAAGAACATTATGCTTTCGCATAATCAGGCAATTATGCACAGAGTATAAACACTGAATTAGATTATGAAGAGTAAGCGCACAAATATTCGTCATACGAGCAAAGAAACAAGTATAAAATGCGCCGCTTAAGTTTCTTCGGCGCAATCGAGTTTTCAGTACAGCCGCTACATCGTATAATCAAGGCCACCGAAAATAGATCTATCTTTCGGTGGTCTCGGTGTAATGCTGTATGAGTCGCGGCCCTTTGAAACTTTAACACGGCCCCGTGGTGGCCTATCCTATATCGTTGCCAGAAGCAAGATTATGGCTAATTTTAACCTTAAATAAAATCAAAACTAGTGAGGCTAGAGGGCTGCAATTTGGCATGTTTGATGATTGGAGAGTGGATGATCAACTTACCAGTTTGCAGCCCTCTAGCCTCAGTAGTTTTTAAGATCTGAGGGCGGACAGAAAAAGTGCGGACAGATAGAAGTGCGGACGGACAGACAAAGCCGGCACAATAGTTTTCGTTTACAGAAAACTAAAACCACACACAAACTGGAGAACAAATATATATAAAAAAATCCACATACAATTTCGGAGCATGAAGAAAGGACCATGACTCTCCGGAGCTGTTTGCTCATTTTGAAAAAAATATCCGTCCTCTAATTTGGGTTTTTTTTTTTTTTTTTGTTGAAGTTTCAAAGTTCGGTACTGATCTGCCATCATCAGATCTCCAAATCCCTTTGTCGATAGGTTAAGCAGTTCCCTTGTTTTCAGGGCATCGGGATTAAGGTTAAAAAGCATTACGGCAGCCGGGCTTACCTTAACGTCCATATTTCTATTCAAGGGAACCATTAGAGTTGGCTAATGACCAAAGCAGCTTACACAACCCCCCACCCCCCACAAAAAAAGAATATACGATCTTATTTTCTAACTCTGCCAGGTAGCCGACTCTCTCGTTATTGCTTGAAATGAGGCGATTAACTTCATTCAGAATAAAAAGGGGGCGAAGGAGTATAATCAAATCGCCGTTCTCGGTACTGGTTACAGCGCTTCTGAGAAACCTCCCAATTCCGGCGCCATTTTTTAGACTTCGCAGAAACTTATTATCGGGGGAATTAATTGAAAGTCTAAGCAAGAGCTTCTTTTCCCCTCGCGTGTAACGAAGTCGATACATCGCCACAAATCTCCTTCTCTTAACGGCTTCGGTCGTATGTTGAGATTAACAAATGAAAATAGAGGCGAGGAAGTCACTGCGAAGCTAAACGTAAATAAGCTGGGAAGTTTTTATTCCTGGAATTTATATGTGTTATAATTCTCTTTACATTAGCTTTACATTGCACAAGTTAACCAAGTGAAAAATGAGCCGAAGTTTCTTCGGCGCAGTCCAGTTTTCTGTACAACGTATAATCAAGGCTACAGAAAACAGATCTATCTTTCGGTGGCCTCGATATAATCCTGGTCCACGTAACTTTCAGACACGGCCCGGTGGTTTCCTGTCCTATATCGTTGCCAGACGCACGGCCATGGCTAACTTTAACCTTAAATAAAATAAAGATTACTGAGGCTAGATGGCTGTAATTTGGTATGTTTGACGATTGGAGGGTGGATGGCCAACATACCAATTTGCAGCCCTCCAGCCTCAGTAGTTTTTAAGATCTGAGGGCAGAGAGGAATAAGCGCGGACGATAAAAAAATACATTTCACGCCTCCCTCCACTGCCTGCATTCTGCTAAATGAAGGTCAGTTTTTTTCCTTTGTGTATAGATTGTATTTTGCGAGGATGGGAGGAGATTCCTGTGTGGGATTTGCTAAAGTATTTGCCACTATACGCAGGGTATTGCAACCTTTGGCTTTGCGCGTGATAACATTAAAGAATTCTTGAGAGGAATAACGGGAATTAAAGGAAAGGAGAGGAAGACTCGAGGAAGGGACGAGAACGAGAAGCAAGGGAATTGTAAGGGGAAAATGGACTTTAGTCAGATATTCTGGGACAGAAGCACAAAGTTGATAAAAGATATTTGTTCCCCTTACGCTGAATATCCAGCCTTCACATTAAGTAAAAGTTTAAGTTTTATCTGTCCGGCTTTGTCTGTCCGTCCGCACTTTTTCTGTCCGCCCTCAGATCTTAAAAACTACTGAGGCAAGAAAGAGAAAGAAAGTTCAAATTGATATGTTAATCACCCACCCTCCAATCATCAGACATACTAAATTGCAGCCCTCTAGCCTCAGTAGTTTTTATTTGATTTAAGGTTAAAGTTAGCCATGATCGTCTGTCTGGCACAGCTATACTGTAGGATAGGCCACCACCGAGCCGTGGTTAAAGTTTTATAGGCCTCGGTTCATACAGCATTATACCGAGACCACAGAAAAATATATCTATTTTCGGTGGCCTCGATTATACGCTGTAGCAGCTGTACAGAAAACTCGATTGCGCCGAAGAAACTTCAGCGCATTTTTTTTACTTGTTGTGATTTACACTTAACAAAGTAAGAATATAAGAGTGTAGGAGTGGTTTAGAGTTCTGATATGATAAGAGAGTCGAGTTTATGAGGTGGTTTGGGTATGTGGTGAGAATGAGTGAGTATGAAGGAGTGAAGAAGGTTTGAATGGAATCTGTTTCGGATAGAAAGCAGAGAGGGAGAAAAAGGATTAGGTAAAGTGATAAAGTGAGGATGGATCTGGAGAAAGGGGTTTAGGAGATGTTTGAGATAAGGGCCGTCCAACCCCATGGCCGTGGGCCAAAAGTGGCCCTCTAGAGAAAAATAAATAAAACTATATTTCTCTTCTTTATATTATAAAAATTTCTTATTCATAAATTCGGAGTAATATGTATATATATATATATATATATATATATATATATATATATATAGATATATATATATATATATTATACATATACATATATATGTATACATATATATATATATATATATATATATATATATATATATATATATATATATATACATATACAGTATATTATACATATACATATATCATATTTGCCTGAGGAGAGAGACAGGTTGGTCTCTGAAATATAGTCTTTGTTTTCCACATTTTGGCGTTTCTATGGGCTCTCTTATATTTGATATACATATACATATACACGCACATATACATACATACATACATACATACAGGTGGCCCCCGTGACTTCTTGTTTTTTCAAGAGTGGCCCAAACAACTTGGACGGTCCTGCTTTAGATAGAAATGCTCAGGAAAGATAGATACAATAAGGCAACCGACCCCTTAGCTATTGGGTAGCGGTGAAGAAGAAGAAGAAGAAGAAGAAGAAAGAGAAAATCACAATACCTTTACTTTATCTTGACTTCCAGTTAAGCCGACTCATCACATAATTTAATTTCCTCTCCTGTTACGGATAAAAGGCCTTTTGAGTTAATGAGAAAATACATAAGACACGACCACGAGCCGAAATCAATTCCATTCTGCCATTCATCTGGGGGATTTTGTATAAGACGATTATATCTTTTCCGTCGTCCTGAGTCTCTTGTCTTGCTATTGCTCTCTCGCTCTCCCTCTCTGTTGCAAAAATACGGCCGGATGAAATATCTTACTGTTCGTGTTATTTCTGCGTTATTTCCTCATTCCTGTTTATCTATGTCTGTTGAAATAGCAATTCCTGAAATTATATGAATTCTCTAGAATTCCTCTTCCTTTCTGTTGCAGAAATTCGGCCAGATGAATGATCTTATTGCTGTTCGTGATATTTTTGTATTATTTTCTTATTCCTGTTTCCTTGAACGTCTATTGCAATCGCAATTCCTGAAAAGTAGGAATTTCCTAATTCCTCTCCCTTTCTGTTGCAGAAATACGGCCAGATGAATTCTCTTCCTGTTCGTGTTTTTTATTTGTGTTATTTCCTTATTCCTGTTTCCCCTGAATGTCTGTTGCAATCGCAATTCCTGAAATTACATGAATTCTCTGTAATTCCTCTGCTTTCACTTTGCACGCGCGTGTAAAGAAATGAGAAAATTCTCTTAAAAAAGTAATGGGGGAGACCAAATTGTCGGACATCTGAATTGGGACATAAAATTTAGGCCTAAGACCAAGCGCTGGGACCTCTGAGGTCATTCAGTACTGAAAAGAACATTGAGAGTAAAAAGTTCAGAAAGTTGCAATATGAATCACATGTTAGGAGAGGGTTGAGGAGAGTAAGATGGAAGAAAGATAATATGAACGGAAGTACAGTAAAAGGAATGAAAGGGGTGAACTGCAGCTTGGGGGGGGGGTCGAAGGGACGCTGCAAAGGACCTTCAGTAATGCCTACAGTGCACCGCGTGGGGTGCACTGGTGGCAACACCCCCATATCGGGAGATCATGAAACGAGGCGCAGAAGATTCATTCGGAATATGGTAGAGATCTTTGATGAAATGTTATGTTACTTTTTCCGGTTACTTAAGTAACACATAACACATTGAAACTTTTGAATTTCCTTTAAATAGATTTGTAGTAATTCTGTATACCTCATGACGTAAAAAAAACTATTAAAAGAATACATTCAAAGAGGAGAAACATTGTTCCTGAAAAACTGGGGGATCGCAATTCTTATTTTAACCTCGCTTTTTTTAAAAGCTTTCATCTCCAAAAGTTTTCGCTTTTTTTTTTTTTAATGGCAGGAGAACCTGACAAGAGCGGTGTCGAATAACGCTGAGGAGAGAGAGAGAGAGAGAGAGAGAGAGAGAGAGAGAGAGAGAGAGAGAGAGAGAGAGAGAGAGAGAGAGTGGTTGAGGAAGATTGTAAAGGTTTAATTTTAAGGAATATATACAATATTTTGTATTGTCCTTTATATTTTTAGTTTTCTGTAAAAGAAAATTATTGTGCCGGCTTTGTCCGTCCGTCCGCACTTAACTCTGTCCTCAGTTTTTCTGTCCGCACTTTTTCTGTCTGCACTTTATTCTGTCCTCACTTTTTCTGTCCGCACTTTTTCTGTCCTCCCCCAGATCTTAAAAACTGCTGAGGCTAGAGGGCTGCAAATTGCTATGCTGATCATCCACCCTCCAATCACCAAACATACCAGATTTCAACCCTCTAGCCTCAGGAGTTTTTATTTGACTTAAAATTAAATTTAGCCATAATCGTGCATCTGGCATCGCTACAGAACACGCAACCACCGGCCCGTGGCAGAAAGTTTCATGGGCCGCAGCTCACACAGCATTATACGTTGTACAGAAAACTCGATTGCGCCGAAGAAACTTCGGTTCATTTTCCACTTGTTTAACTTGTGCAACGGAAAGCTAATGTAAAGAGAATTATAACACATATAAATTC
>JANJGK010000005.1:3285484-3331901 GCA_039081455.1 Macrobrachium rosenbergii
AGGAGAGAAAATAGAGAGCTTCTCTCTTTTTCTCTCCTCCGCCGTTGGTTGTTGTTGAATAAGAGTGTGGGGTTGGGTTAGGTTAGGTTAAATTAGTATCTCAATAGTAATTTGGGTATGGAAAACATTATGAGATTGTTTTCAAGAAAATTCTATGATTAGTTTTTAAGATATGGCGTCCAGCTTTATTCAGGGAAAGGTCCCGGTACTCGGTTACATCTCGGGAAAATGCCGGACCATTTTCCCGGGATGTAACCGAATACGGGGACTTTCTTTCCCTGAAGAAAGTGGGACGCCATATCTTAAAAACTAACCATAGAATATCCTTGAAAATAATCTCATTATGTTTCCCACACTCCAAATTACCCTTTAAGTAATAATATAACCTAACCTAACCCAACCTAACCTAACCCCTAAACTAACCTAACTTAACCTAACCCACGGGCATGGCAAAAATACCGGGGCTGGTGCAATACTAGAATACATCTCAGGGAATTGGCTTCCCGGGCCTGGCTTTGGTACCAGAAGGGACTGGCCGCATCCTGTAAGACACAAATCACAAGTTCGGCAAAAGGTTCAGTTACACTCACTTACAAAAAAAGGGATTCCTTCTTTCTTTCTACCTGTCTACCTATCTATCTATCTATCTATCTACCTATTTGTCTATCTACCTATCTGTCTATGTATTGTTTGTAATTGTTTCTAACTGAATTACATATATTTTTTATATTTTTTTTAAATAAACAGTTTTAAAAAACAAAGACTATTTTGATTTGGGTTTGTACTGGTATCAGTTATTTTATCATGAAGAGCCTGTGCTTTTACTTTTCCATGTGTAATACTGTGTATCATTGATGCTAAATAAACTACTAGCATGAATACTGCTAATACTAAGATCTATCTATCTATCTATCTATCTATCTATCTAATTTCTTATTCATTGGCATACTTCAGGGGAAAATAAATTCTTTACCAACACAAATCCTCGTAGAAACTTTAATAAAACGTGGATTGATATAAATATTTTTCAATCATCTTTTCCTTATTGATGTAAATATTTTTTAATCATCATTTCCTTCTAGAAAAAAGAAAAAAGATTGACTCACATTTCGGTCAATGTGAAAATAAATACAGTTTCATAGAAATTCTTACAAGAAATCAGATATGCCTCACGTAAAGATAAAATTAAACAAAAAGCACAGGAAGGGATGACTCATACACCGGAAAAAAAATAGATTCGTCGATACACAAATGAAAATAGAGTGGCCAGGATTTACAAAAATTTCGGTGGTCTCGGTATAAAGCTGTATGAGCCGCGGCCCATGAAGCTTTAATCACGGCCCGGTGGTGGCCCGTCCTATATAGTTGCCAGAAGCACGATCATGGCTAACTTTAACCTTAAATAAAATAAAAACTACTGAGGCTAGAGTGCTGCAATTTGGTGTGTTTGATGGCTGGAGGGTGGATGATCAACATACCAATTTGCAGCCCTCTAGCCTCGGTAGTTTTTAAGATCTGAGGGCGGACAGAAAAAGTGCGGACAGAAAAAAGTGCTGTCTTTTACAGAAAACTAAAATAAAAAAAAAAAATTGACGACAACCCACACACCAAAAAAAAAAAAAAAATTCATCGATACAAAAATGAAAATGATTGGCCAGGATAAAAAAAAAAAAAAAAAAAAAAAAGACACTTAAGGAGTCCAACTTCCGCCACCCCCAAAAAAAAAAAATTCTCGCGGCCCTAATCTGCGAATCTTCTTCCGAAGACGAGACAAAAAAAAAAAAAAAAAAAAGAGATTGGCCGCAGAGTTTGTTTAAAGCTGTCAGGAATGCTCTATTGTCCCGTTGGCTTCTATTGTCCTGACCTGACGCTGTTCCTTTTTCGGCACTTTCCTCCCTCCTCCCAAGAACAAAAGGGGCGTCGTCGCGATATGGCCGCCGAAGGAGATGCGAACATTAAACATTACGCCGAGGCGAGGCGCGAGAGAGAGAGAGAGAGTGTGTGTGTGTGTGTGCGTGAGGGGAGAGAGAGAGAGCGAGAGAGAGATTGAGGGAGAGAAAGAGGGAGAGAGACAGACAGACAGACAGAGAGAGAGAGAGAGTGAGATTGAGGAGAGAAAGAAGGAGAGAGAGAGAGAGGGAGAGAGAGAAAAAAGGAGAGAGATTGAGGGAGAGAAAGAGGGAGAGAGAAAGAGAGAGAAAGAGGGAGAGAGACAGACAGAGACAGAGACTGAGGGAGAGAAAGTGGGGGGAGAGAGAGAGAGAGAGAGAGGGAAAGAGAGAGAAAGAGAGAGAGACAGAGATTGAGAGAGAGAGAGAGAGAGAGAGACTGAGTGAGAGAAAGAGAGACAGAGATTGAGGGAGAGAAAGAGGGAGAGAAAGAGGGGAGAGAGAGAGAGAGAGATTGAGGGAGAGAAAGAAAAAGAGAGACAGACAGAGAAAGAGAGAGAGAGAGAGAGAGGTTGAGGGAGCGAAAAAGAGAGAGAGAGAGAGAGAGAGAGAGAGAGAGAGAGAGAGAGAGAGAGAGACAGACAGACAGACAGAGAGAAAGAGAGAGAGAGAGAGAGAGAGAGAGAGAGAGCGAATGACGTCGGTGGGAGGAAGGAAAAGGAAAGAAAAAAAATCACGAAGGAGAGGAAAGGAGAAGGAGTAGGGAGGATTTCAATGCCTCCATTTGCATTAGTATGTTTGAAGATTTATGCATATCGTTACAGCTTCTCTCTCTCTCTCTCTCTCTCTCTCTCTCTCTCTCTCTCTCTCTCTCTCTCCAATTCAAGAGAATGGTAATGAAAGTAGAGAGAAAGAGAGAGAGAGAGAGAGAGAAAAGTGTTGCTTCCCGACAATAGAGTTTTATGATTATGGCGACTGTTGATCTTATTGTTGTTGCTACTCAAGACAGTTACAGTCAAACTGGACGCAGCGGAGAATCCCAGCCGTTTGTTGAACGCATTAAGGGAATGTGATAAAGTGTTAAAGTGTTATCGCACCGCTCGCTCCACTCACCAGCGATTTATTTACGGAGGCAGTGTTTCCAGTGTTTCCCGGAGGCGCCGAACGAATTCTATGAAGCGGAAGGAAGGTCCGTCGCGTAAACTACTGTGTATCTCAGACCCTTCTTTTTTTTAGTCTTTATTTTACATTGAATATTACCGTTTATGCGATATGTATTGACAAAGGTATTAGTCATGTGTTCCTTGTTCTAGAGTATTGGAGTTCTACACTGATGCATTGTTCTAGAGTATTGGAGTTCTACACTGATGCATTCCTTGTTCTAGAGTGCTGGTGTTCTACACTGATGCGTTCCTCATTCTAGAATGCTTGTGTTCTACACTGGTGCATTCCTTGTTCTAGGGTACTGGTGTTCTACAAAAAATGTATTTCTTGTTCTAGAGTGCTGGTGTTCTACTCGGATGCATTCCTTGTTCTAGAGTGCTGGTGTTCTACACTGATGCATTCCTTGTTCTAGAGTACTGGTGTTCTACACTGATGCATTCCTTGTTCTAGAGTGCTGGTGTTCTACACTGAAACATTCCTTGTTCTAGAGTGATGGTGTTCTACACTGATGCATTCCTTGTTCTAGAGTGCCGGTGTTCTACACTGATGTATTCCTTGTTCTAGAGTACCGGTGTTCTACACTGATGTATTCCTTGTTCTAGAGTACTGGTGTTCTACACTGATGCATTCCTTGTTCTAGAGTACTGGTGTTCTACACTGATGCATTCCTTGTTCTAGAGTACTGGTGTTCTACACTGATGCATTCCTTGTTCTAGAGTACTGGTGTTCTACACTGATGCATTCCTTGTTCTAGAGTACTGGTGTTCTTTGCTGATGCATTCCTTGTTCTAGAGTGCTGGTGTTCTACACTGATGCATTCCCTTGTTCTAGAGTGCTGGTGTTCTACACTGGTGTATTCCTTGTTCTAGAGTGCTGGTGTTCTACACTGATGCATTCCTTGTTCTAGAATGCTGGTGTTCTACACTGATGCATTCCTTGTTCTAGAGTGCTGGTGTTCTACACTGATGCATTCCTTGTTCTAGAGTGCTGGTGTTCTACACTGATGCATTCCTTGTTCTAGAGTACTGGTGTTCTACACAAATGTATTCCTTGTTCTAGAGTACCGGTGTTCTACACAGATGCATTCCTTGTTCTAGAGTGCTGGTGTTCTACACTGATGCATTCCTTGTTCTAGAGTGCTGGTGTTCTACACTGTGTATTCCTTGTTCTAGAGTGCTGATGTTCTACACTGATGCATTCCTTGTTCTAGAGTACTGGTGTTTCTACACTGATGCATTCCTTGTTTCTAGAGTGCTGGTGTTCTACACTGATGCTTCCTTGTTCTAGAGTACTGGTATTCTTCAACAGGTGCATTCCTTGTTCTAGAGTGCTGGTGTTCTACACTGATGCATTCCTTGTTCTAGATTGCTGGTGTTCTGTACAGGTGCATTCCTTGTTCTAGAGTGCTGGTGTTCTACACTGATGCATTCCTTGTTCTAGAATGCTGGTGTTCTGTACAGGTGCATTCCTTGTTCTAGAGTGCTGGTGTTCTACACTGATGCATTCCTTGTTCTAGAATGCTGGTGTTCTGTACAGGTGCATTCCTTGTTCTAGAGTGCTGGTGTTCTGTAAAGTGTATTCCTTGTTCTAGAGTGCTGGTGTTCTCCACAGGTGCATTCCTTGTTCTATGGTAATGGTATTTCTTCACTGATGCACTTCTCGTTCTAGAGTACTGGTGTTCTACACTGACACATTCCTTGTTCTAGAGTACTGGTGTTCTACACAGGTGCATTTCGTGTTCTGGAGTGCTGGTGTCCTTGTTATCGCCACAGATTAGCCAGACCCACTGAATCCCATGTGACTTGTATAAATACTGCTCACATGTTTTGCCAAATTCGTCTCTGTCCGATAAGTGGTAAAAACACTACTCGAAATATAGCGTTTCTGGTTGCCTTCTGGTGTCCTTCTGTGCCTTCTGATGTCCTTCTGGTTGCCTCCTGGTGTTCTCCTGGTTCCTCATACATAAGTAGACATAAGCTTTCCTTTGATGCCAGGTCCTGACCTAACCAGATCTCATCTACCTAACCTATCTTTAGGCGACCTCTCCTGAGACAGGGTGTCTTTTTGTGGGTTAGCGACCAGATATATATATATATATATATATATATATATATATATATAGATATATATATATATATATATATATATATATATATATATATATATATATATATATAAATTTCTGACTCACATCAGGATCGAACCCAGGTCTTTCAATTGAAAGGCAAGGGCGCTGGTATGCAAGCAGTTAGCTGCCCAGGTAATTCCTTGTGTGCAGCGGCACTCAGGTTCCAACTTCTTTTATGACCTGTATGGCCTAGAGGGCTGCGCCCTTGCCACCCACCCTCCAATCATCAAACATACCAAATTATAGCCTTCTAGCCTCAGTAGTTTTTATCTTATTTAAGGTTAAAGTTAGCCGACAATCGTACTTCTGGCAGCGCTATAGGTACCAACAACACATGCCACCACCGGGCCGTGGCTGAAAGTTTCATGGGCCGTGGCTGAAAGTTTCATTTCATTCCTACAGTATTTTTTTATGGTTAGTGACTAGATTCTACATCTTTATGCTAAACAAATCATTATTACTTAGCAGTGCAAAAGCTTGAATACTGAATGACGGATGAAATGTATAAAGGAAAAACAGTGAAATCTACACAAAATATATATTTACATAACATGAAGGGTTCTACTTGCTACGAGTTTTAAACTTATTGATTTTTATTTATTTATTTTTTTTTTTGCCACTGAGAAACCTCACGGGTTACTGTCTTTGTGAATTAAACTGAAAAATGAATGAAAATTACAGATACTGCATTGTCATATGACCCAAGTAATCTAGGTCTTCTTCTCCTTCTTCTTCTTCTCCTTCTGCCTCTTCTTCTCCTCCACATTCTTCTCCCTCTTCTTCTTCTCCTTCTCCTCTTCTTCCTCTCCTTCCTCTTCTTCCTCTTCGTCAGAAAATGCGGAGGCTAAAGTTGATAACCATCAGAAAGATTCACTCTCACTCCATATCTCTCGGCAGGGGTCACGTGACTGTCACGTGATCGACTTATAGAGAGGGAGGGGGGGGGGGGGGCGGCCGAGCGTGACGAAACCGGTGCCAGGAACCACCCAAGCTGAAAATTTATCGCCGACGCTAATACAAAACTTATTGATCCGAGATAATTCTTGTGTGTGTGGATTTTTCGTGTGTGGATTTTGTTCTGTCTCGCGATTATTTTTGTCTCTTCTTTTCTCTTCTCTTCTTATTTTATTCCTGCTTCTTTTCTTCATGGGCAGAGTTACGTGAGTGTTTCAGGATGACATTAAAAAAATCTTTTAGCCTCGGTCAGGCAGTGGCCTGGCCTATATCGTTACCAGAAGCACGATTATGGCTGATTTTAACCTTAAATAAAATAAAAACTACTGAGGCTAGAGGGCTGCAATTTGGTATGTTTGATGATTGGAGGGTGGATGATCAACATACCAATTTGCAGCCCTCTAGCCTCCGTAGTTTTGAAGACCTGAGGGCGGACAGAAAAAGTGCAGAGACGGACAGACAAATAGACATCTCTATAATAGTTTTCTTTGACGCTAGAGGTCTGCAATTTGGTATACTTGATGATTAGAGGGTACATGATCAACACACCAATTTGCAGCCCTCTAGCCCCAGTAATTTTGAAGATCTGAGGGCGGACAGAAAAAGTGCAGAGACGGACAGACAAATAGACATCTCTATAATAGTTTTCTTTAAGCTAGAGGGCTTGCAATTTGGTATGCTTGATGATTAGAGGGTGCATGATCAACACACCAATTTGCAGCCCTCTAGCCCCAGTAGTTTTGAAGACCTGAGGGCGGACAGGAAAAAGTGCAGAGACGGACAGACAAATAGACATCTCTATAATAGTTTCTTTACGCTAGAGGGCTGCAATTTGGCATGCTTGGTGATTAGAGGGTGAATGATCAACACACCAATTTGCAGCCCTCTAGCCTCAGTAGTTTTGAAGACCTGAGGGCGGACAGAAAAAGTGCAGAGACGGACAGACAAATAGCCATCTCTGTAACAGTCTTCTCTGACAGAAAACTAAAAACTAACACTAAAAACCCTTAAGCTTCCCTCAGAACAGGGGTCAAAACACAAAGGACCTGGGGGTTGTTCTTGCGGGGAGAGTGTTTGTTCTCTCGCCCCGTCTCGGGGAGAGCGAATCAACATTCATTTTTCTCTCTCCCGTTCTCCCGCAATGTTTGTTTTGCCAGATGCAGCAGCGCGGGAATGGGGTCGCCGCTCCCTTCCGTCTTTGTGCTCTGTTTCTTTCTCTTGACGCCCCCCCCCCCCGTGTGTGTGTGTGTGTGTGTGTGTGTGTGTTTTGCTTCTTTCGTTTCCATCTCATTATTCGCCGAGCAAATCTGTTACAATAAAATGCGGGTGGATCTTGTTTGTCCTCTCCTGGGTGACAGTAGGGGAGACATGACACAGCCACCCACCCCCTGCAAACTTGTTTGTCCGCCCCGGTAGGTAGGGGATCGGGAGGGTAGGGGAGACATCCACCCTCCTCTTGCAAACCGGTTTGTCCTCCCCAGAGGTTTGGGAATGGGAGGGTAGGGGAGACATCCACCCTCCTCTTGCAAACCTGTTTGTCCGCCCCGAGTGGGGGCGGGGTAGGTAGGGGAACGGGAGGGTAGGGGAGACACCCACACTCCTCCAAACCTGTTTGTCCGCCCAGGGTGGGGTGGGGGTAGATAGGGGAAGGGGAGGGTAAGGGGAGACATCCACCCTCCTCTTGCAAACCTGTTTGTCCGCCCAGAGTGGGGGTGGGGTAGGTAGGGGAATGGGAGGGTAGGGGTGACATCGACCCTCCTCCTGCAAACCTGTTTGTCTGCCCAGGCTGGGGGCAGGGTAGGTAGGGGAATGGGAGGATAGGGGTGACATCCACCCTCCTCCTGCAAACCTGTTTGTCCGCCCCGAGTGGGGGCGGGGTAGGTAGGGGAACGGGAGGGTAGGGGAAACTTCCACACTCCTTCTTCAAATCTGTTTGTCCATCCTGGGTAGGGCAGGGTAGATAAGGGAATGGGACGGTACGGGAGACATCCACTCTCCTCCTGCAAACCTGCTTGTCCGCCCCGGGTGGGTGCAGGGTAGGTAGGTAGAGATCGGACAGCAAGACTAAAGAAAGGAAGTGGGAACGGAGGAGGTCAAGTAAATGACTAAAAAGTCAAAAAATGGCTAAAACCCGGCTGCAGCTAGAGCCGAACGGACGCCGCAAATACCCTCAAGTGATGCCTACAGTTTACCATGCGAGGTTGCACCGACGGTACAACCACTCGTTCCGGGGGTAATTTCATCGCGACGGGACTGAATTAGCTTGTCCTAATCTACATCTCATTTCAAAGGCATGGCGACGTCAGGTCAGCGCTGTATCGAGCCCATCGCCGTAATAGTCCAAAGGCCACTTTGCTCTCTCGCCTTGATAGAGAGATTAGCCTTCATCCAGGGTGACGAATTCTCTCTCTCTCTCTCTCTCTCTCTCTCTAGATCTCTCTCTCTCTCTCTCTCTCTCTCTCTCTCTCTCTCTCTCTCTCTCTCTCGTTATCTCTATTTTCCTTTTTATCATCTATGTAGCATTAGAGAGTGGTGATTCCCCATACTTATTATCTCTCTCTCTCTTTCTCTCTCTCTCTCACACACACACACACAAAACGCTCTCTCTCTCTCTCTCTCTCTCTCTCTTTCTCTCTCTCTCTCTCACAAACAAACACAAACTCTCTCTCTCTCTCTCCACACACACATACTCAAACTCTCTCTCTCTCTCTCTAACACACACACAAACACTCTCTCTCTCTCTCTCTCCCACCCACACATTCTGTCTCCCTTACACTCTACCCTCTCTCTCTCTCTCTCTCCCTCTCTCTCTCTCTCTCTCTCTCTCTCTCTCTCTCTCTCTCTCTCTCACCCACACATTCTGTCTCCCTTACACTCTCTCTCTCTCTCTCTCGCTCTCTCTCTCTCTCTCTCTCTCTCTCTCTCTCTCTCTCTCACATCCACACATTCTGTCTCCCTTACACTCTACTCTCTCTCTCTCTCACACACTCTCTCTCTCTCTCCCTCTCTCAACCACACATTCTGTCTCCCTTACACACTCTCTCTCTCCCACACACACATTCTATCTCTCTTACACTCTACTCTCTCTCTCTCACACACACACACACTCACTCTCTCTCTCACACAAACTTCACAGGAACACGAGCGTACCCATCCTTTCCAGTACCAGCTCTTACACCAAGGCACCAAGGGCCTAACGACGTGATGGCATTAACCCCACCCCACCCCCCAACCCCTCCATCCTCCTATTACCAAGCCTCAGGCGTTACACAGAATTCGGGCAGGAACTATGAATCAAGATGGAGAAACGACTTGTCTTACGGATGTGCTCCAGAGGTCCTGACAGGTGTTCTTTTGGGGGAAATTTGATTTTTTCGAGAATTGACTGGAAGGGTGAGTCCTTTTTCAGTTTTCAGTAAAAGAAAATAGATCTATCTTTTGGTGGTCTCTGTGCAATGCTGTATGAGCCGCGGCCCGTGAAACTTTAACTACGCCTACGTGGTGGCCTGTTAAATATCGTTGCCAGAAGCACGGTTATGGAAAATGCAACTGTTGAGACTAGAGGGCTGCAATTTGGCATGTTTGACGATTGGAGGGTGGATGATCAACATACCAATTTGCAGCCCTCTAGCCTCAGTAGTTTTTTAAGATCTAAGGGCGGAGAGAAAAAGTGCCGACAGAATAAAGTGTGGACAGAAAAAAGTGCGGACAGGAAAAGTGCGGACAGGAAAAAATGCGAACAGAAAAAAGTGCGACGGACAGACAAAGTCGGCACAATAGTTTTCTTTTGCAGAAAACTAAAAATCAGTGAACATTATTTTTGTTAATCAAGCAAAAATGTATATGCTTTGGGATATCTACAAGGATGAAACTTCTCTAATACTTATCCACTGATATATATATATATATATATATATATATATATATATATATATATATATATATATATATATATATATATATATATATGTATGTATGTATGTATGTATGTATGTATGTATGTATGTATGTATGTATATATGCATACGCAGATGGGAACATCATTATGGTTGTACTAAGCGACAAGCAATTTTAGCAGGTCTTATATCCCCAAGAAATATGTTTGGTACTTTATTTAAACAATGCGTATGACCCCAGCCCATGTAAACCTCTAAATAGTATCATCAAGCCTTGCACTCTGGCAACATTGGTCAACATCAGTTGCAGTAATAAGGCAACATAACATTGCTCAATTTCCTTACTGAAAAATCAGCAAGCCATTGCAATGTTCTCCAGCTATATTTGAGGAGAAAATAGGAATTTGCAAGAGGGATAGAATATTGATAGAATAAGCTACAACGAACGTGTCACAAATTTTTTCAATGGCATCTGTCAGACCGTTTTATCCAGAACTATCAGTAAAATAGTTCATCAATCATAAATCCTGTTACCTGTCCTAGAATATTTTATATATTACTGTGATTCTTTTTAGAAGACTTCACGTGTCATCTCTGACTTCTGTTTTGCTAACTCTGAAGTAATACTTCTTTCAGAGAGGCATTAGAAATAATTACTAACTAATATGCAAAGGTTTCTAGAACTTGTTTAGATCAAGGAGTTCGTATGAGAGAAACTTCACCCTTGCAGATATCCTAAAACAAACCTGAGGAGATTCACTTCTATTCGAAGTTTCTCTTCCTTTCCTCACTTCACTTTCTTGTTCTTGTTCTTGTTCTTCTCCTCCTCTCTCTCTCTCTCTCTCCTCTCTCTCTCTCTCCTCTCTCTCTCTCTCTCTCTCTCTCTCTCTCTCTCTCTCAAACACAAAGAGAGATCTGTGCACATTTGAATACGAACATATATGTATATATACATTTACATACATATATATATATACATATACATATATATACACATGTATATGTATATATAAATATATATGTGTATATATGCGTGTATACATATACATATGCATGAGCTCGTATTCAAGCGTGTACAGATCTTTCTTTGCGTTTGAACAAACAAGACAGTGAGTAAGGAATGAAGTTAGAGACGACGACACTAAAGAGAGAGAGAGAGAGAGAGAGAGAGAGAGAGAGAGAGAGAGAGAGAGAGAGAGAGAGAGAGGTGAGGAAAGGAAGGGAAACTTCGAACAGAAGCGAATCTCCTGAAGGAGGTCTGTGTTTTTGTGGGACTTAATCGCCTTAAGGCTTCCGCCGCCAGCAAGATTCGAACGCCATTAGCGCCCATGTAAAGTCCAGACCACCTTCCTTTGACTCCGCTGCGCCAAACGGGGCCAGGTCAGATGCTCTTCCTTATTCCGCACTGAAATAATGTTACGGTAATGTGCGCGGGATACTGAAGGCGGGGGCCTTTCCTGGGAAAGGTTTTTCACTGTAGGTTTTAGAGAGAAAAAAAAATTTTTTAAAAGGGAGAGCTTTTCCAAAGACTTTTAGAATGGTCTTGTTTTTCGGAAATCGTAGCATTCACTAGCTATGCAATACAGGACATGCATGAACTCGCACACATACATACTCTCTCTTTCTCTCTCTCTCTCTCTCTCTCTCTCTCTCTCTCTCTCTCTACATACATATGTATGAATTAAATTTATGCATATGCGAGTATGTATGTATGTATATATATATATATATATATATATATATATATATATATATATATATATATATATATATATATATATACCTGAATCACGAAAATACGGAACGTGATGAGTGATGAATATACAAGGCAAATGCCACGTAGAAGAGTGAAACAGCTGGGTGGTGCAAGGCCTTTCGACTTACTGTCCTTTACTTAGCAGACTGAAGAAATATAACAGTAAGTTTACAAAGAAAGCTCATATAAATACGGAACGTGATGAATATATAAAACAAATGCCACGCAGGAGAGTGAAACAGCGGGGTGGTGCAAGGCCTTTCGACTTACTGTCCTTTACTTAGCAGACTGAAGAAATATAAAAATAATTTTACAAAGAAAGCTCATATAAATGACAGATGGGGGGTTACAAAACAGATGCACCTGGAATCCTACACAGTTGAAGAATTAGTGGACCCACCAAAACAGGAGTAAACATTTAAGAGGTTTTACAAAAGATTAGGCCTACAGTGTATCACGCGAGGTGCATTGACGGCACTACCCAACTACGGAGTTTTAATCTGAATGGATTTATGATTTTCAATTCCCCAGGAAATACATGTACGCAGATTTATTAAATCCTAGGATACTCGACTTGATTTCCGTTGGACGAAAGGTTTTGCGAGCACCGAAACATTCTGTTGAATTCTATTGCTATATATATATATATATATATATATATATATATATATATATATATATATATATATATATATATATATATATATATATTTTTTTTTTTTTTTTTTTTTTTTTTTTTTTTTTTTGAAGAAATTACTCTTGCATTCTAAATTCAGTAACAGGTCGAGTTCCAACATGGTAACTTTAGTCAAGATATTTTGTTCCTTTGTAGGCAGGTGAATAAGTTGATTGTAACGTTGAAGGCTTCCTGAGACTTTCATGCTATCCTTATTATCTTGTCGTCTAAAACCTTTACAGCTTCTCTTACATAACATCTACCAGGAGACAAAAGATTGAGCTCCTGTCAAAAAAGATAAGTGTCATTATTGTTCTCAGTGACGTAGGTAATAGGGCGTATTTATAAACATATATATATATATATATATATATATATATATATATATATATATATATATATATATATATATATATATATATACATATATATATAGGTGCTCTTATTATTCTATGTATGCAAACAGTATACAATTTCATCTAACAGGAGCGAGTCCAAAGTAGAAACAATACTAGCCAATTCATACGCGTATGCAAAAGACTCAGTACATCAATCATACTCCATTCTCCCTACGCGACCACACCATCTCAACGCACTGGGAATCTGTCCTTTAATCTACACCACCCTGTTTGCCACTTCAGTTCATCTCCACATTACTCTCTTCCACTTCTTGCACAACATATGCTACACAGGCAATTCATCTCGACAGTTTTATCCACGTTTTCTTTCATTCACACTTCACTTCCATAATGGAGAATTGGTACCTCAGTCCCTTCACACTTCTAACTTTGGTTTCCGCAGGCACTCCAAGCCCCTCCCCAATATTATGAACACTGCCCTATCTCCTGCTTCAAGTCAACCATCCATGTTTACTTTTATTCCCACACCTTCCTGGATTCCATTTGCCTTCATAACTTTGTTCTTTCTCACAAGCCTATCAACTTCCATTGTCAAACTCTACCGCCACTCTCTGTAGTTTTTTTTCCTCATCTCCAATCGCTGACGTATCATCCACAAATGTCAACCTTGCCAGGATTAGGTTCTATTCCCATATCACTGTATCTGTCTAATTTCCTTTGCGCCTAAGTCTCTCTTTTTGCAGACTATTTTCATTTCAACAACATGGCACTGTAAGTTCTATCTCACTGGCCTCTCTGTCAAAGAAAAGGGTTGGCGATTTTAGCAAGGAAGTCGCTAACCTTTGGTTTCCAGCAAGACCGGAAATGTATTCGTCCGTATCATTTGATTATGACTTATTCTGACCTGGTCAGTCATTGCTCACATATCTCAAGCTTCTGACCATGTCTTTATAGAACAGGTCATTTTCTTATCTTTAATGACCATACTCTATTCCAGCAATCTCATGAGTCAAAGTTCACAGGAGTCGGTGAGACTCAAAGACACGTTAATCGAACTGAATACAGAATTTAGGCCAAAGGCCAAGCACAGGGACCTACGAGGTCATTCAGCGCTGACAAGGAAATTGACAGTAAAAGTTTGAAAGGTGTAACAGCAGGAAAACCTCAGAGCAGTTGCACTATGAATCAATTATTAGAAGAGGGTTGAGGAGAGTAAGATGGCAGAAAGAGAATATGAAAGGAGGTACAGTAAAAGGAACGAAAAGGGGTTGCAGCTAGGGGCCTAAAGAAGGCACGCTGCAAAGAACCTCCAGTTATGCCAACAGTGCACCGGGAAAAAAGCACAATTTAATGAGATGAATATTACCCTCTTTTTTCCATGGGAACAAAGATCGACACAGGTGGACGCACGAACACCTGCGCCTGCTATTGACAAGTTATGCTCGGGAAAAAAACATGACGGAAGGAAAAAAGCTTTAATAAGTTGAAAAGAAAGAGAAGAAAGGCTCCGTCAGTAGTAGAAACACCATTTGCAGTCTGGGGGAAACAACGCCTTGCAGTGATTTGGTCGAAAATGTGTAGAGCGGGGCCTATGGGTGCACAAATTGAATTTCTATAGAAGCACCTGCGGTCTTCCGAAAGTCTCGCGGACTACAATAGCAGGGAAGTTCCCTTCCGAGGAGGAGACGAAGAAGAAGAGGGAGAAGAAGAAGAAGAAGAAGGAAGATGGGATGAAGAAGAAGAAGAAGAAGAAGAGGGAAGAAGAAGAAGAAGAAGAAGAAGAAGAAACGGAGGAGGAGAAGAAGAAGAAGAATAAGAAGAAGGAAGAGGGGAAGAAGAAGAAGAAGAAGAAGAAGGGGAGAAGAAGAAAAAGAAGGAAGAGGGGAGGAGAAGAAGAAAAAGAAGAAGAAGGAGAAGGAAGAAGAAGAAGAAGAAGAAGAAGAAGAAGAAGGAAGAGGGAAGGGAGAAGAAGAAGAAGAAAGAAGAGGGAGAGAAGAAGAAGAAGAAGAAGAAGAACAAGAAGAAAAAGGAGAAGAAGAAGAAGAAGAAGAAGAAGAAGAAGAAGAAGAAGAAGAAGAAGAAGAAGAAGAAGAAGAAGAAGGAAGAGAAGAAGAAGGAAAAAGTGGGGCAGAAGATGCTGAGGAGAGTGAAACATGACAGAATTTCTCTGGAATGAAATGAAGTTTCTGTTGAGTTCTCACGCACAGCCTCTCTCTCTCTCTCTCTCTCTCTCTCTCTCTCTCTCTCTCTCTCTCTCTCTCTCTCTCTCTCTCTCTCTATTTATCCTATCTATCCGTATTCGTATGAGTGTCCTGCTAGGTACCTTTTAATTGATGTTTCTGCGAAAGTACCTTACAATGAAAACGAAAAATATCAGATTCCTTAACTAATATCATTAGATTACTGTGAGATCTCTTCTGCTTTGTAAAAAAAAAAAAAAAAAAAAAAAAGTAAAAAATGGGCAGAAGTTTCTTCGGCACAACTTCGGCGCAATCGAGTTTTCTGTACAGCCGCTACAGCGTATAATCAAGGCCACCGAAAATAGATCTGTCTTTCGGTGGTCTCGGTATAATGCTGTATGAGCCGCGGCCCATGAAACTTTAACCACTGCCCGGTGGTGGCCTGGCGTATATCGTGGCGAGACGCACGTTCATGGCTAAATTTAACCTTGACTAAAATAAAAACTACCGAGGCTAGAGGGCTGCAATTTGGTATGTTTGATGACAGGAGGGTGGATGACCAACATGCCAATTTGCAGCCCCTCTAGCCTCAGTAGTTTTTAAGATCTGAGGGCGGACAGAAAAAAGTGCAGACGGACAGACAAAGCCGGCTCAATAGTTTTCTTTTACGGAAAACTAAAAGCTGAAGGTGGAAATTTCTAATCGGTGTTTTATCTGGAGTTATTAAAAGAATGAAATAGAATGGAATATAGAATTTAGGCCAAAGGCCAAGCACTGGGACCTACGAGGCCATTCAGCGCTGAAAGGGAAATTGAGAGTAAAAGGTTTGAAAGGTGCAACAGGAGGAAAGCCTCGCAGCCGCACTATCAAATATATATATATATATATATATATATATATATATATATATATATATATATATATATATATATATATATATGTATATATATATAATACATATATGTATATATATATATATATATATATATATATATATATATATATATATATATATATATTAAAGGGCTTTTCAACGCTTGAAAAACCAAAGCTTCCTGATCCGTCGGCCTCTGTTCCAAATCCGCCGAGTTCCAGAAGTCGCGAACATTGTAAATTTGCATTGTTTTTCCAAAATGATGAAAAATTTATGTCCCAAAACAAAATATTTCCGGACCTACTTTGTTTTCGTGGTTGGGAATGTTTGGAGTCTCTCTCTCTCTCTCTCTCTCTCTCTCTCTCTCTCTCTCTCTCTCTCTCTCCCAGTCGCTTGGCATGAAATCTAAAATGACTCTAGATATTCATCTCTCTCTCTCTCTCTCTCTCTCTCTCTCTCTCTCTCTCTCTCTCTCTCTCTCCAGTCGCTTGGCATGAAATCTAAAATGACTCCAGATATTCATATCCATCTCTCTCTCTCTCTCCTTCTCTCTCTCTCTCTCTCTCTCTCTCTCTCTCTCTCTCTCTCTCTCTCTCCACACATCTCCTTTTGTATGTCGGGTCAAAAGCAATCTTACCTTTGTCCAAATCATATGCAGCCAGTTCCGAAGCACTTCCATTGATAAACTCATTTCTGTCAGAGGACCATGCTGTGTCTGTGTGCCTGTGTGCGTGCGTGTGTGCGCGCGCGTCACACAGCGACTGCTTTCCCCCGAAGGCACGGCGACCATTATCTCCGAGTTTCCCGGCAGAAGTCGAAGTCGTTTGTCAACCGCTGCGCCAGAATAAATTTTCCCTGCGCCGAATCACATTCACTGGGATCAACCTGTTGTGAAATTGGCCATCAGCATGACAATGGGAAGCTGACTTCAAATTATAATGTTTATGCTTGGCGGGATGGCGCGCGTGCTTGCGTCTCCGCCTCGGACGGATATTTCCCTTGGGGTGGGGGGTTTGGGAGGGTGTCGGAGTCGCCCTCCCACCCCTCATTACGGGGCGAATTATGAGAGGCTTTCGTCGCGCAGGAATAAAAGTGAGAATATGGATATGAATAATGAATGATCCGTCTTTTTTATGGTAATGTTTAGGTTTGCATGTCCAGCGTTGGGTGTTTACAGAACTGGAACCTAATAAAAGGCTGCATCTACATGAATTTAGAATGGATATTTTGAAGTATGTACCCAACATCACTGACAGAATGAATAGTTCGGAAATGAAATGAATTAACTTTAGCAGAGAAAGATTGCAATTAGAAAACATGGGGAATGACTTGTTTTGATTATAAGAAAGGAAAGAAAAAATATAGAAAGGAGAATGTATAACGCGCCTATGTGAGATAAGAAGGGAAGCACTTAGCAAAGAATCAAGCATAGAGAGAGAGACGTGAAAACGCTGCGTGATGAAAGCATAGCGATTGGTGGAAGTTTGCGCGGATGCCCAGCACCCACCACTGCCCACAGCGATATCGGCTGTGGGTATTAACTACCAGCTCCAAAAAATAACAAATGTGGGCCGAAGTTTCTTCTGCACAGTCGCTACAGAGTATAATCAAGGCCACCGAAAACAGATCCATCTCTCGGTGATCTCGGTATAATGCTGTATGAGCAGCGGCCCATGAAACTTCAACCACGGCCCGGTGGTGGCCTGTCCCATATCACAGCCAGACGCATCATTATGGCTAAGTTTAACCTTAAGTAAAATAAAAACTACTGAGGCTAGAAGGCTGCAGTTTGGTATGTTTGATGATTGGAGGTTGGATGATCAACATACCAATTTGCAGCCCTCTAGCCTCAGTAGGTTTGAAGATCTGAGGGCGGACAGAAAAAGTGCGGACGGACAGACAAAGTCGGCACATACTAGATGAAGAATATTTTTCTTATTTATATTACGTGCAAATAAATTCAGAGTAACTGATTTCCTGCTCACCTGGAGGAAGTTAAGTATACCCTAGTTTAACCAGACCACTGAGCTGATTAACAGCTCTCCTAGGGCTGGCCCGAAGGATTAGATTTATTTTGCGTGGCTAAGAACCAAATGGTTACCTAGCAGTTACCTAGCAATGGGACCTACAGCTTATTGTGGAATCCGAACCACATTATAACGGGAAATGAATTTCTATCACCAGAAAGAAATTTCTCTAATTCTTCATTGGCCGGTCGGAGAATCGAACGCGGGCCCAGCGGAGTGCTAGCCGAGAACGATACCAACCCGTCCAATGAGGAACTGCTCACTTGGAAGAAGTTGATACGAGTTACTATTTGGGAATGTTTCAATATTAAGATTTCATGGAGCGTGTGGGAGCAGTTTTATAATGAATGCACTTGTTTGATTCATGTAAAACTGGGCATCTTAAAATTGCATAACGCTCAAGTATTATCGTGATGGATACATGATCTATTATATTAATTTCCTTGGCTGCCTTTCTGTGAGTGATTGTGCGTGTCCCTCCCCCTCCCCCTTCCCCCACCCCTCCTCCTTCCACTTCTCCCCTTCCCCCCTTCTCCTCCCCATTCCTCCTCACCCTTCCCCTGCCCCTCCCTCTTCCCTCCCCCTCCCCTTTCCCTCCCCCCCTTTTCCATGTATTATGAAATAAAATGCGTTGAGATTGAGTACTATTAACAAAATGTTTAGAGATTTCGGGTTCATCGCTAGTTCATCATTAGTTTTGTGGCTGATCTGAAAATGTTTCTAAATTCCTAGCCGGCATGTAATGGAAACCTTTATTATACATTAGAAATGTGAAACTTGCTGTCCCTACATGCTCCGTCTATTTGATGATGAGCGTCTTGCTGATTTTTAAAAAATATTTCACATTAGATTCTCTGTTACGAGGTGACATTAGAGCCAAAACAATGATCAATGATCTCCAAAGAATATATTTTGGGAGGTGACATTATGGCCAAAATAATTATCAATGATCTTCAAAGAATATATTTTCGGAGGTGACATTATTGCCAAAACAATTATCAATGATCTTCAAAGAATATATTTTGGGAGGTGACATTAGGGCCAAAACAATTATCAATGATCTTCAAAGAATATATTTTGGGAGGGGACATTAGAGCCAAAACAATTATTAATGATCTTCAAAGAGTATATTTTGGGAGGGGACATTAGAGCCAAAACAATTATTAATGATCTTCAAAGAATATATTTTGGGAGGTGACATTATTGCCAAAACAATTATCAATGATCTTCAAAGAATATATTTTGGGAGGTGACATTATTGCCAAAACAATTATCAATGACCTTCAAAGAATATATTTTGGGAGGTGACATTATTGCCAAAACAATTATCAATGATCTTCAAAGAATATATTTTGGGAGGTGACATTATTGCCAAAACAATTATGAATGATCTTCAAAGAATATACTTTGGGAGGTGACATTATTGCCAAAACAATTATGAATGATCTTCAAAGAATATATTTTGGGAGGTGACATTATTGCCAAAACAATTATGAATGACCTTCAAAGAACATATTTTGCTTCTGTGTGAATGACTTTCTAGAAGAGTGTGCAAGAATCCTGCCTCTGATACGCTTCAAGGGATGGAGCGAGCGTACTTATAGATATCTTTAACACTTACGGTACAAAACTTAAAATAAAACATGTAATAATATGGGTATATAACAATCCTATTCTTCTGAGTCATAACATTAAACAATTCGACATTCGTGGGAGTCTTCCAGTTAACGTTGTTTGAATATTTGTGGCCTCTGGGGCCTGTGGCTGATAAAACTCCCCTCCGTCAACTTCGGGTTTACTGATGAAATCTCTGTCCGAAAGATCGAATGTGCGCTCTTCAGCTTATGAAACCAATGTTCCTGTACTCGACACGAATTTTATTGATACGTTGGATAAGCCTATAAAATATTCACTCACGCTCCCAACACCCTATTTCTTGAGCCACAATGAAGAGAATTTTGTCTGTCTGGACAGTATAATGGCGATACTGATTTTTTTAAATCCTTTTTTCCAGTTGGCCTACATTATCAAGATTCAGAAATGAATCGGGAACACGGAAGTGACTCTTGGTTCGTTGTATATACTATCAATAAAATATATCGCATTCAGTGCTGTTTCAGCTTAAAATGGTCTAATCGCCAACTATCCTATTTATCTTAGTCACAAAGAGGATTATTTGCAAATTATTTTCTTCTAGTCTTCAAGAAAATTACGATGAGAACATTCAGCCACACTGACCACTAAATTGAACTGAATTGAATATAGAGTTTAGGCCAAGGCACTGGGACCTATGAGGTCATTCAGCGCTGAAAAGGAAACTGAAATATTTGTGGACAGCGAGATGGAAGAAAGTATGAATGGAGGTACAGTAAAAGGAATGAAAGGGGTTGCAGCTAGGGGCCGAAGGGACGCTGCAAAGAACCTGTAGCAATACCTACAGTACACCACGTGAGGTGCACTGACGGCACTAAACTAAACAAGAGTAAATAAATAAATAAAAATAAATAAACAAAAATAAATAAAGAAATAAAAATAAAAAAAGAATAAATAAATAAAAATAAATAAATAAAAAATAAATAAATAAAAATAAATAAATAAATAAAAATAAGTAAATAAATAAATAAAAATAAATAAATAAATAAGATCCCTCCAATTCTGCGCAGACGTTTTATACAAAGGAAAGTTTGAAAAATGCTGAGGCTGTTTCTGTTTGCCGCGTACTCGGCGGAAAATATCTCAGACAAAGTCATCTGCCTACCCAACAAGTGTAGCAACTTATTTCATTTTTAGTTTTCTGTAAAAGAAAACTACTGTGCCGGCTTTGTCTGTCCGTCCGCACTTTACTCTGTCCGCCCTCAGTTCTTTAAAAACTACTGAGGCTAGAGGGCTGCAAATTGGTATGTTTGATGATTGGAGAGCGGATGACCGACATACCAATTTGCAACCCTCTAGCCTCAGTAGTCTTTAAAGATCTGAGGGCGGACAGAAAAAGTGCGAACGGACAGACAAAGCCGGCACAATAGTTTTCTTCTCAGAAAACTAAAAATGTAAACCTACAGATTCTAATTTGATTATCACAAACCGTAAGCCGACGCTGAAATTAAGTTCACCATAGATGTTAAAGCAAAGCAATATATGTAAGGCAACAGGATTAGAATCCCAAAATCCTGGGCGTAAAGTACTAACCGTTATGTTTAAGCGAGAAATTTTTTTTTTTTTGTATTAATCCTTCTTCTTCTTCTTCTTCTTCTTCTTCTTCTTCTTCTTCTTTCTCTGCATCTTTTCCCACTTCTATGTGGGGTAGATGTTCCTGACAGCCTTTGTATTAATCCATCATTCTTTAATAATCACGAATTCTAGAGATAAAAAAAATCCATAAGCTAAATCTTCTATGCTGCTGAAGTTTGCAAGAGACGAATGCGATTACTAAAGTTACCTTTAAGCACCTGAGTACTGTAAGCAAATTAACCATCATTATAAGGCCTCGTTTCACTGCGCGCTAATTGAATGTGCTTCTACCATGGTAACTAGAAAATACAGAGCCGATCCTGTACTATGGCGGAGAATATAAAGCGTAAAACTCTACCAGCTTCTGAACAACGTTCGCCTGTACAGAGGGATCTCGGTAGCCCTTAACTGCCTAAATTAGCTTCTTGTTTTCCCAGGTAACCTCTGCCACGTGATTGGGTTGTTCGGATTTATCGTCAGGTGCCCCAAACTATATCGTGGAATGGAATGCATATAGAGTTTGGGCCAAAGGCCAAGCACTGGGACCTATGAGGTCCTTCAGCGCTGGAAAGGAAATTGACAGTAAGAAGGTTTTACATGTGTAACCGGAGGAAAATCTCGCAGTTGCACCAAGAAATAATTGTTAGAAGAGGGTGGAAAGTAAGATGGAAAAGAGATTATATGAATGGAGGTACAGTAAAAGGAACGAAAGGGGTTGAAGCTAAGGCCTAAGGAAGGCACGCTGCAAAGAACCTAAGTAATGCCTACAGTGCACCGCATGAGGTAAAAATAAGTAAGTATACCTTAGTTTAACCAGACCACTGAGCTCATTAACAGCTCTCCCAGGGCTGGCCCGAAGGATTAGATTTATCTTGCGTGGCTAAGAACCAGCTGGTTACCTAGCAACGGGACCTACAGCTTATTGTGGAATCCGAACCACATGATCTTACCTTACCTTACAGACCTTACAATTCGTTCGGGTTGCCCCAGGTCCCTCAGTGTGAGGCGCCTTTGATGTCTACCAGAGAGTTGCTAACGCATCTTCCGGTATATTTTGCATCTTCCAGTCTTGGATGGTCTGGGATGCATCTTAGATATTTGTCGAGCTTATTCTTAAACACATCTACGCTCACTCCTGCTATGTTCCTCAGATGAGCTGGTAGCGCATTGAATAGACGCTGCATTATCGATGCTGGTGCGTAGTGGATTAATGTCCTGTGTGCTTTCCTTAATTTTCCTGGTATAGTTTTTGGCACTATTAATCTACCTCTGCTTGCTCTTTTTGATAATTTTAGTTCCATGATATTTTCGGTAATTCCTTCTATCTGTTTCCATGCTTGAATTACCATGTAGTGTTCTCTTCTCCTTTCAAGACTATATAAATTTAAGAATTGTAGTCTTTCCCAGTAGTCAAGGTCCTTAACTTCTTCTATTCTAGGTGTAAATGACCTTTGTACACTCTCTAATTGTGCAATATCCTTTTGGTAGTGTGGGTACCATATATTGCAATATTCAAGTGGACTACGTACGTACGTTTTATAAAGCATAATCATGTGTTCAGCTTTTCTTGTTTTGAAGTGCCGGAACAACATTCCCATTTTTGCTTTGCATTTTGCCAATAGAATTGCTATTTGATCATTGCATAACATATTCCTATTCAACATCACACCAAGGTCTTTAACTGCTTCCTTGTTTGTGATTGTCTCATTATTAGGTCCTTTATATGCATATAGCATTCCTACTTTATCACCATAGTTCATTGATTCAAATTTATCAGAGTTAAATACCATCCTATTTATCCTATTTATGAGTTTCTATCACCAAAAACAAATTCCTCTAATTCTTCATTGGCCGGTCGGAGAATCGAACGCGGGACCAGCAGAGTGCAAGCTGAGAACGATACCCACCCGTCCACTGAGGAACTGGACTGCATGAGGTGCACTGACTGTACTACCCACCGCCTACGGGGAATTTATTTCTGGTGATAGAAATTCATTTCTCGCTATAATGTGGTTCGGATTCCACAATAAGCTGCAGGTCCCGTTGCTAAGTAACCAATTGGTTCTTAGCCACGTAAAACAAGTCTAATCCTTCGGGCCAGCCCTAGGAAAGCTGTTAATCAGCTCAGTGGTCTGGTAAAAACTAAGGTATACTTAACCGACTACGGGACCCAAAGTTATTAAAGAAAAGTGAAGAATTTCTGTGTATAATGATGTCATTGTTGTTTCATTGGTATTTCCGAGTAATTATCATCCAGTTTGCTTACTTTCCCCAGGCAGTGAATTATACCAAAGACAGTGTAGATTAGGTAATATACTGTTGATATGATTCCCGTCTCCTTATTAATATAATAACTCATGAACCTAAGCACACCGCATTAGACTTCTGAAATTATGCATGAAAAGGGAACCCATCCACGGAGGATACAGACTCAGTAGATATGTTCTGAGTAGGATGGCATTACATCCGTTTAATAATAAAATCAACAGAGTAAAAATCAATCATTAATCACTGCAGTTAATGAATGTTAAAAAATACATCCGAGTGACGCAAGTAAACTTTCTCTCTCTCTCTCTCTCTCTCTCTCTCTCTCTCTCTCTCTCTCTCTCTCTCTCTCTTGCATTTAAGGGTATGGTGAGAAATTCATGTCAAAAGAGAAATTCTCTCTCTCTCTCTCTCTCTCTCTCTCTCTCTCTCTCTCTCTCTCTCTCTCTCTCTCTCTCTCTCTCTCTCTCTCTCTCTCATAATTAAGGGGATGGTGATAAGTTCATATCAAGAGAGAGAAATTCACTCTCTCTGTCTCTCTCTCTCTCTCTCATAATTAAGGGGATGGTGATAAATTCATGTCAAAAGAGAGAAATTCTCTCTCTCTCTCTCTCTCTCTCTCTCTCTCTCTCTCTCTCTCTCTCTCTCTCTCTCTCTCTCTCTCTCATAATTAAGGGGATGGTGATCAATTCATGTCAAAAGACAGAAATTCTCTCTCTCTCTCTCTCATAATTAAGGGGATGGTGACAAATTCATGTCAAAAGAGAGAAATTCTCTCTCTCTCTCTCTCTCTCTCTCTCTCTCTCTCTCTCTCTCTCTCTCTCTCTCTCTCTCTCTCTCTCTCTCTCTCTCTCATAATTAAGGGGATCGTTCAATTTGACTGAGGTAAAAGGGGAAGAGAGAGAGAGAGAGAGAGAGAGAGAGAGAGAGAGAGAGAGAGAGAGAGAGAGTTATGTAACAGTAAATCAAAAACCCAAGGGTGTGTGATTTAAATTTAACTTACACTGCCTCAGATCATTCACCATTCACCCAAAAAATATCTATGCCCGTGAAATGAAACAAACAAAAGCTACTCTTCATTCAATTCATGCAACTTCTGATCAGTATAAACAGGTGCAAATCACTCTAAGTATTTCCGAGATCATAAATAGACCAGGTATTTAACTGCGTTTCCGTTTTCTATAAGCAGTCTAACGCAAGAAGGCTTTGACCTGTCTAGAAAATCCTAAGATACCTGAAACTTGAGGGAACACAGCATAGACTGTTGAAGGATTTGAAGAAAGGATTAGGCCTAAAGATGGGATGGTAGCTGTTAGAAGCAATATGGAAGTTTACACTCGTGGTTGAGAACGATTTTTTTTTTTCCTCGTTTAAAAGACAAATATAAAAATTATGATTGGTGATCACCATAGCCTACAAAGCCCAATGGAAGCAGAGTTCTGTAGTTATTTAACCAATATAAAGGGCAAAATTATGGTGTGTTAAGGGGCTTTTTATGAACTACAAACTCTTAAGAATGTTGTCAAGACCTTCGAAGACTTTGGTTGTAAAAAAAAAAAATCTAGATTTAATAAAAAGTGACCGGATCACGAATGATGCATTAGGCCTAGTGGATGCGACGACCTACAACCCTTCAAAAGAAACAAATCCTTTCTTATTAGCTTTAATATTAAATATTACTTGTATATCTCTTCGTAGTTCCTTTGTCAATCTAATGTTCATCACGAATAGTAACTAACTAGAAAAGTTATCCATTTTTATAGTAGTTACCTACCAATTTATTGAATAGTTTTCTTCCAAAACACGAGAAAGGTCGTACAGAAAACGAGTGTAATCCTAAACTATTGTATCAGTGCTGCTTCCATGAATCGTCGGGAACTTTAGCATAGTATATAAATTGATGGCACTATTCGATAAGCTAGAAGAACATTTCTTAGGTTCTTTTAGGTAATATAAGACTTCAAGTAATAAAAACATACCAGATAAGCAATGGAATCGAACCTACATGTTACAGTCGGTTTTAACGTATTATTTTATAAGTTGACAATTCACGATATGAAATTGTAACCTACATTTTTGAAAAGAGCGGCTCTTCATTCTCGTTATTTTGAGCCCCATAAACACTATGCACAAATGATAAAATAAAAAATTAATCAAATTATGACTTGGAAGGTAAGACAATACTACCCACCCCCGCCATTCCATAGCTAATACGGCAAAATTGTAACCGGTAAACTCCCCTAGGTTACGATAGGTTGGTATTTTTAGGTTCTTTTAGTGCCCTATCATTTCCTAGCCATTTTTTAATGAAAACCCCAAAATGGTTGGTTGGAGTCTTATTTGCAAATGATGAAATTCTACCGGTTTTAGGTTGATGTGGCTCGCTACTCTCGATTGACTGCAATCAACGTTTCCGATATCGTAGGCATACTGTGATAGAGATGAAAAATATGTCTTCAGTGATACATCTTAATGCATTCTATGTACAAATAAACTTCACACCTTCTTATATAGTTCATAAAAATTACTATTTATGTCGATAACATAACACAAGCGCACGAATGCCTATTTTGTATCAAACTGTCTATTCAGGTCACAAGGAAACGAACGATGGACTGGAAACAACTGTTGTTTATCCCATTGTGGGCACATAAAAAATATCTTGCTGTGCGAGTACGAATAATAGTTATTTTAATCATTTCTTGCATGTAAATTACATGAGTAGGTAAATACTCGAAATAAGCAAGAAATATTGTCGTCTATGAGGCTGTCTAGGGCATGGGGGAGGTACCTCGAATGGAACAGCCACTGCTGTACTGGTTGGAAGGCGGGTATCTCATTGTAGGCATATAAAAAGAAATCTTGCTATGCGCGTACGAATAAGAGTTATTTTAATAATTTCTTGCATCTAAATTACATGAGTAGGTATATACTCGAAATAAACAAGAAATATTGTTGTCTATGAGGCTGTCTAGGGCCGGGGGGAGGTAAATGGAACAGCCACTGCTGTCTGGCTGGAAGTCGGGAAAATTTCAGTTATGACATGGCTTGATAGCAATGGTATTGTGGTTTTCTTCCCAGAATACTCTGCATATTTACATTTTTCTTAAGCATATAAATATAATAATTCAGTGCTTGGACGCTTCCGGGACTACTCAGTTATATTACTTATCCAGCAAAAGTTTAAAATCGCACTCAATTCCCGTCATCCATACATACGCCATACAAGGCTAGCCTCGGCATACAATTTTTTTATGGTTGGGCATTGGAACGATAATTAAATAGAATGAATGAATGAGGGTTACAATAAGAAAAGTAATTTTGACTGAAATGGACTGAATGTGTAATTAAAAGCAGGCCAGTAAAATAAAATACCTGGCGAATCAGTAGCATAGGCCTAGCTTCACTGGTCCCTACTTCATGTTTCAGCGGTAAAAAATATTAAAGGTCATTTTTTTTCAGTTTACGGACGTAGATATTGCTTTGGTAGCCTATGATAATAAAGTTATTTATTATATACGCGTAATGAAACTGTACATAGAGTAAAGTCTGAATGGTAAGGATATCTAGTGAGCTGAACAGTTATTTTAGATAAATCATAATTACTGAAAGACTGTTTGATACAATCTCGCCTTCCTTCGTAAGTTATGAATACAAATCGACGTGTTCATGATATATATCAGAAGGGGCGAGGGTTTTTTGTCTATTTAAACATTCAAATGCGTTATTGGTGAAGTATTTTAACATTTATCACAACAGTATTGAGAAACGGCTTCATTACCCCCATTTTGAGAGCCACTGCTCTAGACCTAACCCCACAATGAGATGGTTGCTTTTTTTGCACGTAACTGTCATTCGTGGATCCTGGGTTCGATCCCAGGCAGTGCTTCTAAGATAGAGACACAAATTTAACCTTTGGCCAGTAATTGTAGAGCGGTGAATGACTGAATATTCAAGATGCTTGTCGTAATGGTCTACATTCTACAAAGAAAAGTCTAGACCTAGTGGATTGCTCTGGGTAATCTTGTCTTGAATCTATTTACCTATTTAATGATTTTTATTCCAACATATTCCGTGAATCTACTACTATATTTAGCTAGTGATTTTTATGTAGTATAACCTACGTAATGAATTAATAACAAGGTCAATTCCTATCTACCTCGGGTGTAGCCTCCATTGTGCTTCGGGCCTTCATCGGGTTTTCTGCATCCTTTTATCTTTATTTATATATCAACGAAATTCTGCTGTAAAGCCTTGCTGTTGACGCTGTTTCCAGAAAGCTGAAGCACACTCTATACAGCACAGACGCCTATAGAACACTGAATGACACCATTGACAAATTTGACAGTCAAGAAGACAAAAAACGATCAGTTTCTCAATCATTCCTTAAGCTCCGCCCACAAGAACGATGCCAGTGAATGGCGGATTTTAAAGCGGAGTTCGTACGATCATTCCTGAATGTCATTCCCAGGACTGACAGTATTCATTCCTGATAATACACGATCATTATGGAATGTCATTCTTATCGTCAGTCTTCTAAAGGTGACGGAGCTCAGGATGAGCAACCTGGGAGACGGCGAGTGTTGCCATATTGCCGGCATTTTTTTTTTAAACAAGTCGTAACCGCAAACGATGGGTGAAAGGCTGTATAAAGAAAGGTAATGCCTTCTCTCATTTAAACCTCTTGAGTGAAATACGATTAACTGATATGAATCACATTTATAATCATTTTCGAATGAGTGAAAAAAGTTATACCATCGATAGTGGCGAGTGTTGCCATAATGCTGTTCCTCTAAAAACAAATCGTAGCCGCAAATGGGCGAAAGGAAGGATAAAGAAACGTAATGCCTTCACTCATTTAAACCTCTTGAGTGAAATACGATTAACTGATATGAATCACATTTATAATCATTTCGGAATGATTGAAGAAAGTTATATCATCGATAGTAGCATCGTTTTTCATTAATAAAAGTTAAGATAAAGTTGGCCCCAAAATCAGTTCTTAGTCTAAAACAAATCATTTGAGTGTGAATAAAACTCACACAAACTTAGATATCAAAGTGAACATCTCTCAGCTATGAAAATGAATTCATCTGAATTCAAATATAACGTTGACATAACAAATTTAATTTTAACGCTGCACTAAAATAACAAAAACGAATATAAGTTCTCCCAAATAACGACTGCCGTGGAAGAGACAGTCAGATTTGCGCATGCGTGAACCTACACGCTCGACATCGAGAAGTTCTGGAATTGTTATTAATGCAATTATCAAATGATATTCCTAATCCCGGAAAGTGGAACTGAAAAGAATGGTTGCTTATTCTCTACAGCAAAGGCATAAATCTAAAGCAAAAAAAGAATTGGGAAACTGGTAATTATTCAGTGGCTAATTCGCCGATTAGTGACACTGTGGTACTTTCGACTGGTTGATAAAGCAAATACCTCATTTTATTACGAGCTTAGCTAATGAATTCCAAACATAAGCTAAGCATTCTGATAATAAGCAATGCATCAAAGAGAAATAATAAGTGATTACTGATAATACAGAAATGATTTTGTACCAGAAACAAGTCCATTTTCCACGAGAGAAGAATGTGGACTTGAAAGTCCTCAACACTATTACGGATGTCATTTTGCATTTTTCTATTTGTTATATATTTTTATTTTTAGGCGTCTAATGAGGAAAACAGCACCAGATACGAGTGGTGGATGATTTTCACCCAGATCCTTCTGCGTGGCCCACAAAAGTTGACTGACTACCTGGTACTAATCCCCTAGGCCGAACAGCCAGATTAACTGGCATGTTAAAAGTTTGCTGTCTCAAACGGGGATCAAACCCGTGTCCCTACAACGGTGATATATATAGGCCTATATATATATATATATATATATATATATATATATATATATATATATATATATATATATATATATATATATCTCATTGCCACCTAATATTGAACCTTAGGGCAAGAATGCAGATTGGTTAAATAAAGGTGTCTCTCTCTCTCTCTCTCTCTCTCTCTCTCTCTCTCTCTCTCTCTCTCTCTCTCTCTCTCTCTCTTCCTGGAAATGAATCAAAACTCGTTTAAGTCATAAACTCAATTGGCCCGCTCGTCAGTATATACCATTTCAATGTGATGCTCTCATTGCATAATAGATCAATTCGTCATGGCCGCCGACCAACTAGACTAAAACAATATGTCAGAAGTTCATTACGTTTTAGGTTCCACTCTTAAAGTTTCATCCGTGACATTTTTCTCGGCGTAATGAATCATGAAAAGTGAGTTACTCTAGTTACTCATGCAGTGTGTATTTTAAAACGGTTTGTCTTTTGTAATCAGAAACACAAAACGCCTGCCAATATGTTAAGTCAGGGAGATTTGATGAGGCGAGTGATATGGCATTTATGATTGAAGCAGGTGTCTCGTTTTTGACTGATAACCAGCGATTTGGCTTATTTACGATGAATGTGGAAGTGAGTGAAATTTCATTTCTCCCGTTGTTTAATATCCAGTTTTGTTGATTTTGTTATTAAACCTAATTCTCTTTTGAGAGCGATTGGCATTTTGTTGAGATGATTATGGAATGAAAAAAGGTGCGATTAATTAAGCACTTGATCATCATTATAATCTATCTCTCTCCACATTGCCTCTTTTTTTTTTTTTTACTCCCAAGCTTTGGAATTCTCTCTATGCTTCTGTTTATCCCTGCACCCGATTATCATCCCCCCTTCGAAAATGACAAGGCTTTACATTTCGCCCTTTTTTTTTCTGGGAACTCCGGTTAATAGCCTCACGATATATATATATATATATATATATATATATATATATATATATATATATATATATATATATATATATATATATATATATATATATATATATGCGTAGCTGCCAATCCAATGCTCACCTACCTATTGTTTATCCACCTCCTCCTACGATAAACTGAAGACCGCAGTATCGCCCACGCCCATTAATATTTCGGTGCAGAGTTCGCAAAGTTTCATCCCTTTTTTTTTTAACTCCATCTTATTGACACCTCTTGTCTTTTAGTGTCAGCGTCTCAACGTCCGGCCCACGTCGGGGGGGGGGGGGGGGCGCCGGGGGGGCGTCGCTCAAGGGGAGAAGTGTCTGACGGCGAACTTTACTTTTAAAAGTTGACACGAACGAAAATTCGCTCAAATCAGATCAGTCGCTTCAGAAGCCATTTTTTGATCGAAGTGAAACGGGAAATTTTAACTTCGGAAGTCGGTCACTTGGGTGATAGTACTAAACGTGGCGGAAGGTCCTTGGGACGCCGTGTTTAGTACTAGCCCCTCGGGGGTCGAAGTGTTATATACACTCATTTCTATATTTTTTGGTCGACACATTATTATATTAATAATCGATGTCTTTGATGCCCCGAGGTGCTAGTACTACTGTAAACATGGCGGAAGCTCCTTGGGACCCCGTACTTAGTACTAGCCCCTCGGGGGTCAAAGTATTATATACTCCCATTTCTATATTTTTTGGTCGACAAATTATTATATTAATAATCGGTCTTTGATCCCCGAGGTGTTAGTACTAAAAATGGCGGAAGTCCCTTTGGACGCCATGTTTACTACTAGCCCCTCAGAGATCAAACTATTATACACACCCATTTTTATACTGTGTGGTCGACAAATTACTACATTACTAAACGACATCTTTGATCCCCGAGGTGCTAGTACTGAACATAGCGGAAGCTCCTTGAGACGCCATGCTTAGTACTAGCCCCTCCTCAGAGATCAAACTATTATGCACACCCATTTCTATATTGCGTGGTCGACAAATTATTATATTAATAAATGACATCTCCGTGGGGCCGCCTGCCTTGCTCAGCATGAGTTTGCCCTAGACTTAGACAAAGGTGGGTAACAGCATTCAGATTCCCTTCTCATCTACAAAAACGAAGTTCATCTCGACGTAGCTGCGTCTCCCAGATTGATATATTGATTCTGGATGACAAACAGTTACTCTGGGTGATCTCGGATGAGACGGGACAGCCTTCACGTGGATGAGGGCTAATGGACGCGTGTGACAGGCATCCAGACAAACTGACGGTCCATGGTGGGACCTCGTGATTCAAGTTCCTGGAAATGAATGCAGACGTAACTGACTAACTCAATCAATTAAAGAGGCAATCAGTTGCTAAATGTTTCTCGGTGCTACTTTGGCTTGTTATCTACGCGTCGCCTACTTCGAGTAGCTGGTACTAAACATGGTGGAAGCTCCTTGAGACAGCTTGTTTAGTACTAGCCCCTCGGGGATCAAAGTATTATATATATGTTACAGTCAACACGCGTAATCAGTCAACACGCGTAATCAGTCATTACGCGTAATGACTGAAATTTCAGTCATCACGCGTAATGCACTTAGGGACATTTGATCCCCCCAGGAGCTAGTACTAAACCCGGCGAAACAGTGTAGGTGACTCACTGTTTCGCCGTGTTTAGTACTAGCCCCTCGGGATCAAAGTATTATATACACCCATTTCTATATTGTGTGATTTTCAAATTTTATATTAATAAACGATATCTTTGATCACCGAGGTGCAAGTACTAAACATGGCGGAAGCTCCTTGAGAAGCCGTGTTTAGTACTAGCCCATTGGGGATCAAAGTATTATATACACCCATTTCTATATTGTGTGGTTTTCAAATTATATTAATAAACGATATCTTTCATCCCCGAGGTGCTAGTACTAAACATGGCGGAAGCTCCTTGGGAAGCCGTGTTTAGTACTAGCCCATCGGGGATCAAAGTATTATATACACCCATTTCTATATTGTGTGGTTTTCAAATTATATTAATAAACGATATCTTTCATCCCCGAGGTGCTAGTACTAAACATGGCGGAAGCTCCTTGAGAAGCCGTGTTTAGTACTAGCCCCTCGGGGATCAAAGTATTATATACACCCTTTTCTGTACTTACCGTGCGGTGTTTAGTACTAGTACTAGCGCCTCGGAGTAGGTGACGGAATAGATAACAAGCCAAAGTAACGCCATGGTTCTCTGCATAGATGACCTGTTAACAAATAACGTTAACACAGGAAAAAAGGACATTATTTGCCAGCAAATAATCATATTATCTTCAAGAAATCACTTGAATACCCCGATGGTACTATCTTTAGACGTAAAAATTAAGAGAAGCTTCTACCTCATGCGGTGCACTGTAGGCATTACCTAAGGTTCCTTGCAGCGTCCCTTCAGCCCATAACTGCAACCCCTTTCGTTCCTTTTACTGTACCTCCTTTCACTCTCCTAACAATTGATTCATAGTGCAACTGCTTTGAGGTTTTCCTCCTGTTACACCTTTCAAACCTCTTAACTGTCAATTTCCGTTTCAGCGCTGAATGACCTCATAGGTGCTTGGCCTTAGGCCTAAATTCTATATTCAGTTCAATTCTATATTCAATTGTAACGTATCTCAAAAAATTCGATTTCTCCCGTTGCCCAATTTGTATATTTCTTTGAATACCCATAAATTCTGCTATTTTAACTCGTAATTAGCTACTTAGCCTGACAGACTATCTAAGTACAATCACTGACAAGCGATATGACCCCCTCAAACTCATCTCTCTCATGTCATAATCACGTCTTTTGTATTTTTACCCTGTCGTTAGTACCATATACACCCATATTCAAAACACACGCCTCTAATATAATCTCCGTGAATTAAAAAAAAAAAAAAAAAAAAAAAATTGGCGATTTATGGGCACCAACAAAGCCTTGCTAAGACACAGCGCATAAATGTTTCATGCTATCAATAATTCTCAAGGCGCAGCAACGTCTACAAGTAGTTCCGTTTATTGAATTACTTATACCTCTTTTTTTTTCACTCTTGCTTCCTAACGAGCACCATAATATTCTTCGGAAGCTTGAATTTCAAGTCAGTGGCCCCTTTGGTGGTGGGATTGCTCCATATGAATAGGGTACTTCATCTTCTGAATAATAATAATAATAATAATAATAATAATAATAATAATAATAATAATAATAATAATAATAATAATAATAATAATAATAAGCTAGGCAGTTATCCAATGTCACAGTGGATAGAGCACATATGTAGAGCCATTCGTTGCTTCATTCAACAGATATATTAGGTTCAAACAGAATCTGTCAGTCGCATACACACACACACACACATACATACATACATACACAGTAAAAAAAGTAAGTATAGCTTAGTTTTACCAGACCACTGAGCTGATTAACAGCTCTCCTAGGGCTGGCCCGAAGGATTACACTTATTTTACGTGGCTAAGAACCAATTGGTTACTTAGCAACGGGACCTACAGCTTATTGTGGAATCCGAACCACATTATAGCGAGAAATGAATTTCTACATACATACATATCACACAAGGTGCTTGCTGAATATACTGTGCTTTTCAAGTGCTTTTGTGCAAGGTACAATTCTGGGATTTTAAGGATATATATATATATATATATATATATATATATATATATATATATATATATATATATATATATATATATATATATATATATATATATATATACTCACTGATAATATAATATTCTAGTTAACGGAAGAACACTTAACAGCAACAAAAATATAAATAAAACGTTGTATAGGCCTACTTTAAATTAGCAGTTGCTATGGCAATGTTCAAGTACCCAGCCAACTGAGAAATGCAAGTTGGTTTTGTCTTTCCGTAATTCTTTGCAAAAGGAAGCATACTGTTATTATCATCAGATAATTTGAACAAAATTTTTCGTTTTTCAAGTTACTGAAATCGATCTTTTAGTTCATTCAGATTTTTCCGCCTGTTGATGTTTCATACTGAAACTGAAGTAGGTCTATTGCTCGTCTTTAGGTTTACTGACAAGGAAAAAGAATAAAGATCAAGAAAAACAAACATTAAATTCAATCCTGACTCGACAAGACATCGTTAGAGCTATAAAGCTCTTCGTATGAAAAAAGGATTTAGACTCATTCCCCTCGTTACCAACAGGTTTTAAAAAAGGAAATCATTCTCTTTCTAATCGTCAGAGTTAAAGAGAATCGTCTTTGCTCCATTATGCATCGAAGTTTTCTTCGATTCCTCTTTAAAATTCATGGCCTAAAGATTTTTTTAGAAGTCTGACAGGAGTCTTGTCCCTCTCCTTGGTCTACTGCGCGCCAAAACCACAAAAGGTGAACCTGCGGTTTTCGATCCAAATTGCAGCGCGAGGAATAGAATAAATAGACTTAAAATGGCCATTAGAAACCGAATGAGTGTTGGCAATCGATTTAGCTGTATAAATTCCACATGAAGCAATTCCCCCCACCCCCAACCCCACACAAAAGAGCCGAAAATGAAGAGAGAGGTGGTCGCTTCACTCACTCGGCAGGAGCCTTGCGGGAGAGACGGAGAGTTTACCTCTCTCTCAATCTTTCTCACTCTCTCTCACACTCTCTCTCCCTCGCAACAGCAGCAGCTTACTACAGTCGTCCTGGGAAAGAGTTATAAAAAAAAGGCGTCATATTCAAGGTTAGTTTTCGGCTGAAATGAGAAATTCTTGATAATGAACGAACTCATTCGACCATTTTTCGAACTCTAGTCTCATTGAGTTTTCTCTCGTTCTTCCTCGACGGTTTGAGGAATCTTTTCAAGCAATATAACTTAAAGAAACAGCAAATTCTCTGATGAAAAACAAAGTAACATAAATGAGAAATAGAATGCTTAGTAAAGGAGAGAAACCACTGCATCAGCCTAACAAACTTGGCAAATTTAGCACGATGTCAGAACTCACTGGACTCTAGATCTGTGAGGCACTTTAATTCCAATTTGTAATAAAAAGAACAATGCTTTAATTTTAATTTTTCATCAAAGGCATAATACCTAAAACCTAAATTCTTTATTTCTTTAGACTTGAGTCAAAGTAAAATTGATTTCTTACATATAAAATGCATTAAGAATTAATCATTCCAATATTTCCCTTTCCTTTATATTATAACCACATAAACTGAAGAGGAATGGGGTAGGGGTAATGGTGGGCTATCATTCCACTGCCCGGGGGGTGACGATACCCCAAAATTTGAGACCAACCGCCCCGTAAGGGGAAAGCCAGTAAATTTAACGACAAAATTCAAGTCACGTGATGCAGAGTAATTCATGTGTCAGTTTGCAACTGATGTGCATCTACAGAGTTAGTGGTTAATTGCTTGGAAAGATTAGTTTTTATGATGTTCCATCAAAAAAATTTAATTTAGCTTTTTTTTTTTTTTTTTTCAGGGTCAACCTTGGTACCTCGACGGAAATGTACTCGATAACAGGTAAAATCTTACGTGCTCGTAAGTTACTTCATATATATATATATATATATATATATATATATATATATATATATATATATATATATATATATATATATATATATATATATATATATATATATATATATATATATATATATAAACGAATATATTGTGATAATGCAAAATCTCTTCTTCGCGTAAATTACTTCATCTCTATTTCTATACAAATAAAAATATGAAGACATTCTTACCTATCTTACATTTTGTAGTTTTATAAAAGGCGAGACAAGTTTGACAATAATTCTAAATAACGCATCATATCTTATAGCAAATATAAGAAAATACCTCGTGGAAAATTCCTTCAGCACACTTTTGCTTTTTTTCATCAAGGAGAAAAATTTCTAACTTTCCAAAAACGAAAATCTGAAAAATTTAATACAGATATTTTCTACCGCTAATTTCAAAGTCTGAATTTTATTGATGCCCAAGAGTTCATTTTTTTTTTTTTTTTTTTTTTGTAATTTCAGTCAGTACAATTTTATCTAAATATGTTTTATCACTAACTTCAAAGTCGGAATTTTATTTATGCCCTAGAGTTCAGTTTTGTTGTTTTTTTTTTCAGCCAGTACAATTTTATCTAGATGTTTTATCATTAACTTCAAAGTCTGAATTGTATTTATGCCCAAGAGTTTGCGTTTTTTTTTTTTCTTTTTTTTTTCAGTCAGTACAATTTTATCTAGATGTTTTATCATTAACTTCAAAGTCTGAATTGTATTTATGCCCAAGAGTTTGCGTTTTTTTTTTCTTTTTTTTTCAGTCAGTACAATTTTATCTAGATGTTTTATCATTAACTTCAAAGTCTGAATTGTATTTATGCCCAAGAGTTTGCGTTTTTTTTTTCTTTTTTTTTCAGTCAGTACAATTTTATCTAGATGTTTTATCATTAACTTCAAAGTCTGAATTGTATTTATGCCCAAGAGTTTGCGTTTTTTTTTTCTTTTTTTTTCAGTCAGTACAATTTTATCTAGATGTTTTATCATTAACTTCAAAGTCTGAATTGTATTTATGCCCAAGAGTTTGCGTTTTTTTTTTCTTTTTTTTTCAGTCAGTACAATTTTATCTAGATGTTTTATCATTAACTTCAAAGTCTGAATTGTATTTATGCCCAAGAGTTTGCGTTTTTTTTTTTCTTTTTTTTTCAGTCAGTACAATTTTATCTAGATGTTTTATCATTAACTTCAAAGTCTGAATTGTATTTATGCCCAAGAGTTTACTTCTTTTTTTTTTGTAATTTCAGGCAATAATATTTTATCTGGATATGTCCTATCACAAACTTCAAAGTCTGAATTTTATTTATTTCCAAGAGTTTGCGATTTTTTTTTTCTGTAATTTCAGTCAGCATAACTTTATCTAGATGTTTTATCACAAACTTCAAAGTCTGAATTACGCTTCTTCCCAAGAGCTTAGTTTTTTTCTTTTATGTATTTATTATTTTTTTTTAATTCCAGTCCTGTCTTTGATGATGATCTCATCGAAATCTGTCTTTGGGTTTAAGGAGAAACTCCAGAAGAACAACATATACCCGGAAGGCTTTGGAGAAACAACAATTCCTTCTCAAAGTGAAAGGTGAGTTAGCTTTAATTCGCCTTAAAAACTACTGAGGCTAGAGGGCTGCAAATTGGTATGTTGACCATCCACCCTCCAGTCATCAAACATACCAAATTGCAGCCCTCTAGCTTCAGTAGTTTTTATTTTATTGAAGGTTAAATTTAGCCACGACCGTGCGTCCGGCAACGATACAGACCAGGCCACCACCGGGACGTGGTTAAAGTTTCATAGGCCGCGCCTCATGCAGCATCATACCGAGATAGATCTATTTTCGGTGACCTTGATTGCAAGCTGTGAAGAAAATTCGATTGCGCCGAAGAAACTTCGGCGCATTGCTAACATGTTTCTTTTGTTCGCTCTAGGAATTTCACTGCAACGGACGTCAGGTCTGTACTGATCGCCAGAGAAATCTACGGTGATGAAACGGTGCAGTTCCTCTACGGTGAACAATACGAAGGTGGGAAAGTGGTGGCCTTGTTGTCATATTGACGTGCAATGAGGGATTTAATACAGCCTCCTTTATATTTTATATATATATACACATCCCTTTAAAACTGAGACATACCAGTGTCAACACAGTACTGTACCTTCAGAAACCTGTCTCTTATATTCACCAACAGACCTGACGAAGGCTACCTTGCAGTCCCTTTCAAAAGAAGGATTTTCGACCATGAGTTTGAAATACGACGGAAGCACCTCGACCCTGAATCAGCTTTTCGATTTGTCCACTATGAAAACTTACCTCGTTCTCCTGCAGACGCCTGTCAATGCGGTGAAGATTTTCTTCAAGGTAAAGAAGATTTACAAACTCCGTTTCATTAGAGTGAGAAGATTTACTTGCGTCATTTCAGTAGGTTCAGTTGTTGTTCTGTAGATTTTCAACTCAATAAAGCAATAGTAAGATTTACTTCCGTCAATTCAGTAGATTTAGTTGTTGTTCTGTAGATTTTCAACTCAATAAAGCAATAGTAAGAAGATTTACTTGCGTCATTTCAGTAGATTCAGTCGTTGTTCTGTAGATTTTCAACTCAATAAAGCAATAGTAAGATTTACTTCCGTCAATTCAGTAGATTTAGTTGTTGTTCTGTAGATTTTCAACTCAATAAAGCAATAGTAAGAGGATTTACTTGCGTCAATTCAGTAGATTCAGTTGTTGTTCTTCATAATTTTAACTCAATAAAGCAATAGCAAGAAGATTTACTTGCGTCAATTCAGTAGATTCAGTTGTTGTTCTTCATAATTTTAACTCAATAAAGCAATAGTAAGAAGATTTACTTGTGTTTTTCCATTAGATTCAGTTGTTATTGTTCATAATTTTACCTCAACAAAGCAATAGTAAGAAGATTTATTTGCGTCATTTCAGTAGATTCAGTTGTTGTTCCGTAGACTTTCAACCTGAGACACGGCGGTAGAAACAACGGGGAATCTAAGACTGTTGTTTATTGCAAGAGTTTGTGTCAGACTAATACTAGACTGTCATGTTTTTCTGTTCATGTTAATCCTTTCAATGCATACGATCGAAAAAAATTTGGGGGGAGTTTCTTCATAAAATTATTACCACTTTTTAGCCTTTTACTTTACCTCCATTCCCTCTTCCTTCCTGCAATCTTGCTGTTCAGCTTCTCTAACTGTTTCGTCTCAGTGCAGCTATGAGGTCTTCTTCCGCTCTTTAAATCCCTGTATTTTATGTCAGTTATATTTCGGATCTCTTTATCTTGCTGTTCAACTGCTCAAACTCCCTCTCGTCAGTCTTGAGCGCTGTCCAACCGCTCCAACTCCCTCTCTTCAGTCTTGAGCGCTGTCCAACCGCTCCAACTCCCTCTCTCCAGTCTTGAGCGCTGTCCAACCACTCCAACTCCCTCTCGTCAGTCTTGCGCGCTGTCCAACCACTCCAACTTCCTCTCGTCAGTCTTGCGTGCTGTCCAACCACTCCAACTCCCTCTCGTCAGGCTTGAGCACTGTCCAACCGCTCCAACTTCCTCTCGTCAGTCTTGAGCGCTGTCCAACCACTCCAACTCCCTCCCGTCAGTCTAAAGCGTTTGACAGTCAAAAATCTCATAAAATCCTATTCTATTTTCTGGTCACCAGATGAGAGAGGAAATCCTGAAGTGTCACTTGGTCAGCTGGCTAGTGTTTCTGGAGGGTGCAGCTGCGGGACCCACTATTTCGGTTCTCGAGACACTCGTACCTGAGGGCACCGAAGTGACTATTTTCACGAAGGGTCCCGGAGGAGCCATGCAGACCTTTCTTCCGAGCGTTGACAAATACGGGACCACAAGGTGAGTGAGAAAGTACTGTTCGTGAACTACAGTGTTTAATTTCAGCGCCACATGAAACAGTTATGTTTTAGTGAATCTTTTACATTGGGGAATGTGGGAGTTCCTTAGGTGAGTGTTCTGCTACCCAGAATCTTTTTCATTATCATTTGATAATTATTTTGAAAGTGAATCTAAAATTTTACTTATAGGATATATTATCAGTTCTATGTACACGGAATATCTTCAAGAATCAGTTCAATATTAATTAGTGAACGTGAAATGCTGATAACATTTTCACTGTCATTTGAAAATGATTGTGACAGTGAGTCTAAAATTTAACTTTAAGATGTAAATAGAAAGTAAACAGTAAGCTTTGAAATTATTTACATTTAATTTCTATATCAGTTTAATGTTAGATATAATATTTTTAAAGTCAGTTTGGTACTGATGGTGAATGCCAGATTCTGATTGTGAATTATATAACTTGATTATTTTTAACGTATTTGAAGGATCATCAAACAATTGAAAAGTGAAACATGTTAGAAGGAATGACAGTTTTTACTTCAGGAATGTTAGGAATTAAAATATACTCGTAGTAGCATGAGTCTTGGGATAAATCTGTCCAGAGAGCTTTCGGGAATCTGTTCGATTCTCCTTTTCAGTGATTGAAAATGGGAATCGAACAGATTCCCGGAAGCTCTCGGTAGAGATTTATTTTGGAATGTATGTGTTGAAAATGGGAATCGGACAGATTCCCGAAAGCTCTCGGTAGAGATTTATTTTGGAATGTACGCGTTGAAATGGGAATCGGACAGATTCCCGAAAGCTCTCCGTAAAGATTTATGTTGGAATATATATGTTGAAAATGGGAATCGGACAGATTCCCGAAAGCTCTCAGTAGAGATTTACTTTTAAATATATGTGTTGAAAATTCGAATCGAACAGATTCCCGAAAACTCTCTGTAGAGATTTATTTTGGAATGTATGTGTTGAAAATGGGAATCGGACAGATTCCCGAAAGCTCTGTACAGATTTAATTTTGAATATATGTGTCGAAAATGGGAATTACAACAGATTCCTGAAAGCTGTCTGTAGAGATTTATTTTGGAATATACGTGTTGAAACTGGGAATCGAACAGATTCCCGAAAACTCTGTACAGATTTATTTTGGAATATATCCATTGAAAATGGGAATCGACCAGATTCCCGAAAGCTCTCGGCAGAGATTTATTTTGGAATACATCCATTGAAAATGGGAATCGACCAGATTCCCGAAAGCTCTCTGTAGAGAGGACTTGTTTCTCCAACACTAGGAACGTAGAACATCACAGTCCCCTCTCCCGAGAGTCTTTAATACGAACCTTGGCACTCTCTGACAGGTTCAAGATGGCCAGCCGTGTCGCAAAGGGCCGCGACCGGCGCTTGGGAGCGCCCCGCGATCAGAGCCGGCCGCCTCACTACAGCGTCAGCGGGCGCCAGCTGACGGTGGCGGTGAAGAACATGTTCCTAGCCACGCAGACGGGGCGGAAGTATCCTGACGGGAGCGTGGAGCTCGTGAAAGGGGTGGATGCGAGAATCCTGAGGGAGCTGAGTTTGTCTCTGAATTTCACGTGAGTTTTCGTCGGTTTCGACTTTACAATCCGCGATAAAATTTTAATCAATATTCACCTTCTTCAAAATCAGTGTTGGAATGGACTGGGACGTAGAGTTTTGACCAAAAGGCCAAGTTCTGGGGCCTTTGATGACGTCGTTCAGAGCTGAAAGTTGTAACAGGAGGAAAACCTCAACGCAGTTGCACTGTGAATGTAAGATGGAAGAAAGGGAATATGAACGGAGGAACAGTAAAGGAAATGAAAGACGTTGCAGCAGCTAGGGGCCTAAAGAAGGGACGCTGCAAAGAACCTTAAGCACTGCCTACAGTGCACCGCATGAGATGCAATGACGGCAATAGTTCCCTACGGTGAAAAAATGTTGGGTGAATTTTTTTTTTTCTTTTTGTAAATGGAATTCGCGTTTTGTATCTTTTCTGGAAATTATGTAATTATACAAAAAAATATATAATAGATCATTTGCAACACACGAGCATTACAGCGTATTAGTCCTTTTATCTCAGTAAAAAATAATATTATAGACAATTTTTCTTTTAAATTGGAGAACTGTATTGCTGGCTTTTCGAATTTGGTGTTCATGAAATTAACTTAGCGCGCACAACTAAAATTGCGCCTGAGAATTGCGTATGTGCACTTTTTATACATACATGTATCATACGTGGAATATGTATATGTATACATATATATTTATATTTATTTATTTATATATATACATATGTATATATACATATATATATGTACATATACATATATTCCTATATCACTTTGCGTGCGCGTAAGTTTTGAAATTTGAATTTCAGTAGAAAGTTCAGAAACTCAGAAATCGTTTGGCGTGATGTTCTCTCTCCCCTCTCGAAACCGTAAAGTAAATTCTGAACAAAAATCAAGTACAAAAATTTCTCTTCAACAGGTACAAAGTATTTGTTCCTCGGGACGATTCGTGGGGGTATTTCATGCCCAATGGGACCATTACCGGGATCATTGGCATGGTGGCCAGGAGAGAAGTGACGCTTGGAATGACCGTTTTGGGCATAACAGGTAAGGTTTGCTGCAGATTTTAGACGGTTGTTATTATTATTATTATTATTATTATTATTATTATTATTATTATTATTATTATTATTATTTTTATTATTATTATTATTATTATTATTATTATTATTATTATTATTATTATTATTTAGAAATTGTGGAACAAGCCCACCACAGGGGCCACTGACTTGAAATTCAAGCTTCCAAAGAATATTATGGTGTTCATTAGGAAGATATCACTTATTGAAAAGCGAAAATAAATTAGTAAATGGATAAAAAAGAATGTGTATAAAATTTTTTTTAAGTTAACTTAAAAAATTTTACATTTTTATATGATATAATCCACGTTTTTATAAGTTTATCATATACGTCACTCCTCTGTGGAAGAAGGAGACCTGATAAATCTCAACAGGGGTTGTGTGATTAAATCTGTCGTGTTTGTCTGACTAATGTGAAATATTCAGAGACACACTTGCACGGGTATGTATGTATGTATATATATATGTATGTATATATATATATATATATATATATATATATATATATATATATATATATATATATATATATATATATATATATATATAATATATATATATATATATACATATATATTTTATATATACATATATATAAATACATATATATATATGTATGTATATAATATATACATATGTATATGTAAATAAATATGTGTATGTATATACATGTATATATATATATATATGTATATATGTATATACCCCTTGCATGCTACTTTTCATATACATTACCAACGTTGAACCTGGGAGTCTATCTTAGAGTCGTGAACCTCAATAAGAAAATATCAGTTCACTATTTCGACAACCAAGCCTGAAATTCAAATGAGGAACTTTCAAAGGAAATTGTGCCAACAACGCAGGCCACCACCGGGCCGTGGCTGAAAGTTTCATGGGCTGCGGCTGAGAGTTTCATGTGCCGTGGCTGAGAGTTTCATACAGCATTATACGCCATATTTTTTACTTGATTTTTAATGGAATTTTTTTTACAGATGAGCGAGAAAGGGTCGCTGACTTCACCTGTTCATACTACCAAACCAGATCTACGCTGTACTCGAGGTTCCCCAAGGAGCGAAGCAGAGCCCTCGCTGTTCTCAGTCCGTTTCAACTTCAGGTAATGGCCAGTCATAGCAGGTCTTAATCATCATTTTTTTCATTTCACTACTACTTCTAGAGGGTTTTTAACAATTTTTTGTCATATTTTAAAACTGGCCAGTGTGCAATATACATACATACATACATACATATATATATATATGTGTGTGTGTGCGCGTGTGTGTGTGTACACATATACACAAACAAAAGATGGTAAATGTCTCATTATTTCTGTCGATTTCCCAAGTTATCTCGCCTGTAATGCATCATATAGCCTACACTATTTTCTGCACTGTTCAGTCCAAAAAATTCATCAGTAAGCAATATCTCTGGGCGGTGCTCTTCCTTAGAGATACCAGATCTTTTCTAGATAGTGACCCCCACGGTTTTTTTTTTTTTTTTTTTTTGCGGCATGTTTAGTACAAGCCCTTTTGGGGCATTTCCGTTAAAACATAAACAAAAGACTGTAAATATAAAGATCATGACCCCAAGAAATTTTAGTCCTAGATAACGAGCCCCGAAAACCCTTGGGGTCACTATCTAGGTAAAATCCCTGTGAACATCAGAAAGATAATGACCCCCAAGAAATGTTAATCCTAGATAACGCCCCCCGAAAACCCTTGGGGGTCACTATCTAGGTAAAATCCCTGTGAACATCAGAAAGATAATGACCCCCAAGAAATGTTAATCCTAGATAACGTCCCCCAAAAACCCTTGGGGGTCACTATCTAGGTAAAATCCCTGTAAACATCAGAAAGACAATGACCCCCAAGAAATATTAATCCCAGATAACGCCCCCCAAAAACCCTTGGGGGTCACTCTCTAGGTAAAATCCCTGTGAACATCAGAAAGATAATGACCCCCAAGAAATATCAGTCCTAGATAACGCCCCCCGAAAACCCTTGGGGGGCCACTATCCACAAAAGATCCGGATCGACCAAGACGTCTCATCGGAACAGGTGTGGGTGTCCCTGATTGTCACCGTCCTTCTCATGGGACCTGTCACCTACGTCATCTCGATCGCGATAAGGAGTTTCCTCGTCCAGGAGGACTTCGATTCGAACCTCCAGTGGTACGCCTTCAACATGTTCCGAAGCGTCGTGTCTCAGGGGAACTACATTCAAGCCGAGTCTTGGGCCAAGAGGTTCTTCCTCTTCATTTGGTTTGCCTCTTGCCTCATATTCTCAGGTGATTTGAGCCTTGTTTGAATGCACGAGTATTGTAGCACGCGCCATGATCCAGATTAGATGGATAGATGGGCTGGAGATTATTATTATTATTATTATTATTATTACTGACAAGACGAACCCTACTCATATGGAACAAGCCCACCACATGGGCCACTGACTTGAAACTCAAGCTTCCAAAGAACTTGAAACTCAAGCTTCCAAAGAATATCAAGGTGTCCATTAAGAAGAAGTACATTAACCCTTTGCTTGCAGTGCTGTACTCAGGAGTGCTGACGGCCGTACTGGCCGTTCCCGCGTACGAGACTCCCATCGACTCCTTGGAAGATCTGCCAAGGGCCACTAAGGAAGGCTTCACGATAGGCATCATGGGAGGCAGCATATACGAAGGAATGTTCAAGGTAGTGCACCTTCAGGAAACTGACTGTTCATGAGTGTTACCGCTAAAGGGCTGCTTTCCGTGGAATGGAATTGAGTACAGAGTTTCTCTGAGCCAAAGGCCAGGCGCTGGACCTACGATGTCATTCAGCGCTGGAAAGGAAATTGAGAGTAGGTGGGTTTGAAAGTGTAACAGGAGGAAAGCCACAAAGCAGTTGATAGCAAGATGGAAGAAAGAGAATATGAACGGAGGTACAGTAAAAGGAATGAAAGGGGTTGCAGCTAGGGGGCATGGAAGGGACGCTGCAAAGGACCTTTAGTAATGCCTACAGTGCGCCCTGTGAGGTTTTCCTCCTGTCACACCTTTCACGCATTTTTACTCTGAATTTTCGTTTCCGCGCTGATTGAACTCATAGGTCCCAGCGCTTGGCCCTTGGCCTAAATTCTATATCCTCTTCTATTCTAAACGACCTCCATACGTTGATTGACACAGTGATAGTCTGTATAATACTGAGCTTTGTTATAGAAAAATGTACTCATTATAGTTCATGTCAACGAAGCAGATGTTTAAAACAAAAGAGGTGAAAGACATGATCTTCACTCATGTTAAATTAGACTAAAAACATGAATGACATGACTGCCCTCAGTACTGTTTCATATATTAGGTGAATCAATGAGTCTTCAACATTTGCTTATTATTATTATTATTATTATTATTATTATTATTATTATTATTATTATTATTATTATTATTATTATTATTCAGAAGATGAACCCTATTCATACGGAACAAGCCCACCACAGGGTCCACTGACTTGAAATTCAAGCTTCCAAAGAATATTAAGGCGTTCACTACGAAGAAGTAAGAGGAGATAAAGTGAAATACAAAAAGAAGAGATCCCACTCTCTTATTAAAAAGAGAAAATACATTAACAAGTTAATTAATGGATAAAAGTGTATTAAAATGCAAGGAGAACAGTATTAGGGTAGTCAAGCATTGCACCCTCGCTTGATCTTTTTACAGAGCGCTACGAGCGGCGTTTACAAGCAGACGTGGAATCTACTAAATCACAAAGATCGCTCGAAGAGTTTCATCGGTGACGTCGACTTAGCAATGAAAAAGGCAAGTTTTTTTATTTGTTTATTTATTTACTTTTGTATCTGATTCGGAAGCCGTGCTCACGATCCTCCATTTTCGTCCAAAAGTCTGCACTAACTCAAAGCGCTGTGATCTATATTTTTTCTCCTTTTTTTCATTCATTTATATTCAGCATGCTCACTTCACTTCCATAAAGGAGAGTTGGCTCAAAGATCTATATAGCTTCTATCCTTGGCTTCCGTACACACTCATGGTTTTTTCCTGATCTTTAGCACACACACACACACACACACACACACACACACACATATATATATATATATATATATATATATATATATATATATATACAAAGAGAAAAGAGAACCGAAAATTATGCAAATAACTTTCCCAAAATAAGGACCACCTCTTAATTCCAGAA
>JANJGK010000005.1:3332001-3459501 GCA_039081455.1 Macrobrachium rosenbergii
TTAATGTAAGTTTGAACTTAATTGCTACTGCAAGAAAAACTGTCTCTATAGACTACCAAGGAGGAGACATTTCTTGAATAGAAGCTGAAAAGCTGGGGCAAGAACACATCTAGATAGAAAGGCCAGCGTCATATGATGTTTGTCAGTATTAACAAGTTTCTTTTTTTACAGGATTGCTAAAGCATCGTGACCCAATACATTGCCAATGACCACGGAGTGGAGCATGTAAGAGAGTATATAAGATTGGCAGATGAAGGTTGTCTGGAGGAAGTGGTGTACAGCACAGACACTGAGAAATCTTCCACAATAATGAGGTAGAAATGTAAATATGGGAGGTTTTGAATTGCAGACAGAGTTAGAGTCAAGTCCATAACTTCCATGACAGAGTTTAGGAGTTACTCGAGTCTTGTGGGCTGGAGTCAGGGCAAAGAAACCTAATCCCAAAAACAGCTTGTTTAAAATTGATAGGTCAACATTTCTTCCCTTCCCCAATGCGCTTTGAGAACAAAAGTTGGTCAGATTGCAGCTGAGGTTTTTTGGGTGTGTACATATTAGCTTTCTCAGTTTGATGACTATATTGCCATATACTGTTCTTTATTCAGGTGTCCACCTCTTGTGATTGGATGTAACTGGTAGTGTTAGGTTGAATGTTCAGGTTTTTTGTAAACTTGGTTAAAGAGGGTGGGGGCGAGGAGTGGTTTGGACAGTTAGTTTTGGTCAATCCATAAGTTAGATGAAGTGCAGGAAGTGAGCTTACTGAAGCTGTATTTTTTGTGATATTGAAAGTTCGTGTAGCAGCCTTGTTGTGTGTCAGTGAATGAATATTCACTGCTGTACATATTCTTCATTTCTGTTTTTTTTTTCTTTTGCAGGTGGAGTGTGTGCAGAGATGCTGTGTTTCCAGTTGGAACTGCAAATAAGACTGAATAAAGACTTTAACTTTCAAAAAGTGACTGCTGATTGAGGTTTGCGTACGCAACCATCCCGGTCAGTAGTGGTGGTCCCCAGGGAGGCATGAAGAGAATTTTAGACTTCACTAAGCAATCAGTAGCACTTTTTTTTAGAGCATTTTGCCATTAAATTCTCTTTGAAAGTCTTAAACACCATTTTGTGTCTCCTGGTTGGTGGCTTCTGCATGTGAAAACCTGGCTGTGGTACATATTAGAGGATTCTAGATCCTCTAATGTAACTGTAGCATGCAGCACTATTTGTGATGTAGGTGTTGCCCATCGTTGTTCTTCCCTCGACTAGACTCGTGACTCTGGCAACGTAGAACGCAGTTCATCCATCCCAAAACTGGGGAAACGAGGAGAGGATCACAGACAGGAGGGACATCTGTCGGCATAAATTGGGAAGCAAGCTGCTGGAAAAGGCTCATGAACAAGAGCCACTCCAACTGGGGATTAACCTGAGGAGAAGGTAATAAGGTATGTGGTTCGTCCTACACTTGCCCCGCAACTTCCTCGTAGTTTTCCTGATTGTGCCTCTTCCTTTGCTTACTTTCTGGTCACTGTCTTTGTTTCGGTATTTGATATTTTAGTCATTTTATCTCCTTTCATTTGTTTGCAGCCTCTGATTCTGTAACAGCATTAGGGTTCATCTCTATAGCTGTCATGTGGAGCTTTCTCAGTGGATTGTCAGTCAACCCTTTTTCCTGCCTGACCAGGCACAATGTGGCAAATTGATGACTGTGCATTTCAGTACTTTGTGAACCCTTCCACTGCACTGAATACTAGGTACCTCTTTTGTCTAGGCTGTGATAATGTAAGGTTCAGTGCTGCAATGTAAGGAGTTTTGCTCTCTCACCTTCTTTTAGGTATTAAACCTTTCAGATAAGCTGTCAGTGGGCGTAAAATGGCTGGGAGAAGTGTTCTGAAGCTGTCAATCTTAAATAACTAGAAATCTGTTGCAGGAAGGGGAATCTGGTGAAAAGTACCACAGTTGCTTCAAGGACACAACAGAGGGGGTAATGGAGTGTATGACATTCAACTTCATGACCGAAATATTGAACACTTGATGCCTCCAGTGGTAGATTTGGTGCTTGACACATTTTGATAAAGCTCTGAAGTCTGCTGTCTTCAGCTTGGTCTCCAGTGAGTTTGTAGTCTCAGTGGTTTGAATTTTTATTTATCATGGATTGAATCCCCTACAGACTCCAGCTCTTATTGCACTTTCTTTAACTGAGCTCTTTTTGTTCTTTCTGTGACTCAGCTCTTATTGCTCCTTCTTCACCTGGAGTGTTTTCATTCTCATTGCCTGGATCCCACTACTGTACACTATAGGAAGAGACCCAGGTAAAATTGTCTTGTCTGCCTTAAAGCTGTAGACTGCCAGTCACCTGAAGTAACTTCATTTTTCTTGTAAGTGTACCACATTATCAGTTGCTGTCAAGAGGGATTTGTACATTTGTACTATACTGTTTGAGACAGGTGACTGGATGTTTGTTTGATTGCTGTCAAAGCTAGATTTATTCCCAAGGTATTTTCCTGGGTGGTAGAGCCTCCATTTTCCATCCTGGTGGAGAACCTGACTGGTTTATTATTCCTTGGTTTCTTATAGAAGTTTTCCCAGTATTGTTGGTGTTTCATATTGTTCTGCTGTCATCTGTGTCAAAGAGGTGAAAGAGGCAACTGTACTTAGAGGCATAAAATGGAATGTTTGTGTTTTCTTCCATAATGCTGTCACTGAAGATACGTCTCTTTGCTGTAATCCATCAACTCTTAGCTTGACCACAAGCTGTTGATATTAGGACCTTTTGAGTAACCTTAAGCCTCATGTACGGATCCAGAATCTATGCAATAGCCAACATCTTTTCGTAGACTTTCCTCCCTAACACTGAATTGGTGGCTGCACTAAGTAGCCTTTGTATAGCCTTGTTCTATATAATTTGTCAAACTAAGAGATTCTCCAAATAGGAATAAAGTAGTGCTGCTGCAGTCTTGGCCCCTGTTGATCCACATCCATATTAGATCTAAAGTGTTGCACCCATCTATCTACCTGTGGCATTTGACTTTCAGTGACTTTCCTGTGTGGAGTGTCAGTGGATCCTTTATTACTAATGTCTTCTGAGCAGTTGACAGTACTATCACAAAGACTGAGGTTATTTCTTTGATGCTTTATAAGTTTTGCCTGGGTCACTGGTATACTGTGGAAGGGGATTGCGATGTCTTCAATCTGAGTTTGTCAATGTCCATTAAGTTGAATGAGGGACAACACCATCTTGTTTTATGCTCCCATCTCCTTGTTTCCCCACTTGTGTATTCCATCTCAAGTCCACAGATGGCCCAAATCTTGTATATTCCTTCAATGTATACAGCTTGTTTAAATATAGTTCATAGTCTCCTTGAGTCTGTTTGTATAATGAAGGGAATAAGATTAGTTGGTATGAGACCAGCAGCTCAAATACTAACTGGCATTTTGTCTCCCTTCACATTTGAAGCAGAGGGGTTGAGGAGGTGTGATCATTTATCTGCTTACTCTAGTTCATCCCCGTAGTGGGATAGTGCCGTCAGTGCATCTCATGCGGTACACTGTAGGCATGACTCTAATTAGCTTCTTTGCAGTGTCCCTTTTGGGCGTGAGCTGCAATAACTGCAACCCCTTTCATTTCTTTGACTGTACCTCCTTTCATATTCTGTTTCTTCCATCTTACTTTCCCCAACCCTCTCCTATCAATGGATTCATAGTGCAAATGTGAGGTTTTCCTCCTGTTACACCTTTTGCACCTTTTTTCACTGTCAATTTCCGTTTCAGCACTGAATGACCTCGGCCTAAATCCTATATTCTAGTCTGTCCTACTCTAAGTTCATGGTACTTGCAAATACACCTTAAACAGGAACCATAAGTCATTCTTATCCTATGATGTGTGTGAGATCCATTCAAGGTTGACAGTTCGAGTAGGTCCAGATGGGTTTCTTCTTGGCTTCTTGTGAGCTGTTCAGTGGCAGTTTTTGTCAGCAAAGTAGAGCGTGCAGAAATATCACATCACACACTTTAGCCAACTATATGTTTTGTGTTGAAAGTAGTAATGACAGTTTGATGCAATCCTTTTTCCTTGTACTGTTTGGTACAGTATCATCTGAGTTGCTGTCCCTGGAGTTGCTGATCCATTCCTCAGTACCTGGTGTCTTCCTTTGCATTCTTTGATGTGTGATTCATAATCTACAATATTGCTTTTGTTATAAGCTAGTTAGTTACAATTTTAAGTTGCATTATCGTCACACACACACACTCCTCACTGTCATCTTTTTGTGCTTCGCCCTCATTTTTCTTACTGATTGATCCCAAAATTGGCGAAGAATGAGATTGCTGCCACAGAAGGGGAAGAGAGAATGTTTATCAGGGCCACATTGTCCACTTCCCTAGTGTCACAGGATGCAATTTAGTTCACCTTCAGTAATGGTGGAGGAGGCTCCTTAGTAGAGTTGGTCCCTGTATGTCAACTCAGCCTAGATGCCATACTCTGAGGTTTGATATATTATCCCTGTAGCACAAAACTGGTAGTGTTTAACAAAACATGCTGTCAATTCATGATCAGTGTGTGGGCTGGTTTCAGAAATGCATCAATACAGCACCTCACGTGAATTATGCCTTGAAATGTGCATTTCCTCTGTGAAAGCAACACGAAGTGAAAGTTCCTTCTAAAGTCTGCATAGAGTAGAACAACAATTTGGAGCTGGTCCTAAGCTATCCTATCCTATTCACTAATTTGAGGTATATCATTTCTTATTTTGAAGTATATCGTTGTACTGTAAATGTATATTTGCATATTGTATGCAGAATATATTGCAAGGTTAGGTCAGCATGTGGGATAGGCATGCATAGGTGAGGGGGACATCACTTTTCTTATTAGAACCCCCTCCCCCCCCCCTTTTCTTTTCCAACCATGTTCTCTGGCTTAGTGTAGATTACACAGAACTGTACAGTTAACCTCCCTGTTAAATCTTGGGTTATTTTTTATTTGGAAAAAAATGAGCAACTGTGGACTAGGTTACGGAGTCCCTGTCATGAACTTGAGAGAACATTGGCTAAGGAAAATGTCAGTAACACAACAAGGCTTACCATTAGCATTGGGTACCCAAAGTCCCACACCTCAAGTTTTTAGATATTGTTAAGCACAGTATTGGAAGGTCTGTGCTGTCAGGAGCAGTCTGAGTCTTTGGTACCCTTATTGAAAGTTTTGCTTTTGCACTGACTTTGATGCATTGGGTGTGTTTGTATCAGGTTCTGGTGCAGTACAGAAGTCACTGGATTCTCTCATCAAGTTCCCACGATTGGTTTTGGCCTCAGTGACTCTTTGTAACTACTGGATGTTGTTGGGTGTCCTAGTTTCCAAAATAGAAAGTCAGGGGAATCCTCCTTACTATCAGTTCCTCATTGGGAGGGTGGGTTCCGTTCTCAGCTAGCACTCTGATGGTCGTGAGTTCGAGTCTCCGACTGGCCAATGAAGAATAAGAGGAATTTATTTCTGGTGATAGAAATTCGTTTCTTGCTATAATGTGGTTCGGATTCCACAATAAGCTGTAGGTCCTGTTGCTAGGTAACCAGTTGGTTCTTAGCCATGTAAAATAAATCTAATCCTTCGGGCCCTCCCTCTCTAGGAGAGCTGTTAATCAGCTCTTCAGTGGTCTGGTTAAACTAAGGTATACTTAACTTTTTCTCCTTAGTATCATTATTGTATATATGTATATATATTATGTAGCTAAGAGTAGTAGTTGGTGATGAAAATGAATGTAAGTTCTGGTTTTCCTCAGTGGAGGAGTCTTCGCTTAGAGAGAAAAGCCAGTTGGGGAGTTCAGCATCAGATACCGAATAAGTTTTCCCATGTGTAAGTGCATTATTTTCAACAAACAATAATTTACCCTTCTAAAGGACACTTCTATTTTTTTTTAACCACACTAAATCACCTTAGGATATGAGGCACTAGTGTCTAAATTCAGTGTGCACATGATGGAACACAGATGTTATTTTCAGTCTGAACATCCCCACACTCTGTCTTTTGCACAGTCAAGTTTTCTTGCTGTATAGAAAATCCTGATCACTCAACTACATTACACCACTTGAAAGTTAGGAAGAAAAAAGTATAGCTGCTTTACTCCAGGCTTGTTAGTTGCTGTGGAGTATCTAGTGTACTCACCAGCTAGCTCTACCCTGTCACGGCCTGATAGTCTTTTCCCTCTGCTCCTTTTTAGACGCATCTCGTCAATTGAATGTTAGAAAGTGTAAAGTAAAGCACAGGTTAGATGAGGAGCCATGTGGAATTACTGTTAGCTACTTCTGGAAATATTCAAGTGGTGGAATTGGGTCAGTGAGGTCAAAATGGCAAGGTCTGAAGCTCTTAGATTGTTGGCAGCCTAAAAGTGACTTTCATATATAGTTGGTGTATGCATGATGAAAGTCTTGTATTTGTTGAAACATTCACACACACGAGTTAGGTCAATTTTTGGGGTAAGCAGGCATAAGCCAAGCATATGAATTTATTAGCACAGACTACAGTAGGTGGAGGTTACTCTGTACATTGTTCATCTGCATCCTTTGTAGCCTTCTCTTGCTCATGCTGTGATGAACAGCAGAAGCTCAGGGCTGGTCCTCAGTGGACATGAGTATTATTGAACTCATATTCTTCTGATACACTGCCACTGTCTTCATTATTGATTGTATGTTAGGGCAGAGCAACATGAAAAGCTTAATTAGTCCTTCCAGTATACCCCCTTCCATTATTGTGTCTCCATATTGTCAAACACCCTGTCAAGATCTGCAGATGTTGGTGTAATCCCTTCTCGTTGAATGGTGCTTTTCCTGTATGGTAGTTTCTTTTATTGCTGCTGATGTCTTTGGCAGGAAGTCAGACTGACCCTGGTGTTTGCCATAATTATCATCATCATGCTGTTTCCTCCTCCACCATGAACATTGCCATAGGTAGATTTGTTACTTTAAATTAAATGTAATGTTGCATCCTTCATCCTTATACAGTAGTGTGAAGGTTTTGGGGTAGGCTAGCATAGGATAATTTAGTAGGGAATTTGTCTTGAGTGCGTTTTGTTATCTGAATTTATCTTTCTGTCAATTTTGATGTGGGAGACCCATTAAATTTGGTACATTGGTGGTGGACACAGGATTCTGTGAGTGAAAGAAAAGTTCCTGTTAGCTAGGAACTTGTGAAGGTGTGCATCGACATTTCTCCATTGCTGTCAAAATGATTTCAAAAGCTGACACTAGATGCTGATTGCCCAATATTTGGTCTTGTTTTATTGTTGGGGAGGACTACTAAAATCTTGTACTAAAGGTCATGGACACTTATTTTGTGACAGTCCAAGGCAAGTTCCTGTTAGCTAGCAACCCCTATGAACTTGGGCAGTGACGTTTCTTTAATTGCAGCCAAATTTTTCAAAGCTGCCAGAAGTTGCAGATTTTCATGCATGTACAGTATATGATTGTTCTCAAGGTTATCAGTGTCTGTTGGCATGATATCACAGTGCCTTTGCTGATAGTTAGGCTTTTGCAAGGACCTAGGTGCATGTGATGCACATTTTACCATTTCTATTGTTTTACACAGGGTATGGAATCCTTTTATTGAGTTCCTGTGGGGGCTGTCTTCAGTGCAGCTTCTAACTGGAGTATTGGGTGCCCCTAGTTTTCACTCTTGAAGTTATGGGAACATCCTGTACTATCATATGTAGCCAAAAGAAGTAGAAGATTGTTACTGCATTTGAGTTTTTCTGGTTTACCTCAGGGTGGTATACTTGACCCCCTGTTTGATATATTCATACCTGGAGGTTTGGCCTAGAAAGCAAAGTCGATTGAGGAAATATGTACGGATGTATTTCGTACAGGTTTTCCCGTCATAAGTGCAATATCTTTTAAGATCAAGATTTGACCTTTTCCTCTCCTAACTGAACCTCATCTTGTAACAATTTTGATATTTTGTGTATCATTCAATTGCCTTAGGATGTAGGATACTACAGTATTCAAAAGATGGTATTCTTGTTGTTAATCGAGACACCCCATGTACTGTCACTTGCACAGCAAGATTTTTCTGCCGTTGTATACAAAATCTTGAGCTTAACTCCTACAACAAATGTTCTGTACGTGAATGTTAAGAAACAAATCCCCCCCAAACAAATTAGGAGAGTTTAGGTATTGTACTCCAGGACAGATGAGATATATTGGTGAATTACTTTCAGCTAGGCTGTGGTTTGCTGTTCAGTATCCTGAGCCTGGTCAATAGCTCATTATGCTGAAAATGTGTGTTGACATTTTTTAAATGGTAAAGTACATTTTAGATGTGTATTGCAAGTTCTCTCTTCAGAAATCTTCTCTAATTGCACAATGAACTTGTATGTATCATTTGTGAAGTTTGTAGGACATGGTTTCTCTGGAGAGGACGTGATAGACATTCCTTTAGCCTAGACAAGTAAAAACATCAGGTTTCTACAATAAGAATCATAATACTCTAAAAGCCATAATGATCTATTCTACAGTACAGGTGTTTCAAGCAATATATTCCAGGGGCTACTTATTGATTGAGACTCGGAAGTGCCTGCAAGGATGAAATTATAATAAGGTTTCAGATTTTGCACTCCCCACCCACGCAACAGCAGTCTACCATTCTGAGGCCAGTGCATCTACCGCATGGTTCTCCACTTCATTTCATCCTGCGTTTTTCTCTGCTTAAATTCAGGAAATGTCTTTTGCAACTTTGAATTCTGAATATTTGTTAGGTTTGATACTGAAGAATTGACTCCCTAACCTTTCCTGCTGCAAGTACAGACTTACAGATATGAATCCATATATTTTCCTTGACCTTTCCTGGACCACCTTGAGTAATGTCATAGAATGCTCAAGCAGGTTTGTTACTTGAAATTTGACATGATAATGCATATATGCCCGTATCCTTTAGTGTGAAAGCTTGGGGTAGGGTATCGTTGGCTAGTTTAGCAGGAAATTAGCCGTAATTGCATTTTGTCATCTTGTTAGACCTGTTTTGCAGAGCAGGGAGAGTACTGTGAATACAGTGTACTGTTTAGTCATTTAATGTAATGTTCTTAGTTGTTCCCTTTCACAAGCATTTAGCAAAATGCCTGTACTGTATTTCTTCAAGGCTTGGGTTTTCCACTTACATTTCTTTCTAGGGTCTTCGATATTTTGCTTCTTAAATTCTCCACTGCTCCTTCCATCATGCAATGAATGCCCTCCAGTTCCATGTCTTCTTTCGGAGGAATTGTGAGACAGCGTAATGAATGCCGCAGCAACCTTTTCTGCATCATATTGATGTCCGTAAGGTTCTTTGTTTACAGCTCTGCACAGGTCCCTTGTACTCTATTATTATTATGCCTTTCGTTTCAGGCAGTTTCTCTGTTCCTCCTTACCCTCTGGACTTTCCAGCCTCTTTATTTGTAAATTGATCCAGTTACTACCATATTTAGAAATAAATCCGTTGGGCAACCCCTTAGGTAGCCATAAATGTGTATCAAAACTGTAGTCGTCGAGGCGTGCCAAGTTTGGCCAAGTCACCATTTTCTATGGCACCAGTTTACAGCAACAGAAAACGGAGACTAATATAACCCTATTACGATGGTCTTGTCATTAACTTTTTATCTTTTTTTAATACATTCGTGGTTTTTATGGAACGTCTGTTTACAGATGTCGTTTATATAAGAGTTTAAGTAAAGCTTGTGCATAGGCCTAGGCCAAGCTCTGACTCCGTGTCTTGTGTATTTAAATGCACACACAAACATTTCCGTGGGATTGAGTATGTGTATGAAGCATGGGTGTGTGTACTCATGTGTTTAAACATATATACATCACGCAGTGTATGTTGTGGAACACACTTTATGAAATATATTGAAGCACATGCATCAGTTTTTATGTGATGTCCAGCTCGTGTTTGTGTGTGTGTGTGTAACAGTGCACATGAAAGCAATTATAAGTATGGATGCAGTTTAGATTGGTGTATGTACGTGTGTGTGAGTGTCTGTTGCACGTGGTAATGTGTTTTGGAAAAGTAAATTGTATGTATTTAAATGTGTTTGTGAAGGCCACAACTTTTTGTATATAAACTACATTAGGTTGGAAATATTACAAGTGCGTGTTAACATGAATTGCATATTAGCAGTTGATAATCTTGTTTGCCTTAATCACATTATAATGAAGAGAGTTGGTCCATTTCAGCTATCACCCTCACTGATCAAATGAACCACTACCGGTGAAGGATGAGAGATGGTTGCTCATTGTGGACATCACTTCAGAGTGCCATTTGAAACAATCATGAGAAATCCCCCCAAGACATTTCATTCGTCCTGAACCATTTTGCTCAGGGTTCCGTTCAACAGTAAGTTGGAAGTAACTCCAGTTGTATCATTCTGTTTAATTATGTTAACATAATGGCATTTTACTCAATTGAAGTCAGGTACTTCGATGTATATGGCTTTGGTTAATTCAGGCATTTTAAGGACAGTCCCCAGTGCACTAACAAATGCTGAACGAACTATTAGTCTATAATGTTTGGATGGCTATAGCTGGGAGAAATGAAAATGGTTCAGAACTAAATAAAAGGCCGAACAGGGAAAGGCTTGATGTAGTAATGTATAAATGGCAAGTTGGAGGTATTGACTCTTTCCTTTCATCAGTCAGACTGTGATTGGACAGTAGCCTGTGGCTGCGTCTGAGGCTGTAGAGAGTTTCTGTCGATTTTGATGTGGGGAGACCCATTAAATTTGGTACATTGGTGGTGGACACAGGATTCTGTGACAGTGAAAGAAAAGTTAATGTTTGCTTGTAACCTCTGAGGTTATGCAGTGATGTTTCTTCAGTTACAGCCAAGATGTTCTCCAAAGCTGCCACAATATACTGATTGTCCTATATTTAGTCTTGTTTTCTTGTGGGGAGAACCACTAAACTGTAATGCTTGATGTTTGTGGACACTGCTTTTGTGGTAGTTAAGGAAAGTTCCTGTTAGTCAGTAACCCTAATGAAGTTGTGCAGTGACTTAATTACTGCCAAAATTATTATTTTCTAAAGCTGGCCAAGATGCAGATTGCTCTTATATTCACACCGTACTAAAATGCCCATTATCTTATGGGGGGGGGGGGGAACTGTCACCAACAGAATCTCACCTTGAGCATTAGTAATTCTATTGCCTGGATATTTCCCTGCACAGAACTTTTAAATCATCTTCGCTATTACAGTCTGCCCTCTGTCGTCACCCCGATATGTTCCCACTTGGATGACTACATTGAAGTGCATGTTGACAGTTGTGAGGAGGTCTGTTAGGCTTCTGTGTTGGCCTCTAGGCCTTTGTCATGTTCATAGTTATACTTATTACTGGACTTCTTCTGGTGTATATACATGCAAGTTATTCTCTTGCAGAATCAGTGTTCAGGTCTACACAGCTACTAACTTCCTGTTGCTGTGCAGGTTTTTGGCACTGAATTGAGAACCACAAGGATTCTGGACTGTCTTTGATATCCATGGCAGTATTACTGCATCAAGTTATGACTTTGTTACTGGATCTTTGTTGAAGTTTGAAGTTTTCTGTACTGAGGTCTTTGTCAGTACTATATAATTAATGTACAGTGCTAAATAAAACCTTTGGTGTCCAGATTATTTTGAGCAAGTGAAGAGCTTGACTGCATTGTTGATCTTATGGGCACATTAGTTGAGTTGAGAGTAGAATATAGTATATAATGACTCTACACAGCTTGTCATGTTGTTCAGGGCAATTGTCTCAATGTTAAGGAAGGAGGATGTTTAGATGTTCGGAAAGAGTTTTAAATGTATTGTTGAATTTTGACACACTTCATCATACATCGTAAGAATTTTAATCATTGGTATTTGAGGTAACAATTGCTATTATTGATGTTAGGGTCTTCAATGTAAGATTGATTTTTAGTATTGGTGGTGTTGGACATGAGTGATGCTGTGTGTGAGCTAAAAGCTAAATGGTGTGTAATTAATGTACAGTAGTAATTGGTGTAGTATCCAGATTGTTTTTCAAAAATATTGAAAATATCTGATCTTTTGTAAAAAAAAATGCACTTTTTATTTCAGACTGAGAATGTCAGAGTTTGAAATGAAACTTCTAATTGCCTTTTGATGGGAAGGTTTCACATCTTAGTTGGAAGGTAAGGTTTGTGGAAATTAAAAGCATTTTTTCTGAAATTGTAATTTTAAAGTTGAATGGTATAATTAGCAAATTAATGTATTTGATTTTATATGTAATATTGGTTTCAGAAAAAATTTCTAAGTTCAACAATATAATTTTCAAGTTAATGCGTAATGTAAATTCCCTGGCTTAATGAAAATTGCTTGAGGTTAAAATAGGAAGCTTGTTTTATGATACAGAGTTGTTAAAGCTGTCAAGTTCTTGAATTGCTATCCATAGGACGTAACAACACAGCAATTTCAAGTGTTCTAAATGAAGGAGCTGGGGTAGACCCTTGTTGTGGGTTGTGTCCAGCAGAGAGGAAACACTAAATAACAAAGGTCCAAAACTAGGTTTCATGCATTCGATCTTAAGTAACTGGGACAGTCTAACATTTTCATTTCCAAGTCTCCCTTGCTGTCATGACCTTGGGTGGAAAACCCAGGTGGGCATCAAATAGGAGAGCAGTATAGACCTCCAGAGACAGCTTGCTTCCTTACCTGCAAGGTTCAAGTAGTTTCTGAACCACCGTAGGGGGAATATTGCCGTCAGTGCACCTCACTTGGTTCACTGTAGGTATTAGTCAAGTTTCTTTGCAGCCTCCCTTCGGCCCCTAACTGCTTCCCCTTTCGTTCCTTTTACTCTACTTCCGTTCATATTATCTTTCTTCCATCTTGCTCTCCTTGACCCTCTCCTCACAATTGTTTCATGGTGCAACTGCTTTGAGTTTTCCTCCTGTTACACCTTTCAGACCTGCCTACTCTCCATTTCCTTTCCAGCCCTGAATGACCTCGTAGGTCCCAGCGCTTGGTCTTTGGCCTAAACACTATACAGCTGAAATCTGCAAATACTTAAAACCCCTCTAAAAATGCTGATACAGTACCTGAGTATTTTAATAGTTTTATCACAAAAAGTGCATTTAATCATGAAAATGACATGAAAATACAGTAATCAGTGAATATTTCTTTGTGAAAAATACCGTGAATGGGTGAATTTTCCGCAAATAATGGGTAGATATGTTCCACAGAGAAATCCGCAAATATGTGAGTCCGCGAATCTCGAGAATGCGAATAAGGGGGGTTTACTGTCTTCCATTCCATATTCCATGAACAATATTCCTGATTCTATAACAGTTAGAACAGACAAGGGACCATCATTCTGTTCCAAATCTGAGAGAAGAATCCCATTCATAATAATGAACCTTTTGTCAGTTACTAAGTTTGAGTATACTATATGAAGAAACTCTGAAACAGCTCTTTACTATAACCATCTCATTGCCTGATATTATTGGTTGTACAGTTATAGTATTTTACTTTTTAGTTCTCGTGTAGTGTGGAGTGAAATGTACTTTATCAAATGTCCCTCGTAGTGTACAGGCAAGTGAAACAGTTTCATGTTCTGGAAGATTATTAGAAAGCTTTGAATAATGAGTGTTCAAAATTGTATAATGTTTATATTTTTTGTTTTGACTTTTAAATCTTGATTTTGGCTATTGATGAGATCGGCAAAACTTGGGTCCAGATTAGTTACCATGGGCAGGAAGGTCCAAGGAGAAACAAATACCACTGTTCATTTTGAATGGGTAGAGAATTGCATGTGTAGAACTACCTTCTGATCAGTTTGAATGGGTTGAGAGTAAGCTGTGTGGATGTGTGAGAGAAATTAAGTTATGATGATAATAGAAATTGATACAATAACAATAGCAATCATTCTTTAAAATGAGACAGTAGGTTTGAATGTCTTAAATCTTTTTATTCTTGTTGTGGTGTGTCTTGAGATTTAAAGTTTCCGAAAATAGCTATTAATTTTATGGGACAGCCCAAGGTATTTGAAGTGGGCCAGTGTCGTCATATCTTAAATTTGAGTAATCTGCTTAGGAATATTTTTTGTTAAAAGATGATGGATTAAACTTTAGACAGGAGTTTCTTTCTGAATATAGGATATCATATAGTACTGCACAAAATAAACTTGTTCTGTAATTGTAGACTGCGCTGGGTATGCAAAATGCCTTGCTAGAACCCAGTATCTAAGGGAAGGGTTGGGTAGGTAGGATCTTGGATAACATTAAGTACCAGATACGTTTTGAAAATGAGAGGGACAGGCATTTTAGTGAACAGTTCATGATGAAGTAAGTGCTCTGTGGGAAATGTATTACCTAAGTATGGTGGAAATAGATTGTGGGATGGTCGCAAAGTACAGAGTTATGCAGTTTATTGTGCCAACTCAAAAATAGTGTAATAAAAGAACTGTGGGCAGGGGTGGGAGTGAAGAAACAAAGCAGTTGGAACTTGAAGAAACTATCATGGCCTGTCACTTCAGTAGCTCTCAGAGTGAGTAGTCTTGACAGGAGAGATGGTATGAAGTAACCATTAATTACATTTCGCAAAAGAATTAGGGAATACAAAAGCATTTTGTTATGCATTAATTTTATGTGGAGAGAGTGATTTAATCCTGAAAGGTTGTGGTTTTGTTTGTTTTAGATTACTCTGTAATAGAGACCTGGCTGTAGCCAATGGTGATGTCTGTTTTGATTCCTGTAATTACTTATTCTTGTCTCTTCAGGTGACCTCTGCCTGAAGGTTCTTGAAGAAATTAATCTACAGATTTTTGAAGAGAATAGCCCAGTTGTTTAGCACTGCAACAAAGGTAAGTATTTAATGAACACGAGAGGGTTTTTTTTTTTAATCTATTAAGTGAGGTGGAAATAGTTGTGTAGATGGAACCATAGTGAAGGTTGGGTAAGTTTTGCTGAAACCAAAATAATACAATTGAAACGTTTGACAGAGGTCTGGGAATGAATGAAATTAATGAGTCCAGTTATTGTAAAATCTTCATTCTGAAAACGTGGGTGTTTCCTTTCAAAATCAGGGGTTGTTTCTCATTACATGAAATGGTTTGGTATTGGATGAGTGCAGTGCCAGCAGTCAGCTGCTTTCTGAAAATAGAGCCATTGAGAATGCTTGAATATTTAACTGATGATAAGAAGGTGGGTTGTGGGATGTTGGTGCTAAGAGATAATATCACAAGATCCTGGAAAATGTAGGAGCAGTCTTGGAGGAGAGCCAGGCCAAAGTAGCGGTAATGATGATTTACTCATATATTTTCATGTTGCTGACTAAGATGAACACTAAGAAGCACAGGCCAACTTTCAGCAAAATTTGCATTGCACTCAAATCCTTTTACTATATAACCATGGACTGTAGCTGTGACCAAATAGAATTCAGTGCTGTGTCCTTAAAACACTGCAGATACACAGCATTGAGCCAAAAGTACTTGAAGCTCATCTGAGCCCCATTTGAAATGTAGGAACCTAGATAGAGTAAGCTTTGCCCCTGGATATAATTAATACTTTTGCCCTTCCGGTAATATTTTGTAAACAAAAGGTACTGCGGTTTACGTGGTGTCGGTAACTTTTTACCTGTTTTTCAGAAATGCTACGATTAGCAAGTAGAATATTACGCAACGGAAGAAAAATTTTCAAGAATCTTCCACAGCACCTTTCTTCAGTACCGTGTTATCAAATATAATTTTTCAGTGTCAATAATAGTAATGGTTGTGAAATCAGTTCAGTAGTAACCACTAATGGCAACCATTCTGTAAGCATTGTAAATAGTCTAGTATAGCTCGAAGTTTAATATATGTTACTGTTAGCCTATACCAGGCGTCAGGTGGAATAGAATATAATTTTATCTAAATGTTAATACCAGTAAGCATCAGGATACAGATTTCATCAAAACACCCTATATATCAGTTTCATATCTAGACCACAGGGGGCCTCCTATGGGTTGTTGTAGGATAGTGTGCACTTTTTCCCGTAGAATTCTTAGAGAAATATTAACTGGTAGGTAGTCTGGGGTGCATATTAACTAATGTTCTAATGCAAGGTATTCCCATATGCTTCAGAATGAATCAGTGCCATTGTGCAGTATCAGACAGGTTTAGTTTTAAAATATGTTTAAAATATGTTAACTTAATTTTTAGATAGATTAACAGAAGGTAAATCTGATTAGTCTTGAGCAATTTTTGTGGAGTCCATACTAGCTACAGTATTAGCTAGCAGTTTATTAGTTTAAAACTATTCATTGATATTGGATAGAAATGTTTTTATGATATTTAGCAATGAAGTAGGATGTGTAAGGCCTTATTACCCTTGAAGGGCAGGTATTATTTTTAGTCATTTGAAGATCATCAATGGCAGTCTCAATTGCTTTAAGCCTTTTATTAGGTCGTTGCTATGCAAAAGTTATAGCAAAGGATAGGATGAGTTTTTAATAGCTTCATGGTCATGCCGTGTAATGTTTTATTTGAAGATTGACAACTTTGACACCCTTTTGAGACTTGGGCTAATAATGGCTTGGTTTAATACAGTGGGATATCATAGACCAAAGTATTATCATGTGTACAATCAGACCTAAGGTAGAAATATTTCGGAATTTAGTGTAATTTTCTCAGTTTTGACAATTTGGTGTCATTTTTAAGTGATAGTCTTAACTTGCATTATAGTAAATAAACAGAAACAATCGATCAAAAATTGCTATTACTGTGAAGTGCATTGTTGTCACTGGATTGCTGCATATTTCAAGACACTGCTGCAAGGGCTGTTTAGTCTTGTGTTAAGAGGGGTTGCTACAGGTATGTGAAGTATTGATTACTCAATATTCAAGGTTTTGGTACAATTGACAAGCGTGGTTAGGTATGTGAAGTAAGATCAGTTTGGAATTGAAAAATGTTTGGTTGAGAAATAAGTGTTTCAAGCAGAATTAATAAGTAAACAGCTAAGTCATATTGCAATGTTGCATTGATATATTTTCTCGAAGGGTTAAATCTAGCATACTATCCCCATTTTCTCCACGAGAATATAGTACAATGTTTTGCAGGCCTTAATTGTAAAAGTGGAATCCAGTCAATTCTCAGTGGACTGTTTCAGTTACAGGAGAGTTGCTATGTTTAAATATCACTATCTAGTGACTCCACCAGGCAAGCAAGTAGTGTGTCTCCTAACTGCAAGGTCCTCATGAAGGGATTGATTTTTTGGAATAAGATTCCATTAAAGAAGGAAGTAGGACTTGATGTGATTTTAAGGGGATTGATGGAAAGCAAAAGTGGATATATTTGACTGGCATTTGAGTTTTGTTATTGATCTCCATACCTTGGGGCTTTGTATGAATTGATAGGTAGTAGCAGATCAGTCAAATTTCATACCAACAGAGAAAATTGAATGAAAAGTTTCCTCTCTGCTTGCAAGCAGTCATTTCAGTTATATAGTGTTTTTAGTTCTGTTTTAAGGAAATGTTCTTCTATGTGGTATTGGCTTTACGAACATAAATGCCTTCAGTTTCCCTCCCCATTTGGATTGAAAGGTGTTCTCAGTTTTAGAACTTGGTAATGCACCTTCAGTGTCTTGAAATATATTTTTTTCTTGTAGGTTATGGTATAACTCGCTTTATTTGAACTAATGTTTATGTTTCATGTAATTATTGTTGTTAGTGATGTGTTCAAATTATCATAAGCTGTTAAATTTAAAATTGAACTTGGAAAATTTAGGTAATGGGAACCTTTTGTTATGACCAATTATACATATATTTTATTGTAGAAGGACTTCCATATTTCTGATTATTGCTCAGTTCTCTTAGTCCTCAAGTGCCATTCTGCTTATAAAGGTAACAACAGAATCACTTAACAGTTCGTTCTTGGCAATATAAAGCAAGGCCTTCTAAAATGAAAGTGAAAGTGGTAGCACCAAATAATTCCCCAAAAGTAGCTGCAGTATAATCCATAGTATTGTTGGGTATCCAAAGGGTTGAGAGTTTGGCGAATTATATATAGTGTGAATCATTTCTGTTTCTCTTTGGAGGAATCAGGTTATTACATTTGACGACGTCTTGTGTGTGTGTGAGAGAGAGAGAGAGAGAGAGAGAACGAACAACGACGTCTTGTGTGAGAGAGAGAGAGAGAGAGAACGAACAACGATGTCTTGTGTGTGAGAGAGAGAGAGAGAGAGCGAGTGTAATTGTCGTTAGTGAGTGTTTCGGTTGTTGGAAGAGGGAAAAGGGTCGTTAGTTGGAGTTTGTTTGCGGCGCTGTCTTGAGTTGAGGTTCAACATGGAAGGTAGTCAGTTGAGTTCGTCTTCCTTTTATGGTTCGTCTGAGTTTTGATGCCGTTGTTGTCAGTGCATGTGTCTCTTTCCTTTTTGCTTGTTGTTGTATGTTCGTGAGTCGTGTTTTTCTGTTTTGGTTTTGTTTGTGTGGTTTTGTGTGCTGTGTTGGCAACCGTGGACCCTTAATCCATCTCCCAGCAACCGAGGATCAGGGTGAGTGTTGTGTGTTGTTTTTTTTGTGTTTTGAATTCCGCCACATCTCCCTCTCACCTTTCTGTCCTCACCTAACTTCATTTTCCAAACATCTTAGGTACACACTCCTCCTTCAGGGTCTTTCCTTATGCCTCTTGTACCAGCTTTTGCTCATAAAACACCTGGCAAACTTAGAACACAACTTGGAAGCTATGGAACTGCCTAATTTTTGTTCCATAGCAGCAGTTGTGTATTTTCAAAAGGGCACCAGTTATGATCAGTTACATGAATTGCGCACCCCAGGTTTTAATAAAGTGTGCATGCTCTCTCTCTCTCTCTCTCTCTCTCTCTCTCTCTCTCTCTCTCTCTCTCTCTCTCTCTCTCTCTCTCTCTTCAAAGTTCCCTTTGCATTATCTTGCATGTAGAAAGAACATCCTTCATTGCATTTGAGAGTTATCCTGCACACTGTGCTTTGCTCAAGTCATTTATTTACGTGCTTTTCTTTTCATACTGTACATTTTGCTTCAGCCCTCTATGTACACTACACAGGTGCTTTTGCTCTTCATCCCTGCACGGGGACTAAGTACCCTACTCTTTAAAACTCTTCAATTTCATTCTTGAAATTCTCTTCTTTGTACGTTGTCCAGGATCACTGAGGTGGTCAGGGGATGAAATTGTGGTCAAACTTTGGCTGTATAGTTATTTGCATTCATTAAGTTAAGTGAGCTTCAAGTTACAGATATTAATGTTTTTATTCTCCATTTTCAACTGGGTTTCATCTCGTCTTGAAGTCTGAGAGGAGATGCTTGGTGGTTAAGGTCGTTCGGGCAGTGAGAATGAGAGCCTTTTCTGTAAACAATCTGCAACCTATAAAGAATAAATATGTATTATGGCTTATTGAAGGGATCAAAGTTGAAATGCAGAAGTCCTTATAATATAAATCCGTTGTTTAGAAAACTGGAGAATTTGTAAACTGTGAACACTGGAAAGAATATAAAGAAAGGACTCCTTGGAGTCAGCCTTGCAGTGCCTTGAAGAGGGAACGTCCTCTGCAGGAGGTAACCAGTCAGTTACAGCCTCGAAGCAGATTCTGAATGCTGTTTTCTGAGCAGACAGCTGTTTGCCAAGATGGGACAGCCTCTTACTTTGCTTGTGCTTTCCCAGGTGTATTTCCAATTTCTCTGTCACTGAAGAATGTTGGTTCTTTTCACATGTAAACAATTTACGGGAAGTCAATCTTGGTGTTGGGTTGAGATTGCCTGACAGTTCATTCGTATGACTTCAATTGGACTTGAGAGCAAATGGTCGCTAGACGCTTGTCTTATGAATTGGTGTACAAAGTCCATTGGTTTTTATTGCCAAAATTCTGTTCCAGACATGTTTAATGGCCAAAAATCCTAGCTCATTTTTTCTATGAATAACATGAAGGAAAATCTGCAGTGTTCACATTTCTGCTTTGTTATTGGTTTATTGGATATCGCTTACTCTCTCACATTTTTTTATAGAAAATTAATCATCTTTTTATAGAAAATTAATCTTTTAATCTCATGGAACAGTGAGAAACAATAAGCAAAAGATTATGATGTATATATTTTTTAAAGTTTTAGCCTTTGTGTGATTGATATTGTACCGGACAGAATTTGTCCCTTGGGGTCAGTGGATCAATTTTTTTGCATAATTGGTTGATAAAGTTATTTTGATTTTTTGTAGGTATCGTTATGAGATTGACTTATTTTCATGAAGGATTATTTAGTAAAATTATTTACTACTTTGAGATGGTTCATGCACAGGGCTATAAATTACTTGAAGATTTTCTAAGAAAAAAATTTGGGGGGGGAAGACTTGTAGAGAATGATTCTCAGAAATTAAAAGTACTGAGTATAATCTATAATCTATACCTGCCGGATATCTTAGAGGTTACACATTAGATAGATCACAATATCTAGCAAGTTGAAAGTCGTCCTATTGGTTGGGAATGCAACAATACTTTCATTTACATTTCGGACACATACCATAATTTCCAAAGGGGTTACCAGCTTGGGGCCCAAACTCCTTCCCATCTTAGGTAGATGTTTTGTTCGTGTATTTGACATGAACGAGGGATAAATACCGCCGTGACCATTTTAGAAGTCTGTGCATGAAACCTTACAAAGTTCGTAACATTGCCAGTAATTAGATAAAAAAGCTGGTGAACATTGTCGGTAATTAGAAAAAACTAGTGTGTTAATTGCAGAGGAATTTCGATGGAAGCCTTTGGCCTAGAATTGATGGAGAAAAAGTGTTTGACCAGTATTTGTAACTTGTAATAATGTGTACATAATGGTGAGACTGACTTTTGGCTTTTTTATTTTTTTGTTAAGGGATTACGATACAAGACACTATTATTGCTTTTGTGGATATTTAGGTGTATAGTTGGTCCAGCTTTTCCATAGCTCCAAAAAGGTCTTGGCAGGCCTTATGCTGTCTTGGTAACTTGAGAATTCACTAGAATGTCCACTGGTTTTTAATTGATAGACCTGATCTTGGGCAACTTGATTTATGACACTGGTCCTGCTGTAAGTGACGAGTCTCCTGTTTTTACACTGATGTGCAATTTACTTGACAGTGAATTTGTGTAAAGGTTATCTTAGTTTTGATCTTCCAGAGTTTCAGAAAGATTGAAATTGACAGTACTCGCAGTAATGGCCTTTGCGAAACTTGCCTTTGTCTCATGTATGATTCAGGATGTCTTTTGCTTGAGGGTGGTTTAGTTTTTGAGTCCTTGCTCGTGATGCAATAAGATTCAAGGTGTTGTTTTACAGTGGCAGAGTTTTTTGAAAGAAAGGCTAAAGGTTGAAGTTTGAGCTCTTATAGAGATGATAAGTTTGGCTTTCGGAGGCATTTGGAAGAGATGGTTTTGATTCTTTTCGTAATAGTAAATTTGTTGTACCTTGATAATCTCCAGCTTGCAATTCCAAGAGGTAGAACAGGATGATATTTTTCATTTGATCAGGGTTGCTTTTTTAATTAAAGGTTTGCAAAGTGTTATGTGAATTGAATATATAGTTACCGAATTGATTATATAGTTACTGAATTGATTATATAGTTACTGAATTGGTTATATAGTAACTAAATTAATTATATAATTACTGAATTGATTATATAGTTAGTGAATTGATTATATAATTAGTGAATTGATTATATAGTTACTGAATTGAATATATAGTTATACTAATTTGATTATATAGTTACTGAATTGATTATATAGTAATACTAAATTGATTATATAGCTGCTAAATTGAATTTGTTGTTAAAAAATACCAGAGTACTTATAAAGGCATTTGCTAAGAACAGATTTCTGTAACTATACAACTAAACTTCCATTCAAGCAAAGAATGTCAGTGATTGGCAGAGATTTTGCTTCAAAATGGAAGACCATTCCGCACAATATATAGAAATAAATTTGCCATTTGCCCCAGGGGGGCCTGGTGATCAGAGGCACTTAGGAGGAAGGAGTTCCTACTTCAACAGGACAGACCACCTTCTGTCAACAAACCTGGTCCTTTGACTTTCTGTCATTCTGTCAAATTCCCTCCTGCCCCAAAAACCACGGAGAAGGTGACCCCCCCCCCCAAACTTCTTTGAATAGTTTTTGGAGGACCAGTTATTGGTTTATCTGAGAAATTGGCAACCTCTGTTGCACCTGCTTTGCTGAGAGAGAGAGAGAGAGAGAGATTGTCCAGTAGTGAGAGAGAGGGAGAAGACATGAAATGAGAAGGAACAGAGAGAGAGAGAGAGATTCTTTTTTAAGCCTGGTGGTCAATTTTTACCAGCGTAGAGATTCACCTTCATTTCCAGGGGCGTACGAACAATAGACTCCGCCTTCCTAAGTATTGCCAGAATTAGTCTTTGAAATATCCTTATAAATCTCGTAATTTGCTTGAATCCATTCATACTTTGGTACAAATTTTATGAATATACACTTAATATTAAATTCCTTAATTAAATAATTAATTTATTGTAATTTGTAGAGCAAATAATAATAGAAAAAGAAGAGTTTTTCTTATACACTTAGGCGAAGAGGAGACTGGCAATGCTGTCAGTATTTGCCAATAGATAGACATAGATAGATGGCATTAGCAAAGTTTTTTAAGTTTTGAAAATGTAAACCTGTAGTTTCAGTGGCTAATATATATTTTATGTTTTGGCTTCTTATAAGTTTCCCTTACATGATTGTATCCCTTCATTATTGTGTAATGTAATTTTGTCAAAATGATTTTAATATCCTGGCTTCAATGGAAGTGATTCATTAGATGAGGAAAGGATTTCTTTGTAACTATGTAGTCCTTAATTTCTCAAATCTGTGGTATTGGTTCCTATATTTTTCAGAACTGGGACATTGCTATCTAAGAGACTTCTTATAACTTCATTTGGACAGATTTGTACTTATCAGTCATCATTGCTTTCATTGAACAACAAACCTTTCATTATATTTATATTATGTACTACTTAAAGCTTCCTTAATTCTGATCACCTTTTGGTGTTGGTTCAAATCATGTTGAGGTAAGACATTATCTAAGAGAATTATAATAACTTAATTTGCACATACTGTATTTGTACTTATCAATCATTATTGCTTTACTTTTAGAGCAAAAGTTTCGTCATATACTTCGTAATTCCATTTTATACCGAATTTTTAACGGTTAACAAATATTATTGGCAAGTTATATTGAAAACATCATTCATTGATTTCAGATTGTGTGTGAATACTGTACACAGCTGCTTAATTAAGTTGATATTATGTGGGAAGACAGTTACTACATATATATATTGTTTGTTCCTTTCAGGATGATAATTTGAGGCAAATCCTCTGACTCCAGAATCCTTGATGGCTGACATGACAGAGAGCTCCCTGGCTGGACACTCAGGAGCTGAAGGTGGAAGAATCTCATCAATAATTATGGTGTTCACAAATGGCTGTTGATTCTTCTTCAGGGCTTATTGTTGCAAGGTAAGAAAGACTGCTTTTGTTTTCCAGTCATGAGAACAATGGCAGAAATTGCCTTTATGGGGTCATATTATTATTAGTGAGATGGATGGTGATGGGTTACTGATAATGGTGATGATGGTGCGTTATTTACCCTAAGTGTATCCATTTTTTTTTTTGGGGGGGGGGGGGTAAATTTGGGGAGGAGGACACTTTATGCTTCATACTTCAATGTTTTGGATTATTCACATGAATTTGAAAGAATTTTTAGACCTTCCTAAACAAATTTGGAATGTAGTAATTTGGAATTATGATCTGATAAGTTTTTCATGTGTTAGCTGCTATCAGATAACTTCTGTACCCACAAGATAAACTCTGTGTGTGTTGAGCAGTTTTGACTTTGAATCTCTGCAGAATCTAGGGAGGCCCAGGAACCAGGCTACACATAGTGTGTAGAAAGAAGCGCAGCTGGATAGGTACCATTAGCTGTGAAAAGAGTGGTAGATACTACCACAAGTTACTGGGAAAATAAACAGGTTAAAGCCCTAATGGCTATGTAGGCACAATGTCAGCATCAAATTGAATGTAGCTTAACCTACAGAAGAGTCAGTAGATACCAACCTGACAAAACCTCACCTAGGACACAGTGACCTCTCAAGCCTTGGCTGGAACCTGGGACTCATTATTTCTTACGAAGGAGAAAGGATGGATTAGTGGAGTTATTTGATAAACCTTTCTTTAGGTAACTTGGACATCGTGTACTAGTCATTTTTTATGCGATCTTGATTTTGTTTCAAATTCAAATATGATGTTGCCTTAGGATATTTCGTTTTCAGCGATGAAATTGGACAATTCAATTACAGTACTGCAAGATAGGACCCAAAGGAATTGACGTAGAGTGGTTGTGGGAACTTGCACGCTTTCGGACTTGTGAACATTTTGAGTGACTGAAGAATTAGCCTACAGCTTCAAGTATGGCTAGAGGCATAGAAGGGTAGCCATTACGAAGTAGACACTTTGCTATGCAAAGGTTTGCTTGATATTATTATGTGGTGGCAAATAGTATTTCTGAAGGTCAAGTGTAGGATCTATTAGTGGCAAATTCTTCAGCCCTGGAATGACTTGAGGAGACATTCTGGCCTCTAGTCTGATGTTTAGACTGATCAGAGTATGACTAGGCAGGACAGCCTTAGTATTCAGTTCATATCACGAAGTAACCTCACAGTCAGGGTAATGAATTTAATCCCATATTCAGGATATTTTTAAAAACTAGGCTAATAGAATATTACTTGTTCATTATATCCTGTACTTAATGAGCAATTTATTAAGCAAATATAGTGGTAAGCGATACTTTGAAATTTTAGCAAAATTTTCTGTGAATTTCAGTACTCTGCTCTGGGCAGCACGAAGACTGTCTTTACTGTTGCCAAAACTACATTGAAATTTTAATTTTATATTTTATATTAAGTTACTAGAAGCCTTGTGCATGCAGTGAAGGAAATCAATTAGCTCTTGGTTTTATTGTTTTCAGAAGTTCCCAGTCAGTGAGGTTGCTGATAGATATGATGTGTTTAATGGGACTTGCAGCAAAATGATTGTGTAGGCTTTATACCCCCTCACAAAGACCAATTACTACTACTCAAAATATATCTTTGCAGTAGCTGTAGCCCATATGACCGTAGTCAATGAGAATCTGATATATAAAACCTTTGTCAAAATGTTTTCTCAGAAAAATGAAGTTGTATTATATAATGACATAATTTTGTGACTAGGGAATGTCGTCAACGTAAATGGAACAGTCTTTTGTTGTAAACTAAATTTTGGGGTTGTTGCATTCTAAAAATCAAAATGATTTCAACCATTCTGAAATGATACCTGTAGCTTTCTGAGTAAATAGTTTATTTTGAGTTCCTGCTGATATACCTTGAGAATTGTAGCTTCATCTAATTGATCACATCAGGTGTGTCACTTGTAAACCATTATCTTTCACTAATTAGGATATCAGATATTCAAAGTTGAATCATTTTTCAGGATGATTCTCCAATCTAGAAGTGACTTTATGGAACACACACAGCAAGTTTTGGGAATACATATAGCCAAGTGAATCTCCACTCAAGATCTTCAGTTAGGACCAACCTTATCACTATTCATCAGAACTGCCCAGTTGTCTCAGCCTCACTTGAACCTTTCGCAGATGCAAGATGAGCCCTGGAACTATCAATCTTCAGCCTCACTAATTTAATTTAAGGTAAGGGAAAATTTTGCCAAGTATTGGTATTCAGTATCCCACAGTAAGGTCAGCTCAGCCTAGGATGAATGACCCACATATGGCTTGAAGGTAAAGCTCTGTATCCAGCTTAGGATAGAGAAAGGACCCTAGGATGTATTGTTAAGGATCCAGGGCATGGTGAATCCTTCCTGAACCAAGCTAGGGCTGGATAGTAGATCCTTTGAGGGTTGAAAAAGTAGGAAGGATGTATTAGTCAGAGGTGGTGGGTGCTTCGGGCCAGAATAATCTGATCACTCTTGGTTGTCCCAATGTAATTAGGTTATGGCAAGATAAACTGTGTAGGCTTCAAGAGAAATTGGTCTCTAACCTATATATAAACATCAAGTGAAATTGGTCGATAACCTTCAAGTAAAATTGGCCTTTAAACTAATTTATATATGTATAAACAAGAAGTCACTGGCATAATTAAAACCATTAGTTTCCTTGACTGTAAAGTCTATAGTTATAGTCTCAGAATGCAAAATATGATAGACAGGTGATGCAAAGTGCCGAGCAATAAGACTGAAAGTGGGCTGTAACACTTGTAATAGCTGGATTTGTATTTTAGTTGTGCAAGAAATGATTTTCCTTTCAACTGCAAAGAACTGTATGCTACAGAATACTACCTGTGACAACTCAGTATGAAGGGAACATTTTCATTTCAATTCAGTAAGAAGACACCTTTCTACAGAAATAAATGGTTGTTAGTGTATACAAATGCACAATTTTATCCAAAGCTCCAAGTGAACTCAACACTTAAAAGAATTCCATCGTTCAGGACTGACTTAGATTCAACTCTAATATAGTTACCAGTTACTAATCAAAACATTTTTCAGCTGATTAGCATGTGAAGGGTTTTTTTGATTGCTTTCAGAAAAGAAAGTTGTTCACAGCCGTATTGAAAGGTTCAAGAGGCTGATTGGAGAGGTGTGGAGCCTAGAATACTTTCAAGAGTAAGAAGCTTTAGTCAAATAATTGCCAGAAGACCTTTTTGAAAGCTGCATAATATTTTACACAAATACAGCTATACAGTTAATGACTGTTTCATACACAGGTGAGTTTAGACTTGTTTGGCAGGATTTTATATAAGGAAAGGGAGCTTGTTTAAACAACTAGTTGAGAGTCTCGTCAGAAAACTAGATTGTTTGCAAGCAGTGGAAGCAAAAAGCAGCAGCAAATAGAATTAAAATCATGAGTGGTCAGATAAGCTATGAAATTTTGATTTATTTTAAATATCAATAATCAATTTTCATGTAAATCTTGGATTAAGGGATTTAGATTTTCTTCTGCTGCTTGTGGAATTGATGAGAATGACTCGGTAGATTGATAGTATAGCCGTAATGGGAAAGCAAGTAATTATTAGTCTATCTGAACTTCACTACCATTCTGTACACAAGACCTGATGCACATTTTACTCTTTCAGAATAACAATACCGCCAGCAAGAGTGATGAGGTTAGAGACCCTCCTACCATTGAGAAAGGAAGGACCCCAAAGGTGGGGAGGAAAGAGGTTTCTAAGATGGGAAAAATTGATACACAGCAGTATTTACACCTGAAGAAGGTGTACACCCCTGGAATGGTATAATGGGAAATATACTTGTGTATCTGCACTCGGCAGGCAAGGTGTTATAGAGGCTGCATCTACAAGTTCGTGTAATCACATGAATTTTACAAGTAAATAAAACCATTGAATAGACTCAAACATCTTTTTAGCAACAAATCCATCTATACAGTAGTAACCTGAAAGCTTAGGTACCTCAGTTTGTTACTGCTAAGCAGTTTGTACTAGACTCTGTTACAATATAGCTTGTGTATTATCTCTATAAATCCTGAAGCTTGTAGAAAAAGCATGTACCAGGTGAAAAGGGCGTGGAATCACTTGTAATAAAACTGCTGCACTGAATGATTATCAAAGCAGCAAACTGAGTGGTAAAGTGGCTGTTGCCCAGACTTCTTCTTCTGGCCACTTCAGGAACAACAGTTGTGGCACTGGTTTTGTTAGGCTGTCCACCAGGGTCGGTGGACTGCCTAATATATGTGGGGCTTTACCAGTGCCTTCATCTCCTCTGCCACTTCTTCAGCAACGAGAAACTGAAAGAAAAGGAAGAAATATTTTTAAATCTTCAAACACAATAAAAAAAAGCTTTTTGCTGGGGGGGTTAATATATTTGAGGGTTGTTTTTTTTATTCACACAACTTAAAGTTGTTAAATTCTACAAATTAACAAACAGCATTTCATCATGAAATTTAATAGTTGAAATGCTATTTTAATTTTAATCATTTGAAATTTTATGCTTCATTTAAATGAAGTAGTATTATATTATACACGCAACTATAAACAATTTCATCACGTATTTAAAATTATCATTACCTGGGTGACATTTGCATCTTGACTGGCTCCAAGAAGTTAGTCATCCTTGGATGAGTGAATTTATAACTTGAGGTTTCAGTAGCAGCAGCCAGGCACGTCAGGTTTAGGACACAGTCCAAATGTCCTAAAAGTAGACAATACTATACAGGAAGTGGTCCACATGTCCTAAAAGTAGACATGCCATTGGGAAGCTATGGGCACTATACAGTATTTTCTGGTGGGTAGAGAGGGCATCACTTCCTTCCTGCCCAGGCCTGATTGAGAGCGTTCTCGAGGCGTCATTGCCAGATCTGATCCGCTTCCTTAGATGTCTTGAGCTTCCGTTCTGACCTGAAAAACAGAAAGTAATTGTTGGACAACAACAAGACATACTTTAGCACCCAAACAGAAGACATTAAGGTTTCTTGGTAAAAACATCTGAGAATTGTATACTGTTTCTCTTTAAAAATTATTCTAAAATTACTGTCTTTTATCTTAAATAATTTTGTTCATAAAGCCTTTAACATGTTAAAGGCCTTTTTTATCAAATAAAAGACAGAAAAGCCACTTTTCAAATGGAACGTGGCAGAAGACATCATAATGTTCCTCTGTAAAAGCATTCCAAAATTACTGTTTATACATTACTGTATATTGTTGTTGACAGTGCCATACAAGCGATGAACAAAATTGTCCATGAACTCATCAAAACAATTTTTTTAGCATGAACACTTCACGATATGTTTCTTTAGACATAAAACACCTGAAAACTGACAATAACTACAATTCGATAATTCCTCGAAATTCAGCGGTCGACGCCCTCCTTGAGGGAATATTTACATAAGTTCTCCAGTTGTGTATTTTAACTGACATAATACTTCACCGTCTTACCTATTCCCAAATGGAAGAGATTTATCAGTGGCTTCACTGGGGAGGAATGAAGCTCCGCAGCAGCAGGTGTTCACAGGTGTCAAGGCTCCTCCTTCAAATGAGTTAATCTGGGTATCAGCGGCTGGGTACTTCTGTCTCTAGAACTGGTTAGTAGTTATTGGAACCTCTCTAGAGAGGTTTTCCTCTTCCTGTGTCAAAGAAACGAACCAAGCTGTTCACAAGGTCTCAAATAATCCTGCTTCATCGCAAGTGTTTACTATATGAACAGGGGTCAAAAATAGACCCTGAATTTGCAGATTTTTTATTGAAATCCATTATGTTTATACATGACTACGTTGCACCATTTTGAAAGTTTCCACCGTACTAATTACTTACATCAGTTCCTTATTCTTTTAATACAAAATAAAAACATGACTCACCATTGTTTTTGCAAGGGAAATTTCCTCTTGTCTATAACAGAAACCTCTCAAGATGTGGATTGTATGAACAGAAGTGGTTTGTGCCTCAGAGCATTTCACTAAAAAGAAGAAAACTCATCTTTCATATCCTCAGCATCACAGTCACACCAGAACAAAACACTGGCTAAGCCACATTCCTGTAATAAAAAAGAAAGCATTTAACTCACAGAAAATCATACAGCTTAATTAAAGACTTATTCATCTGTCACACTCGTCAATCTTTTTTTAATTCAACAGCAAAATGGTTCTGAAAGAAAAAGAACCTTCCCAGCAAGATTGAGGGTCTCAGATTTTAGCAAATTACAACACTTCCTTTGGACAAAAATTACCTCCTACAAAACTGTTGACAACAAATTTACCTTCCTTCACAAAAATGCAAACCTTGTGGTTCCTCCTGAAATTCCTACATTCAGGAATGAGAGACACTTTATGCTCATTTAGGAAGGAGGGCTGCAATGTTGAATTAACACAAAGAATACCTCCAGTACACCTGTCAACTGCATTATTTCTGCATTGGTTGCTCAACAAATTCTACACCATGGGAAGACACCTCCTCTCCGGAGAAGGTTAGGCCTAGTGACAAATATTTGATTAGCTAACAAATCATTGATAACACTGATGGCAGGTGATGTCAAACAGTTTGAAGTCAAGTCTAACGGACATCATTCTGGTGTTACGGAGCAAAAGGTGCAAAAACTGGATGTGACATCCTTGGTTCCTCAAAGACTCTTCTCCTCCTACAAACATTTGTTCACAAGAGCAAAATGCAGATAACATCAAGTGAGAGGAAACATCATCTTACTCGTAACACTGACAAAATACACAGGAATTTATAGCAAGAGAATTACACCAGATTCGCCATCATTTTCAATTAGTAACCAATTTAAGGAGCTGTCACTTAGCAGATAAAACCTTCACTACAATACTACTCAGTACTACTTTCAAATGATCAGCCTATGAATTTTAATTGATTCTGCCGCTAAGAAATGGGAAGGGTTCCAACTATTCTCAAACAGCCTTGCAAATATTTTATAATGCCATCCTGAAAGGCAGAACATTTTGCTTTTTAGAGAAACCTCCCGTTGAGCAGAAGGGAAAGTAGTACTGTATAATCTCAGTCAGCGTAAGGACAAGCCTATGTTCAACTTTGCTCCCCAAATAACAAATTGAATGAGGCCACTGTATGCTATGTAGAACACGCATATGCTTACTTCCTAACACAATTCTAATAGTCCAGGAACCATCACCATAGAAAAAATACTGAAGACTGCCGTCTTTCTATTCTACACTAACAGAACTATGTCAGCAACTTCAAATGCTGATCACTATCAATACGTAAATGGTTTACCATTAGCTCTCGTAGGCCTGGCAGATGGGTTGGTTTTCAAGATTATATTAATCTAATCTAATATATTGCAAATCCTTAAAATCATCTAAATCTTGGGTTAACTGAACATGAAGATTCTGACAAAATTTCCTAATGATATTTGTTTCTGATATCTGACTGACATTGTTGGTTGAAAGTTGGACAGACACTCAAGATATGTCTGATTGTAAGTGTGGGATGAAGGACAAAACTTATTTGTGAAACTGACACTTCTTAAGAATGCAATAATCAATGAAATATCCTTGACAATCTGACAGGGTATCTCTGAAAAGAATTCAGTAGGGGCAAGCCATTTGCAATATGGAAATGTTTTTTGTTTCAAACTTGGGTCCTGAACCAAACTGGACAGACTGTGTCACAAGAGAACCAAGATTATCAAAGGTGAATCCAATAGCAATGAGAGCAGAGAGGACCCACTGAGTTCAGTTCTCTTTTGGGAACCTGATTTCTGTGCAACATAAAAGTCATTTCAAGTCAATGCATAATTCTGAATGTAAGGTTTAATAATTCAACACGTTAAACTCCAGAGCATAAGAACAAATGAAAATTCTGTCTAACAACCCTGAAGTCGCTCAATTGCAAGTCAGAAGAAAAATTGGAAGTCTTGATAAACTTGAAAATGCTTCACCTCCCAAAAATGTCAAAATTAGCTAATTTTCATGCATGAACAAATTGTCTTTCTTGCTCAAAATCAAGCTGTCATGAAAAAAAGGCTCTACAAACAGTCACAACATTTGTACTCTCAAACTTCAGAGTGCATACCAGCTACAAGTATATAATATTGTTATTATTCAATATTATTATTATTATTCAATAGCATTATGATTCAAACTGGGTCACATTCATTCACATGGAACAAGATAAAAGGACCATGAAATTTATCATAAAGTTGAAAAGAACAATTGTCCATCTCTGGATAAAAATTAAATGTACAATTTAGATTAAAATCAGAAGCCAAATCAATAAACAGATGAATGTATAAATACATGGCAATGATAAATTAATAAAAAAAAAGATGGGTATTATGCCCATAACTTTTAATGTAAACAACACCAAGACCTTTCAGCTGTCCTATGGAAACAAGAACACAGGAAGCAGAATTACTATTATTATTATTATTATTATTATTATTATTATTATTATTCAGAAGTTCAACCCTATTCATATGGAACAAGCCCACCAAAGGGGCCACTGATTTGAAACCCAAGAAGCTTCCAAAGAATATTATTGAGGTGTTCATTAGAAGGAAGTTACAAAAGATAATAAATAGGAAATACTGAAAGAAGAGATCAGTTATGAGAAAATAAAAAAAGATAATTCAGTAAAATAATAAATAATTAGATAAAAGTAGAATCAGAATACAAGGGTAGCATCTTGGCTGAACTTCTGAGGCTCTACTTGCACAACATCCACTTCCTGAACAGTCCACAACAATTCTCCAGGGTCTATGAGGTTCACATGCTAAGAACAGCAAACATACTGCATGAAATCTCAAAGAGTTTTCAACATCTGAGGTTGTTCCCCACAAAACACCAACATAGAGTTCATGGAAAGTGCCCACACTTGTGTCACAGAGCAACAAACTTATTACCTCAACTTTACACTACCTCTGATGCCTTTTCAGATGAATAATCAAAAAACAAAACTTGCCAATATTATCATCTGCTTTAGTACACTGTAGGAGAAAAGATACACAGCCTGTGGAGTTGTAGCCATAATTGCAATTGCTGAACTTCAAAAGCCTGTGTTTTCTGCAAATTATCTCCAGTGTCTAGTTATGCAAGTCCTGAAGATGTATAATTATACAAAGACCCGACTGTTTCAACTGTGCATTCGTGGAGGCTGCTGTTTTAACAGAGAATTCATTTTAAAAATTACTAAGAAATAGAACTAAAATACAAAATTTAAGCCACTGGCCAAGCACTGGGACCTATGAGGTCATTCAGCACTGAAAGGATAAATTGAGAGTAAAAGGTTTGAAAGGTGTAACAGGAGGAAAACTTCTGCAGTTGAAGCACTATGAATCAATTGTTAGGAGGGGGTGGAAAGTAAGATGGAAGAAAGAGAATATGAACGGAGGTACAGTAAAAGGAATGAAAGGGGTTACAGCTGGGGGCTGAAGGGACACTGCGAAGAGCCTTAAGTAATACCTACAGTGTACCACATGAGGTGTGCTGATGACACTAACCCCCTGCAAGGTAAAACTGTACTAAAGGCACTTTGATTAAACTGCTGCCTACGTTTGTGCCTGAAGTGTTTACCTGTTGCACAATATATATAGCACACCCATTCATATGAGTCACCACAAACACACAAACAACTGTCAGTTACAAGTCAGCCTATTTATATACTGTACTGTACTCAGGATTCTAATAGTAACTTCACACTGTGGTAGGCTACGTTTGGCTTTGTATGATGAAAGATGTTTGTATGAATTAATTGTTCCATTTTGTTTATGTTTTTTTTTATTTTTGTTTGATTTTTTTTATTAAGTTTATTGTGTGTGTATATGTTGTTTACGAATGTGTTGTTGGTGTATGATTGTTTAATTAATTGTTATTTTTACTTTTGTTACTTGCAGTTCACCCCCAATGAGGTGTTTGCTTGAACGAGTGTGTAAAAATAGGAGGAGCTCCCCTTCACCTGAACTGTGTTTGTAATGCTCTGGATAAGAATGATCCTTCAGTCTTGAGGGTCCAGAAACCTTCCATTGTAAGGTAGCAATATAAACTGCAATTGGCTGGAGGCACTACTTGTGTGAACTAGGGGGCAAAGTGTCATTTCAGCTGTTAAGGAGCCAGAGGCCCTGTGAGCATAAGTAGGTGCTGGGGTGACCAATTTACAGTGTGGGAGAACTTCTCCGAACAGTGGAAAAGTTAGATGGATATAAGTTAATTGGTCCCTCATACATTGCTGTTGACTTAGGTCATAAACAGTCTGCTAAACTCGTGGCTCAATTGATGGTTGTGTACTTTCCCATAAAAGTATTTGCTCTTGTGATTGGAGATTATCAGAACTTATTTATGTGAAAAACATTGGGAAGCAAGAGTATGCGACATATATTTTGAACCAGAAGTGTTTGAGATTGTATGTTGATCATGTTTACTAAACTTATATTTAAGGTAATTAATTAGGTTAAGGTTCTTTTGATAGAAGAGTGGGGAACTACATATAAGATTAAGGCTAAGTAGAATAAGTTTTGAGGAACTATAATGATAAGGTTAGGTAAGAAGTTTCTGTACTGTAGATTAAGATTTATTAACCATATTAAGGTTTTTTTATGGCCATTTTAGTATTACAGTAATAAATTACGTCAAGGAAAGTTGAGTTTCATTGAATAACCTCCAAATCTGTTCCCATCATATATACTACCACAATTGTGTACTATAAAAAGCCCCTACAACACTACCACCATAATTTGTAGTGTCACTCGCACCCAATTTGGAATGCTCCTATTCAGCAGAACATATAGAAAATCTGAAACTGAAATCATTCCACCCAGAAAGCAGAATAAGGTGAAGTTACTGAGGCAATCAGATATTCCTACAGCCACACCATCCACTCTGCTATAGCTTCTATGTCCAGTTGTGCTCAATTCAGTGTTCTGCTTCTTGAACAGAGAATCTGTGGCTACATTCACAGCTGCTGGGTCAGCCCTGATATCTAATTTGTTGCCTCATAATACAAAAAATAAAAAAAAACACACACAAGAGCTCTCAAACATTGACTATGTCAGTCTATGTGAGATCATGGTCTTTCACAGTCAGACATTTGGAGTTTTCTTATTAAAGCCTTACTCTGGAGTACATTTTTTGCTTATCTTCAATAATTCAACATATTAGGACTTGTATATTCACTCTTGTGAAAATTCTACTAAACACTTTTTTTCTGCAGGAATTTAATAGTGTGTAAGCTCAGTAGGCGATCTCAAAGCCTTCGGCCTGATGCCGCACAAACACCAAATGCAAGTTTTGAACCTCAAACTGCATGTCAAATCAGCCCTGAAGAAATGCTGACTGTGAAGAAGCTGGTATGAAGATGGAAATATGAGCAGCTGCAGTTGAGTAGAGAGAGATTGCTGGATGCTTGCACAAGGCCTCTACTACTGCTTTCTGCAGTGGAGACAAGGGCACTTAGGAAGAAAACAGAAGCTATTTTGAAGAGGTGGGAGAACCCAAGATTCACAGCAGATGCACAAGGGGATCAATTCAAGGATGAAGTGATGGAGGAGATACAGACGGACTGTGATCTAAAGCAAATGGATGGTCTGGACAAGAGATGAGGAGCAGTTGACTAGAAAGAGCATACTGTACACTGACAAAGCAGACCAGGAACCAGCGAGAAGGAACACTGCAATCCTGGAGGAAAGCCATAAATGAAGGGCTGCACCAAATTCTAATTCAGAGAGAACTCAAGGATCAGTTGCTAACACTACAGCCAATACCTAGAGCATTGGTGACGAAGAGAGGATGGTACCCATATGGTTAAGGAATCTCTGGAGGTATAAAGCGATGCTTGAGGGAAATGTTGATGCAAGAATTCAGATGTAGAAGACAAGGTTTAGCAGACCCTGACCCCATTTAACACTATCAGTTACTAAACCTTTGCAGGTCCCATCTATCCAAGAGTTACAGAAGTGACAGGCAATATTTCACTTCACACACTGTCCATGAAATCACTAATCAAAATATGACAATGCTCATTCTGGTGTCATAAAGCAGATTACTTGTGCTTTGTGGTATGATAACTTTGAAAACGAAGGGTCAGGGTAACAAGCTGAACACTGCCAAAAGTGGCAGTCAGCCAGTCAGTGCATCATGAATAACTCAAAGACTGGCTTTTGAACAATGTGTTTGTGTGTCATCAAGCAATCCACAGATTCAACACAGCTTACATTAAATACTACAAAATCCTTGATTTACCCAATTATTTAGGGACATACTCTCCTCTTACTGCAACTACTACGCTTTTATTATAACACTAACTTGCAGCATGCTACAGAAAAAACCACCATCACATTGAAGAACCCTCTCGCTCGACAGTTCATTAGTCACAAGACTGTACAGGATACCCGTGGGCAAAATTAGTATCAGAAGGTTTATACAGTGGCTACAATACAGTACCAATGATTTTATTGTGCACAAGGCACTTGCAGATTTAGCGCTAATGTTCGACTAACTCAAGTGCTAAACATACACAAAAAAAATGTCGCTTTTCAATTTCTATGTCTATGTCCATGAACTGCAAGAACAAGTTTTGTACAGATTAGCTTTCAGTCTTGCTAATGTTCTGGCTTCCTCAGCATTAAAATGAACTTGAATGTGTGGCCTCAATATCTGTTGATTGAATGCAAAAACAGAAAAATAAAAATGGATGGGAAGTTAATCCAAAGCTGTAGCTTTGACAGTTTCCTTATACATACAGTGTAATGCACCGCTGGAAAAAAGAAGGGTATGGTATGGTGTTGCTGTAGCAATGCCTTGATCATAAACTTCAGGAAGAGAGAGAATCAGAGTAGCAATTGTGGTGACAAGAGACTGACCCAAAACAAAACTAGGGCATTCATCACTATTATCATCTGGCAGTTTGACAGGACCACAACTCTCACTGGGTTGGCCCAAAGGATTTGCTTCCTAAACTTGATAAAGTCTGTTGTTGGCTGAGGCTTCTGATTATCTGTCAGTCTTTAAGTCTCATTATTCATGTGAATAGGGGACAGGTAATTCAGGTCTAATACATTATGTAGTGTTATAAATTCAATCATTATTGTTACTTTCATTAAACGGGTTAGAGGTGGTGGTGTAGGCGTTATACATTTAAGAAATATAGATAAAGTGTGATGTACTTCTGTTGGGTGTTTGTAAAGCCAGGCCTCTCATTCTCTTCGGAATGGGGCAATGGTTGCTGTCGTGATGTCATGAGACGTATGGTAGACAGTAGTTGGAAAAACAAAGGGTGACGGCAGGAGGTCAGGAGTTTGTGACTGTGGTGGTGACTGGAGGCTGTGAGCGCTCAGATATGGTTTGTCACTTGGGTTCATAAGTCTTTCTCTTGTTTATTGAAGTCAAGAGCTGACTTAGGCAAACAATACAACATGAGGTCAATAAATTAAATAATCATAATATACTGTATTAGTTAGGCTATGTGTTGATTCAGTTTCGGCATCTGCACGAGAGATGTGTGACTGTTGGTCTTGACCTGCATTGTCTACATACAGGAAGGCCTTGGGTCAAGTATGAGAAGGCCATAGGCCTCCTGGTGCGGCACATTTGAAAGAGATCCATTCTTTGGTATGAAGAATGTGGATTGCATCTGCTCTTACTCGCTGCAAGGTTCATTATTCCAAATATTCTTTAGTTTATTAAAGAGAAAGGGTTTTAGAGATGTTAAGTAAACTCTAAATGGAACTGGCACCTTTGATCTGGTCAGAGAACACGCAAACTGTGCACTTAGTATCTGAGGCAGCTGAACTACTTCAGAACAAAGTGCAGCCAGAAGAAAAGCTCATTATTTCTGTTTACTAATTGGGGGAGGAAATTTAGGCCGACTCCGAATTCTTCTAAGAACTATACGCTACCAGTAGGGGAATGCATCTGCTCTCACGTTATAGCTATCCAGAGGACATCGTAAACAGAAGAGTTTTTAGTCAAGAAAGCTTCATTGATCCCTAAGTTGCTGATACTGAGGAAAGCACTTCCATATGTTAGAACTTTATTCTTTTTTTTTTTCATTATCTTTAGAAAGATATGCTTATAAACTAGTGTTCTGAACTATCAAAATAGGCAATTATAAGTATTTTTAAGAGGGGTTTTAAGTACTCAAGGATTTTACCTATTCGCGGGGAGGGGGCTAGTGGTACGCATCCCCACAAATACCGGGGGTCAACTGTATTGTGTTTTTGCCTGCTGATTTGATCTGATTTATGAATGTTTGGTCTGACGACCTGGCATTGAAACCATCAAGTTCTTCAGTACCTTGTCTTTTTCACTGCCAATTTTGTTCATTATAAATAAAACTGCCAATTTTGTTTATTATAAATAAAACATTTCTCATATGCAAATGTTGCTGTAGACAGCTTACAAAATGTATAGTAATACTGTGTTGTCTTTTGTGAAACAGCCTACTGCTGTATATTGTACCAGATGTCTGGGACACAGTAAGGAATCCCCATGACACAATGAAACTAGGCTCAACCTAAAGTTCTACTAGCCATTTTGTCACTTCAACTCCATACGCCAATTTATCTGGGAATGAGTAATGGTCCTAAATCTTCAACATAATAGTCCATGGTCAGTAGTGTATCCAGTTTGGCTTTTGAAAATGCATATTTACAACGTCTTTCTCTGTGACAAAAACTAGGCACCTTTGTCATGCTTTTACGGACAGGTTTTTCTTTTATCACAGGATTTGAATAAGGCCACCTCCTCATTTCCAGATTTTCACAGGGGTTCATGAACAGCATCTACTTGTAGATGAGAAATGAAGACACGATAATACAGATGCTATTAAGTCTGAAAAAGCTGTTCTGCCAAACTTACAATAAAAACACCAAATACAGAAACTATGAGCTCAACTTATAACCAAACTGCAGCTCTACCTAAGCTTTGAAAACATTCTTTTGAAAATTGTCAATAATTTCAAAAAATAAGTCTTTCCATTTCTCCTTCATACAAGAAATGAATGTGTACAGTTTTATCTACAACCTTGTAGCAACTCCATGAGGTTTCTTGGGTATAAAAATGTTTCAATCTAAAAGCACTGCCATCACCTTGTACTGTAGGAGTCTCCATTTCGTGCTCTGAAGAGGCACAATAACTTCACTGTGTCACACGACTCATCTAAATCCCATTAACCACTGACTTTCACATAAAAATTCATCCACATGCTAAATTATGTTAGTCATTACGACAGGAATTCATCCCCCTCAGTCCTGCTGCTGGAGGCTTTGACTGACTGGACCTCCCAAAGATGGGCCAAAGGCCAAGAGCTGAGAAAAATAAGGTCATTCAGCGTTGAAACAGAAACTGACAGTAAAATTGTTGTATAGGCGTAACAGGAGGAAGATCTCAAAGCAGTTGAAGCACTGTGAATCAATTGTTAGGAGAGGGTTAAAGGAAAGTAAGATGGTGGAAAGAGTATATGAACGAAGGTACAGTAAAAGGAATGAAAGGGGTTGCAGCTAGGGGTCGAAGGGACACTGCAAAGAACCTAAGTAATGCCTACAGTGCACCGCATGAGGTTCACTGTAGGCAATAACCCCCAAGGGCCTTTCTGAATGCCGAGGACATACAGTACGATTAAATTCTTGTTTCATTATTCTTCTAACTTTTACATGTTAATCCTTCAAAACCTAATTAATTTTCATTCTGTAAAAATGAACAGCTCCTTCAGATATAAAAACCTGCAGTCACTATATATATTAAGAGGAGACCCTGTCTACACCTGCACTTTGTCAAACACTGACAGAAAAGACAAACTACTACAATAATGAAAATCCACCAGCACCCTTCTTCAAATTTAACTGACAAAATATTGTCGAAGTTATTGGCAGTTCATCATCACTATCAGAGCAATCTGATACCAGATATGGGGAAACATACCAAATAAGCAAAATATATTAACAAGGCATCTAGTGAATGAAACAACTGCAATTAATTTCCTAAAATCTAAACAATACAAGGTCTGAACAGTCAATCTTAAGAACCACTGTCTACCTTAATTATACAGTACCTCATACAGAGGGTAGTGGTTTGGACATTGCTGGCATTCCCATGACAACATGTCACAAATCTTAAAACCATAAAAGCCAGGAGTTCCTAAGATCAGCCCTTGAAAACCAGGAACCCCAGATTTCAACTCTCTATACCAGAGTCTGAACCCTGACCAGCCTCTGATCATGGCACCTACCCTGCCCAAGTACCTGGGCTCAACATATTCCAATCAAAGGACAAACCAGACCCACAAATATAAAAGGTACTATCAACCTACCAATTCCATTCAGGGCCATCAACTTTCCTAGCAATGGTGATTTCTCTTAGGTCCAGTTCTCTACAAAACATGGAGCACACCTAAAAATGTTAAAATGCTTTCACTTAATATCCAGAATCCTGCAAAAAAAAAAAATACACACACACACACATTCCCTGAAACGCGACTGTGACCCCATACTGCATCCAGAATTCTCCTCTAAGGAAAGTGTTCAAAAGGGAATAACTTCACTACTACCTAACGTATTAAAATTATATGGCAGTACCTGTAATACAGTACTGTATTTGGCTTTATGTATTGTATATACTGTACTTAGTCTTTTTCCTGTCTAGTTCTCAAAATTCCTTTTAGAGGCTTTTTCCCTAGAAAACACACGAATATAACCTCTGAGCCAGTCCAGTTAGCATACACAAAAATTGCTGTAAAATCCAAAACCTGATTTTGGAAACCATCCATTCATGAGCTAACTAACTTTTTGCTTTATTTCAGTAAAACTGAAGAGTACTACAGCACCCCTCTGATTCTGTAACTACTGTACCAGTTTACTTGGCAAATGGGCACAGTGTTTAGTGCCAGCCCCTTGAGGATGAACGTAAAAACATAAGCAAAAAAAAAAAAAGTTAAGTATACCTTAGTTTTACCAGACCACTGAGCTGATTAACAGCTCTCCTAGGGCTGGCCTGAAGGGTTAGACTTATTTTACGTGGCTAAGAACGAATTGGTTACTTAGCAACGGGACCTACAGATTATTGTGGAATCCGAACCACATTATAGCGAGAAATTAATTTCCATCATCAGAAATAAATTCCTCTAACTCTTCATCAGCCGGCCGGGGAATCGTACTCCGGCCCAGCGAGTCCAGTCCGCAGCTCTACCGACTCACCCAACGAAGAGTTAATATAGTATACAAAAGCAGAGGGCATAAACAAAAGGCAGTAAATATTTTGGTAACACAAACATACATTTACCCGTGTTTGGAATAGAAATAATTTCAAGGAAAACACTTACCCCTTGGATCTGCAAATAAGGTTGAAATCTATGAGAGCATCTTGAAAGCTCTGTCTGGAAACAGAGCTCCATCAACCCCTGCAAGAGCAGGCATGCTGGACTCAACTCCACATTCAGAGTGATGACTTGTGGGAAGACCTGAAATAAATAAATAAATAAGTAGAAACTTTCAGTAACCTTGAAATGCAATGCAAACCAGAGTACCTCAGGGAATAGTTTAGTTCAGTTTGTTATCTAAAACTTAATTTTTTGGATGATTATGATCACCATAGATGAATCCTAGGCTGTGAAGCCAACCACTGAAGCACTTCCAAAGATGGATGATGGGGTCAATACATACCATGGCAATGAATGCTTATGACACAGAAAATTATTCTTGGGCAACATCCTGTCATAGCAAAATCAAAAAGGTAACCCACCATATCCTTTTCTTTATTTCTGACAAACCTAAAGGGTGTTAAGGGACTGATAATACAATTAAAACCTTTGGGTATATAAAGGACAGTGGATTAAATCACCATTTAATCATTCTTCTAACTTTTGCATTTTAATTCCTTCAAATCTAACTCACTTTCTGGAAAAACTGAACAGCTCCTTCAAAATACCTTCTGGTATGAGTAAAACGTTTCTAGAGTCTGTCATCAAAACCCCTTTCAATTTTGTCATTCTTCACTTTGTTTTAGACCTTTTACACTCATACTTCCCTTCCCCCCCCCCCCAAAACAAAGAGTAACAGTCTACCTAAAGCATAAGTTCTATGCTACAGTACTGTCCCCAACAGAAAAATCAAGAAATTGCTGAAAAATTAAGTTTTCATAATAAAACTAATATTGTAATACTTACCTGAACACCTGAATTAGCCCTGGTCACTGACCAGCCCGAACTACATCCCCATAGCTTTTACCCACTAAGTGGGTAATTAACTGTCAGCGTTACCAACGCTTACAGGAAAATCTTGTCAAATGAGTTACCTGACGTACTGTTGGCAACACTGCTGCAAGTCCCGGCCGAGCGAGGCCGAGATCCCCAATTGCATTGTTCACTAATCAAATTGAAGTGGGGAGGAGGGTGGGAATCATTCAGGTGTTCAGGTAAGTATTACAATATTAGTTTTATTATGAAAACTTCATATTGCAATACACCCCCTGAATACCTGAATTAGCCCGATTAACAAAATTTAGTGGAGGTGGGATCAATCTAATTCAGCCCGACCTGCCATCAGGGAAAGCAGGTAACTCATTATTCGCCTACTCTGTATAAATGAACGTATCCTCACCTGGTTATCCCACTCGGCAGGTGATAATGTCTGTAGAGAGAGTACCCCCGAAGTCAGTCTCATGTCTAGGTACTGTCTGAGTCGAGCTACCTCTTGTGGTATTCAAACCTCCTCATGGATAGAGAGTAGCAAAATAAAACCAACCTACCATGTGGCTAATCACAGCCTCCCATGATTAGTGGAGAACAATGAACCTCCCATGTGGCTAATCAAAGCACTCTCATTTATGGAGGGTCTGAGTCAAGCTACCTCTCATGTGGTATTCAAACCTCCTCATGGATAGAGAGTAGCAAAAAAAAATAAAAACCAACCTACCATGTGGCTAATCACAGCCTCCCATGATTAGTGGAGAACGATGAACCTCCCATGTGGCTAATCAAAGCACTCTCATGTATGGAGGGGTATGATGAACCTCCCATGTGGCTAATCAAAGCACTCTCATGTATGGAGGGGTACGATGAACCTCCCATGTGGCTAATCAAAGCACTCTCATGTATGGAGGGGTACGATGAACCTCCCATGTGGCTAATCAAAGCACTCTCATGTATGGAGGGGTACGATGAACCTCCCATGTGGCTAATCAAAGCACTCTCATGTATGGAGGGGTACGAAGAACCTCCCATGTGGCTATTGTAGCCTCTCATGTATGGAGGAGAAGTTGAGTGTGCAGGATCTTCGAGTTCTTCGCCGTCCGTTACCGCCGATGTCTGCGCAGAAGAGGTTGAAGAAACCAAACCTGTCCACTGGATCTGCCTATCTTCACAGTACTAAAGTCAAACTTAATATTCTCACTATGAACCCCGACTAACAGAGAATCTAAAATTCCAAATTTCCTGACTACATTCATTACCTATAGTTCCCCCCACCCTTAACATTACCACGTAATTATAAGATCGAGTTGGTCGTCGCAAAGGGAACAAGCGAGAAATTCTTCTTCGAAGAAACTGAACGTCTTTAGGTAGAAGTCGTGAAAAACGACACCGACTTCCAAGTGGCCGCCGCTAAGAACCTCCGCACTAAGAGAGTACCCCCTTAGCTAAATGAACGCACCCATGATAGAAGGGTTAGCGGCTACACACGGACTAAGAGAATAACTTTCATGTAAAAAGGAGAACGATGCATCTCCCAAGTGACTATTCAGAGCCTACCCATTAAGGAGGGAATGAGGCAGTGTGCTGAGCCAGTGACCCTCCACCCTGCAGGTTGCGGCAAAGGCCGACGAGCACAGAAGTATCCCAGCGCCGACGAAAAAACCTAGGCTAGCCTATGAGAGCACCTCTTTGGACTCTCGTAGGGAAACTATCAAAGACTAGGATACTTAAGATACTCTGAACTTAAGTTCATGTGATTATACTATCACTGTTGCTTAAGATTCTAAAGCCTAAAAAGGAATTTTCCTATCTGGTTAACCTAATAATCACCGCACTACGTGAATACTACCTTGGCTAAATGAGCGCACCCTAGATAATAGACTTCGCCGTTAAATGTAGACTAAGTGAATAACCTTCCAAGTCTTCGCACGAAGAGAATACCACCTCAGCTAACTGAATGCACCCTAGACAGGAGAATTCGCCACTATACGCAGTGGGGCGAATTGAACGTCTCTTAAGTGAAGGAAGAAAACAAAGACGGATTCGCAAGCAACTACCTCCAGAATAGAAGACTGAACCATTCCTTAGAAAAGAAGATGAAGTGGACATACTCCGAATACTGTGCGGTAAGGCATAAACCTCGCACCACACGAGAATCGTGAAGTGTGCCCGCAACTGTGTTCGAGAAGTGTGCCCGCAACTGTGTTCGTGTAGTGAGCGCTTATGAACCCGGAACCAGGAACCATTTCTCCGAAAGTAACTAATCGCTTCCTTCGACCGCGGACGGGAAGGATTCCGCAGAGAGACAAGAAGTGTACATGGAAGCGGACGGAGTTTATCAACCTTGGTAATTATTCGCATTGGACAAAAGATATCCCCACTGATGCCGGAACTGAACACTTGCAGATAAAGAACCTTAAACGAACGAAGCAGAGTTTAAGCCTCGGCCATGACTTCCGGAAGAAGAGAAATACTTATCATTCCCCGCCTGACACTACCGCAATTCCTGATTACCTGATGAATGAGACCCGAATGGCGGGAAGTATACACCTCTAAGTTCTAATGATCTTGTTCCCCCCGAGTTCTCAGATACTACACGGCAGTTAAGATGTCGCAAAGCAGACCCACTATTGTGTTGCGCACTAGGACTGAGAAAACACCTGAGGGCTTCCTTTATAGCCCTGAGGTTCCTGAAGGTTATGACTCCTCTCGTTCCCGATCCCTCCAGAGCCCCGAAGCCTGGGTTCCTCCAAGGTTGCTCCCCAACCTTGATATGAGGCATCTGAGTACAGATGAACGTCGGGAAGAGGGGAGACTATAGACCTTCCGGATGCCAGATGCACTTCTGACTATCACAGACGATCTGACAAGCGAGAATCGTTCCAGATTATACCTGTATTCTCGGTGTGGAAGTCCCAGCGATTCCTGAGACATACCTGAAGAGAAAGCATGCGGAGACACAAGACCCTGGAATTAGAGAGAGAGAGAGAGAGAGAGAGAGAGAGAGAGACAGGGGGGGGAGGAGGACATTCTCCCTAAAAGGCTTCTTCAAGTGGTACCGGCTGTTCCCTGTTAAACAGGAACCCTCTATTTCTACATTTTGTACTTTCAACGATGCATATTTGCCGAAACTGGAGACATGAGTTAGAAGCAACAAGTTCGTTATACTGGCCACATCCCTTGAACCCGGAGCAGCCACACTAAACATAGCTTGCTGTGACGCTACTGCTGACGACAGCTACACGAAATAGACCATGGAGGAGATATCCTCCTCCCTAAGACTGTTGCAGAGCGCAAAAGGCGCCCACAACAGAACCCTCTCCGAATGTCCGGATAGTGAGGCGGAAGCTTCAAAAGCAGCCCCTCCTCTTCTGCCAAAGAACGTTGTATAGTCAGGCGACATGTTAACCTGGTATGCCAGCCTTATTGACACCGAAGTGAAGAGGTGTCAGGCAGTACCAGACCGGAGGGAGAAATCATCTTGTTTGAGCAACTACCGGTTCTGTCGCATATAGCGACTCGAACATCGTTGTTTCGGTAGTGTACGCTCCTTCGGAACCTTGGATTGAGGATGAAGTCTACCATCTGCTTATACTCATTCTCACTGGCTGAAGGAGAACTAATATCCGGTACCGGATCCTCTACTTCAAATGAACAATCCTTGTCGGACTGGTTCGACCGAGCCGGAGGATTGTCGGACTGGTCCGACCGAGCCAGAACAGGAAAGAGGCAGGCCGATCCCTAGCAAACGCCGAACTCGAAAACCCGGAACTGCTACACCTGGGTGCTTGAGAAGGACACCTGACGTATCAATCGCAAACATACTGGAGGCACCAAAGTCTAGGTTGAGCAAACCCCGCACCACCCAACAGGGATGATGCAACACCTGGGCAGACCACGCCCATTCCTGAGAGAGAAGAGGCCGCAACACCCGAACCACTCAAATCTGGACGTATCAAAACCACATGAGAGTGGGAATCCAGAACTGAAGACCCGGAACCAACATGGATACCTAGATGGAGGGACAGAGAAAACCTGCCAGAAAGTTGAGAAAGAAGAAGCCGGAGGAGGGAAGAAGGAAGAAGCCACACTCGGAGTAACCACCGGAGCGCCCAACGCCGACGTCGGACAGATGGAGAAGGTCCCAACCGGATCGAAACCCAAAGGAGTATGAAGGGGAAGTTACGAGGTACCGAACCGAAGGTAACAGAAGAAGGTAGTTACCAACTATCCTGGAGAATGGAAAGGCTGCGGAAACTATCGGTGCTGATACACTGAACGCTGGCGCAGGCGAATCGCAGACTGCCGTAGCATCCACAAGAATCGGGGAGGATACATTACAATGAGGAAACTATTGGTGCTGATACGCTGGCGCCGGCGAATCGCCGACTATCGTAACATCCGCAAGAATCGCGGAGGATACATTACAGTTAGGAACCCATAAAGAATGAAATAAGGAGTTGCTGACGCCTCCGCAAACAACTGAGAAGCAACTAGACCGGATGCCTGAGAAACCACCGGATTTGCAAAAGGTGATACGACGACGGATCCATAAAAAGTACCCCTTCCCTTTACCCCGAACAGAGAGGGGGGGGCGCTGAGCTCTAAAATACAGGGTTGAAGCAAGATAGCCTTGCTTTGCTGAGTTAAAAGCCAAGAAAACAGGATGCGCAACAAAGACCCCGAGAGCCCCCCAAAGAGCGGACCGAAAAGAATATTGAGAAGGGCAATGGAAGAAGGCTTAGAAGAAAAAGGGGGAAAAACGGGAAAATTTCCGTAACGGCTGAAGAGGCCAGAGAATTCAAAGAAAATAGACTGGTTCTGTTCCCCCTGCCCCTGATAATCTTGATAGACATTATCAAATCAGAAAATTCGAAGAAAATAGCCTGGTCCTGTTCCCCCCGCCCCTGATAATCTTGATAGACATTATCAAATCAGAAAATTCTTTAAGACATGATCATGAATATTGGAAAAACCCAATCGCCAGAATTACCACCATCACAAGACAAACGAAATTTTAAACCCCCCAAAGGAAAAGGAACCTTCGAAGGAGGAGTATTCAAGGAAAAACAAAAATTCAGAACCAGATACATCAGAAACCAAATCTGAACGACCCTCCACGGATCTGGAAACCTTTGTTGCACAGAGCACGAAGCAGGAAATAAAACCGACGATTGATCTGAATGAGAGACCTAAGCCCAAAGAAGACCACGCTCAACTACTTTCCTGAATACTTCCTAATTAGAATTCCTACCCTTCTGAGTGATTCCTAATTCTAAATCCACCTTAGAACTTACGCTTTTAGAGGGAAGGGGGGAAATCTGCTACCAACACTGCCTGCTCCGCGCCCGGGGGGCCCGTAGATCCTACCTTCGAGGTTTGCGGTTCTCCATGACCCCCGGCACCCATTAGGGCTGGTTCTGGAACAGGCAGGGGGGCTGAAAAAGAACGATTAGTATCTACAACACTATACTACTATCCTTATCTCTAGTTTCCGTTAATTTAGTCATAAAGCTAGAAAAATAGACTAGACATACTCAGCTAGTAACTTGTCCTCTAACTTTTTGAATAATTCTTCCATCTGATCTACCGACCAAGACTCGCCGCCTATCTGACTGATACTACACTGTGTCTTCCTACATAAAAACACAAACAGAATGTCGATCGTGTTTGAGGGTGCTCATCCTACACTTGCAGGACGTGTAGGGACGATGAGCGTCAGCATCTCCTGCAGAAGGAGGCTCTGTTGTCGAAGATGTAAACGAAGTTGAAGTATCGGCGTTAGCAGACGGCGACGTCTTTTTGTTTGACTTATCCAATCGAATACAAAGTACCGATCCCAAAGTCAAAATCGGGAGAGAAGTTCCAAATCCCATCAATAAAATATCCATCCAGGAGAAAGTGCGTTGAAAACACTCCAAATCGTGATCTGATGTCCAAAATCTTGAATGGGGGTCGGGCTAAATGACCAAAAGTTCGCCTGATGTGGGACACACCCACACAGCATGGCGAACAAAAAGCAATTGGGGATCTCGGCCTCACTCGGCCGGGACTTGCAGCAGTGTTGCCAACGGTTCTTCAGGTAACTCATTTGACAAGATTTTCCTGTAAGCGTTGGTAACGCTGACAGTTTATTACCCACTAAGTGGGTAAAAGCTATGGGGATGTAGTTCGGGCTGGTCAGTGACCAGGGCTAATTCAGGTGTTCAGGGAGTGTATTGCAATATATAAATTACGTGCAGACCTACATTAGAGGATTCTATTTGAGGTTTTCTACTAAACTTCAAGAAGAACGTGGTAATCGTTTAATTGCTTACGTACTGTGGGAGGTACTTCAGATTTCAAGAAGTATAAAAGTAACTATTATATGACAACTAAAACTTGTTTTTTCCTGTAAAATAGTAATTGAAGAAAGATTCACACAGCTGTACACAGTGATAATAAACTTCACAATTTCTCATACAAAAGAAAGAACAAGTAAAAAATGCGCCAAAGTTTCTTCGGCACAATTGAGTTTTCTTTACAGCATGTAATGCTGTATGAAACTTTCAACAACGGCCCATGAAACTCAGCCATGGTCTGGTGGTGGTCTGTGCTGTTGGTACCTAGAGTATATCAGTGCCAGAAGTATGATTATGGCTAACTTTAATCTTAAATAAAATAAAAACTAAGGAGGAGGCTAGAGGGCTGCAATTTGGTATGTTTGATGATTGGAGAGTGGATGATCAACATACCAATTAGCAGCCCTCTAGCCTCCTCAGTATTTAAGATCTGATGGTGGACAGAAAAAAGGCAGACGGACAGACAAAGCTGTCAAAATAGTTTTCTTTTACAGAAAACTAAAAAAAACCCAAGTTCTATACCGCGTTTTTTTCTGTGAAACCAACCGAGATTCTTCTCTCAGTTTTGGGAAGGAATTTCAACCACTGACCTGTCCCAAACCTGCCGATGAAATACCTCTAAATGAAGAGTTAGCAGCATTAGAAGAACTAAGTGAATTCATCTCCATATTGGAGTTACTGCAATTATATTCTGATGCCATGCTGGGTTCATAAACCCCAGATCATCAAAACAAGACAATAAGGGAAAAACAGTCTCAAAAGATGAAAAAGTCATGTAAATAAGCCAATGCAAGTGTGATAGCCAATTGCTTCAACTGAACAGCTGAAAGAAGATTATTATACCAAAACATTGCCAGTTCCAAACCTTGCACTTTTAAAATTTAAGAAATTAAGTGCCTATATTTAACACAGCACAGTCATTTTTCGAACATGTTAATTTAAAAGGTTACAAGCATAAAAAATAAAACAAAATTAGAGAGCCTATACAACTGCTAACTTAAGATTTTCCATCGGAATGACCTCACATATAACACAGGAAAGGCTACAGTTTCTAAAGACGACTTACCTTAAATTGCAGTCCAGCAAACCTCACGTCAAACGGGGACATTCAATAAATATTTTTCCTCTGCATTTCAGTACAGCAAACTTCAAGTCAAAATGAGACTTCATTGCATTAGTTTCATCCTGAAATAAAATGTGGTCCTTCAGTATTGAATTTAAAAGGTCAGAGGTCATCCATTAACAATCTTAGCCTATCTCTCATGTCAGTACAAGTGCCCTGTGCATTCAGATTGATTCAGTAACAATGTGGAAAGGTGCCACAGAAACAAGGTAGGCACATCACAGGTGGTCCACAAATAATACAGGCCTGTCTCCAGTTCACTTTAACTATTCTGCATATCAAAATTGTCCGATAATAATTTAGAAATGACTGATTCACTACAAATGCAGTAATCACGAATCTACAATGCAGTTCAGGAGCTCCAATCTCACAGCAAAATTCTCTGATACAGCTCAATTTTGAAGAGCAGGAAAGTCAAGGTTTGATTGACACGGACAGAATGAACAAATCATTGGAGGTTACGATTACCACGTTATGAAGGCGCCTAAGGTTAATACTTCATGTTGGAGACAGGGACACAGAAAACCCAGTTTTAATTTCTGTGGAGAAGTCACAGTTGGCACAGTCAAAGACTTTTGATACTTGTACATAGATAAATTTGTCTTGTAGGATTCAGTGTTGAATACCTGTAAACGAGTTTCCTTTTAACACCTCAGCTTAGCAGACTTCTATACCCATCAACCAGTCGACCAAGTTATCGTCATTATTTTTCAGTACGCCACCATTTCAAATGTGGAGGTTAAGCGTAGAGCACAGGATAGTTGAGGTTAGGAATTATGAGGAATTTTTGTCAGCTGTAAGATATCTAGAGAATATTCAACAGACTTTGTTACTTATCAGAAAGCCCTGAGTTTGCAGATATAAACTGTCCAGGGTATACCAACCATCTTAGCAGTACTACAGTATTTGCAAATTTTACTACCTCTGAATCTGTGAACTTGCATACTGCAACATTAATTCTACATAAGTACTGTATTCTAACCATGCATATATGGTTGATGTATTTTGGGTTGTGGCAGACCCCACAATATAGTTTTAATTTTCCGGAGTCAAAGGAGGAGCTTCCGTAAAACTTGCAATTTTCTCAAAATTCAGAACACTTTGTTGTGGAGGCTTTCAACTCTGAAATGTCCAGAATTCTCCTTCTGTCAGTTAAGTCATCACCTGGACTGCACAGTGGGTCTCCTGAATAACTATTATGCCCAAACTAATGTACCTATTGGATGTTCAACAGACATCAAAATGATTTAAGACAAGACATACATCACATTAAATCTGGCAAGGATTTCCATATAATGCACCGATAGTTACCATAACCTGAAAGATGGACTTTACATAATTATGCTCAATTTCACTATCAGTATTTTGAAAGTGTTTCTGGGCTACTTGATTGCTAAAATGAACCTTCCAGTTCGGTAGTACCTGCATTGAACACACTTTGGGAGCCTGGCTTTCTGATAAGTAACAAAGTCTGTTGAATATTCTCTAGAAATCTTACAACTGACAAAAATTCCTCATAATTCCTAACCTCAACTATCCTGTGCTCTACGCTTAACCTCCACATTTGAAATGGTGGTGTATTGAAAAATAATGACGATAACTTGGTTGACTGGTTGATGGTTACAGAAGTCTGCTAAGCTGAGGTGTTACCAGGAAACTCGTTTACAGGTACTCAACACTGAATCCTACAAGACAAATTTATCTATGTACAAGTATCAAGATTTTACTGCACCATACTGGTACAAAACTCTATTTTCTATACAACACCTGAATATGGATCAAATTCATATAAAAACTGAAAGAAGAATATCCTGAGAGAACTACACTCTCTTAGTTTTGTAGCCCACATTCTCCTCTAAAATACCTGATGACGTTTCTCTCGGTGGTCCTAATGAAAACATTTCCACTGTACAACAGTCTCTAATAAATTCTGCTTTTCCCACTGACACTACTCAACATTTCAGATAGCATTTAGTTCTCCATACTTGTCCTGACAGAACTCATAACCAAAAGATTTACAAGTACACTTGACTACAGACTGACCACTTGTGCAAAATATCAATCTTTCAAATTCTTCTAAAAGTCCCATACCTGACTTTCATAAAACCTATTGTTCAACAAGGTCAATGGCTGATGAAGAGTTAGAGGAATTTATTTCTGGTGATAGAAATTCATTTCTCGCTATAATGTGGTTCGGATTCCACAATAAGCTGTAGGTCCCGTTACTAAGTAACCAATTGGTTCTTAGCCACGTAAAATAAGTGTAATCCTTCGGGCCAGCCCTAGGAGAGCTGTTAATCAGCTCAGTGGTCTGGTAAAACTAAGCTATACTTACTTTACAGGTTTAACTGGAGTTAACGGGCAAACAAAGGTGTTCCTAACTGTACCAGTTTCATTGTTATACAGATAATCAAAGGCACTAGTCTCACATTTACACTAAAGCAGAATAATTCTAGTTTCATTTAGGCCTTACCATTAAAGGATGCGGATCCAGATGATAAACGGGTCTTCTTGGCCACAAGTATAAAACGTACAGGGCTCCTCTGGTGTCAGCCCCATCAAGTATGAAACACACAGGACTTGTAACTCTTCTTTTCCTCAAGCGAGTGTCATTCCCCATGTGCTTAGCCTGAAAGGAAAATGCTAAATCAGATCCTGGTAACATCAATTCAAGGCACTGTACAGAAATACTTTTGTACTTCACAACTTAAACTGTCCTATTTAGATTATAAGTATCCCTAATGATTCACTTACATCTTGATTCTCTGAAGTGACACTTAAAAGTGTCCTAAGCTGACAGTGTCCTAAGATTTCTACACAAACAGGCAAGTGGTTTTTACAAGTTTGTTTCAAGATCAAGAAGCCTCCCCTTCACAAACTTCCAATACGGAATGGCTATTCATATCAAGAACAGATATCCTGTGCAATCATTTCACATTCCTTGAAGACTACACCAAGAATCAAACTGCTGTTGTGACACTCTTGTATGGACTAATTTCATTCTCTCAATAACTACATTAATCTTGGCAGCAATCTCTTAGAAACTCAAGGAATTATAAGACTTGTGATCTATTTGAAGTACCAACGTTACCTGTGGGTCCTAATTCTCTCTTCTCTTCTCTACTCTCATTTGGATATTCAAGAAATAAACAAGAAGTGATCAAAATAAACCTGACTATATTCACCAAAAAAATGCTCTATGTTGATGTGACTGATTTTATATAAATTTCGCTATGAAGCCAGACACTAGGGGGCTTTCTAAAGAGGGAGTTGGAGTGGCTGGACAGTGCGATGGAAGACAAGAAGTGGGAATGGAGGTGAAAAACAAAGTAAATTAAAGTAAAAATCATACATTTATTTCATCACACTAAAGCTAGCATGATTTCCATATAAAATGAACCGTTCCTTTCAACGAATTCAGATTTAACTCTGATTAATAATATACCATGAAACTAGTTCAATCAACATTAAATTCCACAAGAGGAATTTAGCCATTACCAAGGTTTTACCGCACAGTACAAGGAATCCTCACATCTACATAAAAGTAAAACCCTCTACAGTAATTGGTATGTCACATCTGAATATGAACTGAATTCCTATACAAATTATACCAAGAATATCCTGAATCCTGGTCACCACAGAGAACTACAAACTCTTAGTTTTGAAGACCACATTCTCGTCTACAAAACCTGACAAAGATTTTCTTGAGGGTGCAGCAAGTGTAATCTTTCCTGTATCAAAACTATCTAACATTGCTGCCTTTTCCACTGACATTATTTAACATTTTAGTCTGTGTTTAGTTTTCCACAGAATTCTTAGCCAAAAGTTCTACCAGCACGCTTTACTACAGACTAACTACTACTGCAGAATATCATCAGCTTTCAGATACTTCTAAAAGTCCCATAACTGACTCTTATTAAATCTGACCTAATGTTCAAAGCAGTCAATTTGCAGTTTTTAACCCGGGTTCATGGCAAGCAAAAGTGCTCCTAACTGTACCAGATTCAACGTTATCCAGTTAAGCAAACGCAGTCTTTAACTGGTCTGACGTTTACACCAAATTTAGTAGGACAGTTCTATTTTTATTTAGGCCTTACCATTAGAGGATGTGGCTCCAGGTGATAATGGGTCATCTTGGTCCACTCAAGTATCAGAAGTAAGCAGCTCCTTGATATTTAGTTCTTTGTAGCAAGAGTACTCTCCTAGGTGCTCACCCTGAAAGGAAAATCTTTAATCAGATCCTGATGATGTCATTTCAAGGCACTGCTCTCTAAAATGTGCTGAAATCCATCTGCACTTCAGAATTTATATCTAAAACTACTGAACAAAATCTTGCCAATACACCAAGTTGTAAGAAAGGTTTACAAACATCCAGATTATACCATCATGACCCATTGAACATCTTTTCAACGCACTATTATTACTTTCCATAAAAAATGATATTTTAATGATAAAATAAAGTTTATTTATACTTACCTGGCAGATATATATATAGCTGTATTTCTCCGAAATCTGACAGAATTTCAAAACTCGCAGCACACGCAGTGTGGCCAGGTGGTTAGTACTCATTCCCGCCGCTGGGAGGCGGGAATCGGGAACCATTCCCATTTTCTATTCAGATTTTCTAGTGCCACTGTCTCAAGAGGGGAGGCGGGTGGGCACTAAAAGTATATATATCTGCCAGGTAAGTATGAACAAACTTTATTTTATCATTAAAATATCATTTTGTTCATGACACTTACCTGCCAGATATATATATATAGCTGAATCCCACCGTTGGAGGTGGGAAGAGACAGAATAGGATTTAGGAAACAAAGAAATGTAGGCGATTGACGCCTTGGTTCCTTACCTGTTAGCATAGCTGACTTCGAGGTTACTGTCACCCAAGCCTGCTTCTGCTTTTCTAGAGTCTCCAGCAAGGTAGGGACCTATAAAGCTGGAGAGATCTAGATGACCTGTCCACGGGGGCGTGACCACAATAGGACTAGATCATGCGACCATACAGAGAGGGAAAAGGAGCAACGACCAACCACCTGACCCGCCTATCTAAGGCAATGAAAAACATAGGCTAAAAAATTGGGACGTCCATCTCAATGGCCACCCAACAACCAAAAACACAACAACAAAATTAAAAAATACTACCTAACCCCTAAAGGATAGGATGAGTATTGCCCTCTTCTCCCAACATCGTGTCTGTGGAAACGTATGGTCCCAGCGAAGAGCAGTCTTCAAATGTTGTCTTCACATCCCGCAAGTAATGCGAAGCGAACACTGAATTACTTCGCCAGAAGGTGGCACCAAGAATATCATTAAGGGACATATTCTTTTGGAAAGCCACCGAAGTCGCGATGGCTCTTACTTCATGAGCCTTTACTTTCAGAAGTCTCATGTCACCTTCTAGGAAGGAGGAATGAGCCTCTCTAATAGTGCTTCTTAAAAAGAATGCTAAGGCATTCTTAGACATAGGAAGATCAGGTCTCTTCACCGAACACCACAGACTGTCCGATGAGCCTCTAGTCTCCTTGGTCTTGGCTAAGTAGAACTTGAGAGCCCTGACAGGACACAGGACTCTTTCTGACTCTTGCCCAAGCATCTCCGTCAAACCTTTGATTTCAAAAGACTTGGGCCAAGGGTTTGAAGGATTTTCGTTCTTAGCTAAGAACAAAGGATTTAGGGAGCATACAGCATTTGGACCCCTAAAGCCAATATGTTTGCTAATGGCTTGCACTTCACTAATCCTCTTAGCTGTCGCCAGAGCCGTTAGGAAGACAGCCTTCCTAGTCACGTTCTTGAAGGAAGCCGAAGACAGAGGTTCGAAAGCACTTGACATAAGGAACTTCAGGACAACATCCAGATTCCAAGAAGGTGTCCTGAGTTGCGGAAGTTTGACAGTCTCGAAGGATCTCAGGAGATCGTGAAGATCCTTGTTGTCAGACAAGTTCAGGCCTCTATGTCTAAAGACTGCCGACAGCATACTCCTATAGCCCTTAATAGTTGAGACTGCCAGTTTATTCTTTTGCCTGAGATGAAACAGGAAGTCAGCTATTTGTGGTACAGAGGACGTGGTTGAGGAAATTCCGTTGCTCCTGCACCATTTCCTAAAAACAGCCCACTTGTACTGATAGACCGCATTCGAAGAAGGTCTCCTGGCACTGGCGATAGCCTTTGCCACTGCTCTCGAAAATCCTCTTGCTCTTGCCAGCTTTGTGATAGTCTGAACGCAGTCAGACTCAGAGCGGGGAGGTTTTTGTGGAACCTTTCGAAATGCGGCTGCCTGAGAAGGTCCACCCTCAGTGGAAGCGTCCTTGGAAAGTCCACCAGGAAGGCCAAGATCTCTGGGAACCAATCCGCTGCCGGCCAGAAGGGGGCTATTAAAGTCATCCTTGTTCCTTCCGACGTTGCAAGTTTCCTTATCACTTCTCCCAGAATCTTGAAGGGAGAGAAAGCGTAAAGGTCGAGGCCTTTCCAGTCCCAGAGGAGGGCGTCTATAGCTATTGCTCCTGGGTCTAGGACAGGAGAGCAATAAAGAGGGAGTCTTGTCGTCCTGGACATGGCAAAGAGGTCCACTAGAGGACGTCCCCATAACCTCCACAGTTCTAAACATACCTCCTCGTGCAGGGTCCACTCAGTCGGTAGGAGCTGATGTTGCCGACTGAGAAGGTCCGCTCGGATATTCTCCACGCCCGCAATGAACCTTGTGAGGATCGTGACCCCCCGTGCATGAGTCCAAAGCAGGATCTCCCTCGCTAGGATGAACAGGGAATGGGATCGAGTACCCCCCTGTTTTTTGAGGTAAGCTAGAGCTGTGGTATTGTCCGAATTTACTTGGACAATTTGGCCTGAAACTCGGTCTTCGAAGAATTGAAGGGTCAGCAGGATAGCCCCCAATTCTTTGAGATTTATGTGCCAGGACACCTGTTCCCCTCTCCAGGTGCCTGACACTTCCTCCCCTCCTAGTGTTGCTCCCCATCCTTCCCTGGACGCGTCGGAAAACAACACTAGGTCGGGGCTCTGAAGACAAAGGGAAACCCCTTCTGCAAGTTTTAAGGGGTCGAGCCACCACCTCAGGTGATCCTTGACTAATGGAGAGATCTTCAATGTCTCTTCCAGATCCTCCTTGTCCATCCAGTTCTCCGCCATGAAAAACTGGAGCGGTCTGAGATGAAGCTTCCCAGGGAAACAAACTTCTCCAGCGAGGAAATGGTCCCCAGCAAACTCATCCATTCCCTCACCGAGCATGTTTCCTTCCCTAGGGAGGACGAAACTTTTTCTAAGCAAAGCAGCTGACGTTCTCGGGATGGAAAAGCTCGAAAAGCCACTGAATCCATCTGAATCCCCAGATAGACGATGGACTGCGTCGGGATCAGATGGGACTTTTCTTGGTTCACAAGAAGTCCCAGGGACTTCGTCAAATTCAGCGTCAAAGTCAGGTCCTCCAGACACTTCCCCCGAGAAGAGGCTCGGATGAGCCAATCGTCCAGGTAGAACGAAACACGAACACCCGCCTGGTGAAGCCACCTCGCGACATTTTTCATGATCACCGTGAAGATCATGGGAGCAGTGCACAAACCGAAGCAGAGAGCTCTGAACTGGAAGACTCGTCCCCCCAGCACAAACCTCAGGTACTTCCTTGACTGAGGATGTATGGGAACATGGAAGTACGCGTCCTGTAAGTCCAGAGAGACAATCCAATCTCCTGGCCTTAAAGCCCTGAGAACCGACTGGGGCGTTTCCATCTTGAATTTTTCTTTCAAAATAAAGCGATTCAAGATGCTTACATCCAAGACCGGTCTCCATTCTCCCGACTGTTTCGGGACTAAGAATAGTCTGTTGTAGAACCCCGGAGAATACAATTTCAGAACTTGTTCCACGGCTCTCTTCTCTATCAACTGCTCCAGGAGGTCTAAAAGAATGTTGCTTCTCTCGATGGTAAGAAGGCGACAGATCCCTGGGTGACGTGCAAAGGGGTGGCAACACGAGAAAGGGGATCTTGTAACCCTTCTCTAGAACACTTAGAGACCAGGAGTCCGCCCCTTTCGTTCTCCAGGCTCCCGCAAAATAAAGAAGCCTGGCTCCTACTGGTGTCTGGAGGCGTAAGGAGTCACTTTTTTCCCCTAGGTTTTGAGGGGGCCGCTCCTCTGGTGAAACCTCTTCCTCGCGGAGACGATCTAGAGGAAGAAGTTCCTCCGCGAAAGGGCTTCTTCCTGGCGGACAAAACTGAAGCTGAAGAAGAAGAAGGAGCTGAAGGACGTCTCGAAGAATGTGCCAGAAGATCTTGCGTGGCCTTCTCCTTAAGACTCAAAGAGATGTCCCGAATCAAAGACTTGGGGAATAGATGGTTGGACAAAGGTGCGAACAATAACTCTGCCCTTTGCGAAGGAGAGACTGATTTAGAGGTGAAGTCGCAAAACAAGGCCCTCTTCTTTAAGAGGCCCGTACCAAAGTGAGAAGCCAGTTCTTCTGATCCATCCCTGACTGCCTTGTCCATACAGTTAAGGACACTAGAGAGCTCCTCCAGGCTGATCGAATCGGAGCTCCTAAGCTTAAGGTCTAAAGCTCCCAAGCACCAGTCCAAAAAATTAAACACCTCCATGGTGCGGAAGAGACCCTTGAGATGATGATCTGTCTCTGACAAAGTCCAAGAAACCTTAGCAGTAGACAGATGGGACCTTCTGGGAGCGTCAACAAGGCTGGTGAAATCCCCTTGAGAAGAAGAAGGAACTCTAGGACTGATATCCTCTCCTGTCTCATACCACATACCAGCCTTGCCAGAAAGCTTAGACGGAGGCACTGCAAAAGAGGTCTTGCCATGGGACTTCCGTTCCTCCATCCATGCGTTGACTTTCTTAAAAGCCCTCTTGGTAGCCAACGAAGAAGTCATCTTCATAAACCCTGGTGCTCTCCTCGCTTTGGAAGAAGCTAACTGTGAAGGAGGAGAGAGAGGAGCCGAGGGTTTAAACTTGTCTCCGAACAAGTCTTTAAGAAGTCCGGTTAAGACTTGATAATCGGAAGTAGAGGAAGCAGATGAGGGCTCGACGTCAGCAGGATCCGAGTCGCCAGAAACCTCTCCCACAACAGCCGGAGAAACAACCGAGTCACCCAACACTTTAGGGGAACGAAGGCCTTGAGGTCCGATACGAAGAAGGGATCTTCTTTTCCCAGACGAAAGAGAATGCTCCGTAACGTCTCGAAGAGCCACAGAAGGGACGTCCTGGGGAGCGTCCTGGTGAGCGTCCTGAAGAGCGTCCAGCCCCAAGTCCAGAAGAGCGTCCTGCCGAGCGTCCTGCACGGAAGCGTCCTGAAGAGCGGCAACCGAAGCGTCCTGGGAAGCAGCTCGCGAAGCGTCACGTTGACGAGCGTCCTGACGGGGAACTCGTGAACTAAGAGGGCGACAAGGCGACGACGCAGGAGACGGAGACGAAGAAAAAGGAGCAGGAGAAGGAGACTTCCTGGACTTCTTGACGGGCAAAGTCAAGTCCTTGCGACGACGAGGAGCTGAGTCCCTCTCACAATAAGAGAAGACAACTGCCGCTGCATCTCCAACAAAATCTTCTTAGACGGAGAAGAATCAAGTCTGGGGGGAGAGACAATCCTATGGGAAGACGAGGGGCGAGGGGACGCCTTCTTCTTCCTCACAGGAGCAATAAAGGTTCTCTCCTTAGAGCGACTGGGGCGCTCACAAACGTCCTCATCAGACGAAGTCCTAGTCCTCTTCTGCGGTGGGAAAGCTTCATGATACCCAACAGACGAAGAAGACTGACGAGAAGCGTCCTCTTGAACGAAGCTCCTCTTCAGAGGACGAGAGTCCTTCCGAGAGTTCCACCCCTTACGAGGGGAGGACGCCTCGGAGGACGAAAAGCAGTCCTTGAGAATACGTGCCGAAGCACGATCTCTGGCAGCCTGGGAAGTGACAACAGGACCTGCCGAAGGGACGTCAGACCGGTGGGAAGCCCCCGTAACCTTCTTGCGACTTTCGACATGCCTTCTCCCTGAGTCCTGGGAGTCTGACAGCGGTCCAGGCCTAGAAGCATTATGGGGCCGATCTGACGCCCCCTCCACAACACTGGGGGGAGCACTACACTTCACAACACTTTGAAGAGATGTCATTTTATTTTCGAGTGCACGGATGGAGTTCATGATCTCTGCCAGGGCCAAACCCTCCGCAGACACAACATCAGGGCCCGAAGGCAAAACCACAGGGACAGGTGCAACAATATCTACTTTAGGATTATCCAGGAGAGGAAATAACCTGACTCTTGCACACACTCCTGGAGGAGGACCTCCTGACCCTGTCACGCTCCAACTTGCGAACATACGAATCATACGACTTCCAGCTCGCATCAGACAAAGGTTCACACTCCTTACATCGATCATCTATCAGACAAACATGCCCCCTACACCTCAAGCAAACCGAGTGAGGGTCTACCGAAGCTTTCGGTAGCCTCACCTTACAATCACTCATGCAACATACACGAAAACTAGCAGAACTAGATCCAGACATATTTAAAGAGCAGTCATAAGCAAAATCAAAAACAGTCCAGAAAAAAGCGTGTGCCAATCCACAGTCCAAGGTCCAATACCAAAAGTCAAGAAAATACTTAAGTGGAAAACTATGCAAGTTAATGAAATCCATAGGCGGAGGTACTGTAAACAGATGTTAACAGTACCAGCAACAGAGAAAATCTGAATAGAAAATGGGAATGGTTCCCGATTCCCGCCTCCCAGCGGCGGGAATGAGTACTAACCACCTGGCCACACTGCGTGCCGCGAGTTTTGAAATTCTGTCGGATTTCGGAGAAATACAGCTATATATATATCTGGCAGGTAAGTGTCATGAACAAATTTATATTTCAAAGGTAAATCACTGAACTTAAGAGGATTCTTAAGATTGTACAAAACAGCAGCAAAATAGACTTAAGTACCTAAAGTCATTCCTTTAAGAGGTTATGATTTATGAAGATTGCAGCTGATCATATTCCAAACCTTGCGCTTTTAAAAGACAAGAAATTAAATGTCTACATTTAACACAGTAGAGCCATTTTTCGAATGTTAACTTAAGAGTTCACATGCATAAAAAAAAAGAGCCTATATAACTGCTAACTTAATATTTTCTATTGAAATTACCTCACATATATCACAGGAAAGGCTACAATTTCTAAGAAGACTTACCTTAAATTGCAGTCCAGCAAACCTCACGTCAAACGGGGACTCTCAATAATTTTCCTCTGCATTTCAGTCCAGCAAACTTCAAGTCAAAATGGGACATCTATATTGCATTAGTTTCATCCTGAAATAAAATGTGGTCCTTCAGTATTGAATTCAAAAGGTCAAAGGTCGTCCATGAATAATCTTAGCCTATCTCTCATGTCATACAAGTGCCCTGTGCATTAAGACTCATTCAGTAACAATGTGGAAAGCACTACAGAAACAAGGTAGGCACGTCACAGGTGGTCCACTAATAATAGAGGCCTGTCTCCAATTCACCATAATTATTCTGCATGTCAAAATTGTCCGATAATAATGTTGTCCTGGCTGATTCACTACAAATGCAGTCATCACAAATCTACAATACAGTTCAGGAGCTACAATCTGTAACAATAAGTGAATGTTGTGATCTAGATTTTGTATGTAATCAGTGTATGAATATTATTGGGTACGCTGTCTAAGTTTGTGAGTCATGTCTGTTGTTTATGATTTGGCAAGTCACGTGACCAGAACGGCCCTCGCATCTCACCCGCTCTCCAAAATGCTCGCTCGTCAACACTGTATAACAAATTGGTAGCCTGTTTAACCCTTAAGGGACAGATTGAGCCTGAATGTGAAGTAAAACAGGAATGGGGAGATGGACGGATTGAGCCTCAGTGTGAAACAATATTACGCAACACTGATTATGGTAAGAATGGGGTGAGAGGGAGATGCCAATGCTTCTATATGCTATAAATTCACTAACGGCAACTTTTATACAGACGTGAGAGTTAGGCCAGTATCAGTAATGCTTGTGACTCGAAGGGGGAAAGTACCGCATCTCTCTCTCACACGAGTCTTTTTGTAAATTTGCTTGTAAATATACGAGGGGGCTGCTGTTGTTTTTTGTTTTTGTTTTTACGATAGTATGTCGGTTGTAAATGTAATTTTACAAAGAAAAATGCAAATAAATATTAGAAAAAGCATGTAAAAGTAAAAAAAAAAAGTAACGAATCTTCCTTCTCGTAAATTTACGTGAATATTTTTCAACAAATATGCAAAAATTTTGTTACTGCTTTTATTTCTCACCTGTTTTGATATTATGTGAGCAGTAATGATAATTTTACAAAATCAAAAACTTATCTATTATAAAAAACACATACAAGTTGGTAAAATTTATGACTGTCTTGTAAATGAGGCCTTGCTTAAGGTTCTAAACTACAAGAAAAAAGCCTGTGGATCAAGATTAATTTGATGGTGTCAGCTGAAACATAACACTGTAAGCCTACAGGAACTAAACTAGCCTAAGGTACATATGGACAATCCTTTAAAAGGCACCAGATTGGAAAAGGCCAACCCCAGGTACGGTTCCCTACACAAGTAACGATACACCTTACACAGATGGTTCACCTCAAAAGGGAATGATAAGAACAGTTCTCAATCCCTTATCTCATATCTACACAAGTCACTCATACAAAAAGTACCATAATTGAGCACTTCATGCAAAAACCTTAACCGTTATATCAGGCATCATTCTGAAGAGACAATCCAAGATACTTCAAGAAAATCATTCCAAACCTTCAGGGTCCTGTCTGTGATGTACCTCCCTTCTGATCAAGTCAAGCCTCAGATAGTTTCAATTCTTAACTGTGTCTCAGCTGACTCAATAATGACATACAAACCTACCTTTTGAAAATGTTGAGACTTGCAATAACAACTCTATACAAATTTCAATGTCATTTTTATTCAGGTTCACCTTGAGGCATACAAGCAATTCCTCCTGGACTCCCCTGTTCATAGCTGGTCAGGGTGAGTGAGGCCCTTCCAGAATGACAAAGAACAACAGTCACTTCTCAAATTCCAAACTGTCAGGTTTCCAAGGTTGAACAAGGGTCATCAACTGGAGGGCTTCTGCCCAAATGATGTGGAGGCTGAAACAAGGCCAGCTGGAGAAGTTAGACAGCTGGGGTGGGGGGGGGGAGAACAAAGGCAACAAGGAAAGTCAGGGACCAAAGGTGTTGCAGCTGGGGGCATCCAAAGTCATATATGCAATATGTGGCAACCCTTATGAAAACACTTCAGAGTTGATGAGACACTCTGTCAACCATTTCAGCTCCAATACAAAAGCTACAATGGACTGTTATTCTTCCTAGGAAATTATGGACGGCAACAAACTGCCATCTGTGTAAATAGTGGGTTTATGAAACTTTTATTCAATGAAATTTTGGCTGTCAAGCCAAGCACTGAAGGAGCACTTTTGTCCATACAGCAATCACATGCAAGCAGGGAGTTGCTGAAGCTGGACCGCAGTATGGAGAGATCCAGAAGAAATAAGATGAAAGACAAAGCTCTAGAGGCAGACTAGGGAGAAAACCTCACGTGCACTATAAAGTCAGTCTGAGGGGTTGGACAGCAACACTGAAGAAAGGAAGCAGGAATGGAGGTACGGTCAAAAGGTCAAAGGCTAAACAGTGGGTAAGGCTAGGGGCCTCAAGGACACTGCAAACACCCTTCAGTAATGCCTGGTGTGCACTAGCACCCTCAGGGGCAAATACTGTACAGGGTTCAACATATCCTTTATCCTTGGTTCATCACAGCTCAATAAAACTTGTGGGTCCCTTTCTTTCTTCCCAAACTAACTGTTGCATAATCAATACATGAAAACCTTCATCACCTTCAGCTTTCCCACAAGAGATCCATAAAAAGGAACAGAGCAAATACCACATACTGGAAGGTGGTCCAGCAGTAAACGTGTGTTGTCTGCTGCATCTCTCGCTGTCCATTGGTTTGACACCATCTGGTTTCGGAGTTTCTTGGCACAACTCTGGAAAAGACACTCGAGTTACTAAAGGAAATTTCAAGGCAATTTCAGCATTCTAAAAGTAACAACTACTTTTATTATAAGTGTATTCAATCTCTACCAGATTGAGCTGCAAACCCAATCGAGTATATCACACATTGATGTATATTTAAACAATTATGCATTGGCTTCTTCACACTCTAGCATAAGCTGCCTACACTGTGGCTTTTCCTGAGTCCTGTCAACAGTGCTCAAGATATGTCTGACAGCACCTGTGGACTGGATCTGGTCAGTTGGTCAAATACTTGTTGGGGAACATGAGGTCAGGCAGGCCATAGTGTCCTACATCAGGTTACTTTAGATCTGGATGTGTTCTGTTGGCTACGAAAAATGACTAGGAACAGAGGTCAACCAATAGCGCATAACATAACCTTACAAGTCCCTTCGCCAATGGGTTCAGCTCTTCCCCATCATAAACTTGACAAGTTGACTGCAGACCAGAGAGTACAACTATCTCAGAAATGGTTCAAACAAAATCTTCATATGACCAGGTGGGTGAAACCCACCCCCAACCAGGTCAGGGCACAATGATCTAGGCAAGGTTAGGTTAGGATGCATTTGCTTTACTGACAATTTTTTGGGAAAAAAACCTGCTTAACCTATGAGCCGTGGGTCTGCTGTTGCTCCAACTTAACCTTGTTACAATTTTTCTCTGTCATGAAAATACAAGTCCTTTGGGCCAGTCCTCTGTTCATCAAATAACAGCCCCGTCAGTCACAGTATTTTAGCCCCCTCAAACAAATTAGCCCTGTCCAACAGAGCATTTTAGCCCTACCAGACACACTATTATAGCCCTGTTGAATGCAACATTTTAGCAACTGTCAAACAATACATACTTAGCCCAGTTGAACACAACAGTTTAGCCCCTGTCAAATACAATATTTAGCCGTTGGATAATAGGGTATTCAAGTCCTCTCTAACGTAGCCCCTCAGCCCTGTCAGACAATACATTTTGAGACCCCATCAACACACTGGTTTCACCTCAGTCAATCAAAATGGCCAACTGGGAACCTTGGGGTGGAAACTCTCTCAGAGGTGGAAAAAATATATCAAACCTCCACAGCATGAAGGGGCAAGGGCTACTAGCCCCCCCCGAGACCCAGACTAGGGCACAATGCCTCAGGTCAGGCTAAGTTACAGGAAGGTTAGATGATCATGTGTTCAGTCACTTTGAGGCTCCTTCTAGCCCTGTGGCAACTGGCAGTTTCATTTCCCTGTTGTTTCACTTTATTATGAACTTGAAAATTGAACTCTCCTGTTTTGACTATTTATTATTAGTATTATATTCAGAAGATGAAACTTTCTCACAGGGAAGAAGAAGAAGCAGCCCCACAAAGGGGCCACTCACTTGGAATTCCTCTGGAAGCTTCCACAGAATCTGATGAAGAGGAAGGAGTCATAAGAGGAGGTCAAGGGAAATACACAAAGATGTGTTGCCAATGCAATGGGGGCCTTTCAGAGACAGTGGACACCTGCCCCCCCCCCACCATTTAGGGCATATCCTGCAATTTGGGGACCCACAGTGGGAAAGATGGGGGGGGGGCAGAAACGAGTGAAATGAAGACCTTCAGTCCCAATGACAGTTCTCATTCAGGTGAAGGCCAGTTCTAGGAATGTCTTCAGACTCACATCAGGCAGAATAATAATAATAATATAATAATAATAAGAGGCCTATGGCCAATTTGCAGGAAGACACTGAAGGAGGGATCAATGGCCATACACTCAAATTCACTTGAGAAAAACGACACTTATTTAACACTTGCCTCTACTTCAAGTCTTCGTCCAAGCCATTACCGTAAATCCGAGTCATTTCACTCAGGAGAGCCCCCACCTGCCTTCAGAGGACATGATTTAAATCGGCCTCGCAATAAATCGCTCTGGAATGTCAGAGGGGAAGGAGACGACAGGCCACGTGATCTGGGTTCCAGTAATGTCGTCCAAGATTTGGGTGGAGGCCTTTCGGGCCATTTCTCCTTCATTTTTGGACATTCAAAAATATAATTCAGTTATTCTGTAATGTGAGAATTTATTCACATGAAATTCATGGCATTTTTCGTAATTTTGATGTTCGGGCGTCGGTTTCGTGTGTGGAAGAGTGGCACCGCAGAGAGAGGTGGCAGTTGACAGAAAACCCCAAACAAAAGATGGCGACGTTCGAGGTTGAAATAAAATTGTTGTGGTTCATCTTTGAACCGGCTTTTAATTTCACACTTTCATTTGATCTTACTTATTTTCTTTTTTAAATAAAACGAACTTTCTTTCACTCCTGAGTGACTCCTGTACTCTTCTTCCTCTGTATCACAGTCATGTCATATTAATAAATTCCACTCGAATGTTGCACTCAAGGAGCGACATCCATCATTCAAATGACGAGTTCGAGAAGATCTGTCACTGAATACAAAGTTATCTTTCAATCGTCATTATTAGTGGTTTTATCCTTAAAATAACTAACGTATTTTACCTAAATTTGGGTAAATCGATGATAAATCTTACTTGAATTAAGGTAAAGGGCTTACCTGAGGGGATATAATAGGATAGCCTATATTAGGATATATATGAAGACATATCAGCCTATAGAGTACAGACTGGTTATTTTTTACAACAATTTGCCTATTTTGCCCAAATTTAGGTAAATCGCTGATAAACCGTACTTCATGTACGGTAAAGGCCTTACCTTGAAGGTTACATATGACTTTATTAGGGTATATAGGGATATGTTAGCCCAGAGATTCAACTCAAACCTTAAACATTAACATGTGCTTTCACCCTTAAAACGATTTGCTTATTTTACCTAAGTTGGGGTAAATCGATGATGTGTACTTAAATTAAGGTAAAGAACTTACCAAAAGGTTATAATAGGATAAATAAGGACATTTAAGAGGATATATTTCAGCCTTTCATTGCTTATTTCTCTTCAGTCTTTGCTTGTTTCACATGGTGCCATACATACATTATATATATATATATATATATATATATATATATATATATATATATATATATATATATATATATATATATATATACATATATATATATATATATATATATATATATATATATATATATATATATATATATATATAACTACAAATGGAAATTGAAGTTTCATAGTGAAAATAACCTTTTATTTCAGTTTCTTATGGAAAATAAAATATTCTTTCCCACACATGGAAACATTTTGCAAAATTTTCCAACATTTTTCAAATATTTCCAACATTTTGCAAATTTTTCCAAAATTTTGCAAATTTATCCAAAATTTTGCAAATTTTTTCCAAATTTTTCAAATTTTCCCAAAATTTTACAGATTTCTGGAAAATTTAAAACAAAACTGCTTCCGTGAATTCAATGCCACAGCAAATTCAGTGCAGAGTGAAATAAGTGTCACAGGCCATCAGTGTCAGGTGAACTTATTCTATTAATAGACTTATTTTATAACAATACTGGAAGAAAAACTTTTTAATAATAATAATAATAATAATAATAATAATAATAATAATAATAATAATAATAATAATAACAGTCACTGACTGAGAAGAGGAGGAGGAAGAAGGCGGCGATGGCGGGGGGGGGGGGGAAGCCTTTAAGGTCGATGTGACTCCTCCTCCTCCTCCTCCTCCTCCTCCATCCTTGTTATGGAAACCAGCCGATGGAATTGGGATTGACATGACTGGGATTTGGATGATCGGGATTTGGATGATTAGGATTTGGATGATTGAGATTTTGACTGGCACGGCTGGGATTGGGATTGAGATTGGCACCATGTGGATTTTGACTGGTTTGCTTGGGATTGGAATGATTGGAGTTGGAATTTGCATGCTTGGGATTTTCCTGATTGGGACTGGCATGATTGGGAATGCGATGCTTGGTATTGGGATTGGGATAATTGAGATTGGCACGATTGGGATTGGGATTGGCATGGCTGGTATTTGGATGGTTGGGATTGGATGAACAATGCAGACAAATATGCGGAGGAGGAATGTCAGCAAGCTTCGGGGGAAAAAATAGTCAGCAAAAAGTCAGCAATCGTCGCTGACGCTCCCAACCTTGGCGTCAGCAAAAAGTGTCGGAGAAATATCAGAAGAAAACGTCAGCAAGCACAGCGAAAACATCGGAAGAACGTCAGCAAGTGTCAGCGAGACGTCAGCAAGAGCCGAGAAACGTCAGCAAGTGCCACGATAACACAGGAATATGTCAGCAATTGTCTGGAAAAAAAGTCAGCAAGAACCGAGAAACATCAGCAAGCGTCAGCAAAAAACCTCAGCGAGCGCCGGAGAAACGTCAGCAAATGCCGCAGAAACATCAGGAGAACGTCAGCATGCATCAGTAAAAAAGCGTCAGCAAAGTCCGAGAAACGTCAGCAGTCGTCGGAAAAATGTCAGGAGAACGTCAATAAATGTCAGCAATAGTCGAGAAAAGCCAGCAAGTGTCAGCAATAAGGCTTCTGCATGCGCCGGAGAAATGTCAGCAAGCACTGAGAAGCATCAGGAGAACGTCAGAAAGTGTCAGCGAGAGCAGAGAAACGTCAGCAAGTGCCAGCAAAAATGTCAGTAATCGCTGGAGAAACGTCAGGAAACAGCGGGAACATCATGAAAACGTCAGCAGGTGTCAGCAAAAAGTCAGAAAAATCTAGAAACATCAGCAAGCGTCAGCAAAAAACCTCAGCAAGTGTCGGAGAGACGCCAAGAAGCGCCGCACAAACATCAGAAGAACGTCAGCAAAGTGTCAGTAAGAGCCGAGAAACGCCAGCAAGTGTCAGCAAGAGTTGAGGAACGTCAGAAAGTATCTGCAAAAGTCTCAGAAAGCACTGGAGAAACGTCAGCAAGCACGGTTGAAACTATAGGAGACAGCAAATGTCAGCAAAAACGTCAGCAAGTTTCAGCAAGGGTTGAGGAACGTCACCGAGTGTCAGCAATTGCCAGAGACACCAGAAAACACGGTGGGATCGCCAGGAGAATGTCAGCAAGCGTCAGAAAAACGTCAGCAAGCGACAACATAAAACCTCAATACGCGCTGGAGAAACGTCAGCAAGCACATTAGAAAAACCAGGCGAATGTCAGCAAAAACGCCAGCAAGAGTCAAGGAACGTCAGCAAGAGTCGAAGAACATCAGCAAGTGTCTGCAAGAGTCGAGGAACGTCAGTAAGTGTCAGCAAGAGTCGAGGAACGTCAGTAAGTGTCAGCAAGAGTCGAGGAACATCAGCAAGTGTCAGCAAGAGTCGAGCAACATCGGCAAGTGTCTGCAAGAGTCGTGGAACATCAGCGAGTGTCAGTGAGAGTCTAGGAACGTCTGCAAGCACGGTTGAAACAGCAGGAGACAGTAAATGTCAGCAAAAATGTCAGCAAGAGTCGAGGGACATCAGAAAGTGTCAGCAAAAGTCTCAGTAAGCACCGGAGAAACGTCAGCCTCAGCCACGGCCCGTAAAACTCTCAGTCGCGGCCCACGAAACTCTCAGCCACAGTCGGGTAGTGGTATGATCATGACTAAGTTTAACCTTAAATAAAGTAAAGACTACTGCTGAGGAGGGAGGCTAGAGGGCTGCAATTTGGTCTGTTTGATGACTGGAGGGTGGATGATCAACATACCAATGTGCAGCCCCCTAGCCTCCCTCCTCACCAGTAGTTTTCAAGATCCGAGGGCAGACAGAATAAGTGCGGACAGAAAAAAATGAGGACAAAAAAGTGGATAGAAAAAGTGTGGACAGAAAGTGCAGACAGAAAAAGGTGGTCAGAAAGAGTGTGGACAGATAAAGTGAGGACAGAAAAAATTACAGACAAAAAAATGCGGATAGAAAAAGTTTGACAGAAAAAATGAGGACAGAAGAAGTGTGGACAGAAAAAAGTGCAGACAGAAAAAGGCAGACAGGTGAAAGCGGACATAAAAAGTGAGCACAGGAAAAAGTGAGCACAGAAAAAAGTGAGTACAGAAAAAAATGCAGACAATAAAAATGAGGACTGAAAAAGTGCAGACAGAAAAAGGGCAAAAAAAAAGGGTGTGGACGGAAAAGGTGTGGACAGAAAAAGTGTGGACAGGAAAAAGTGAGAACAGAAAAATTGCAGAAAAAAATATGGTCAGAAAAAAGTGCAGACAGAAAAAATTCAAAGCGAAAAAGTGCAGACATAAAATGTGCGGACAGAAAAAAGTGCAGACAGTAAAAGGCAGACAGAAAAGTTGACAGCAAAAGTGTGGACAAAAAAATGCTGACATGAAAAGCGCAGACAGAAAAAGCGCAGACAGAAAGAATGCAGACAGAAAAAGTGAGATAAAAAAGTGCAGACAAAGACAGACAGAAAAATGCAGACAGAAAAGTGCCTACAGAAAAGTACGGACAGAAAAAAGTGTGGACAGAGAAATGCAGACAGAAAACTGCCTCTGCAGACAGAAAAAGTGTGGACAGAAAAATTCGAACAGAAAAATTGCAGACAGAAAAAGTGTGGACAGAAAAAGCAGAAAAAGTGTGGACAGAAAAAAAGGCAGACAAAAAAATTCGGACAGAAAAAGTGCAGACAAAAAATGCCGACAGAAAAAAGTGTGGACAGAAAAAGTGCAGACTGAAAAAAGTGCAGACAAAAAATGTGGACAGAAAAAGTGGGGACAGAAAGAAATATACGGACAAGAAAAAGTGAGGAGAGAAAAAGTGCGAGCAGAAAAAGTGCGGAGAGAAAAGGTGCGGAGAGAAAAAGTGCGGACTGGAAAAAGTGCAGACAAGTGGGGACAGAAAGAAATATACGGACAAGAAAAAGTGCGGGCAGAAAAGAGTGCGGAGAGAAAAAGTAACCTCCAAAGCGTGACATTATTCGAGGTTCCATCTATACATATTACCAAAAAAAAAAAAAAAATCATTGTCCCCGTTTTGTTTCTTTAATAATCCTGGGATGAGAGAGAGAGAGAGAGAGAGAGAGAGATCACGGCTGTTTGATGCTGCGCCTGACTGGTCTGGTGTTCTGTATGAGAGAGAGAGAGAGAGAGAGAGAGAGAGAGAGAGAGGGGGGGGGGGCGTATAACTATCATGCAATGTTCAAGAAGGAACTTGGCTTCATATACAGGAAAATACTCCAATTTTAAAAAACTGCCTTGCAAATTTTTGTATTTGTAACTACATAAAAAAAGTCTGATTCCAAACCTTTCCTACACACAAAGATCCCATTTCCACCATAAACAGAATCTAGAAACAAAATGTTCCTTCTGCCTATATTCATCAACAGTTCATCAACAGTTTATCAACTGCTGAATTATGGCTAGACCTACAGTACATACTATACGATGCATCACATTTCATAAACAAACTCTCTCTCACTCTCTCTCTCTCTCTTGGTACACTAGAGGAGACCAGGTTCCATTCCTAAAGAGAGAGAGAGAGAGAGAGAGAGAGAGAGAGAGAGAGAGAGAGAGAGAGAGAGAGAGGCGTTTTATTCACATTTCAGTCATATCTTTAAAAGAAAAAGCTACCTTCAGGAAATGTGCAGATTTTACGACAAAAACACACCATCAATTTGTGTCAAGTTTAGACCATAAAACTTAGACTTCATCATCATTCTTACTCTTCAAGATTCGTGTTTTCAGCGCCAGTTTCATTCGAGATTATCAGCAGCCGAAAATCATCATAAAAAAAACTTGAATAAAGCAGCAAATTGTGACGTTGCAGGCTGTGACAGCCTTCGCACAGGCCTTTAAAAGCCTTCTTCAGTCCTCATGACAGAAAACTCGTGATACGACACCCACAAGGACACAATGCGCTACTCGGCATTCACATTTCTCACCCCAGAGAGAGAGAGAGAGAGAGAGAGAGAGAGAGAGAGAGAGAGAGAGAGAGAGAGAGAGAGAGCGAGCTTTAAAAAAGTTTAACTAAGGAGCCACGAGAGCTGAATCCTGCTGCAGGATAGGTTGCTATCAGGCTCTGTCCATTGGCATGAATACACTGACAGTAAAACGCTTCTGTTCACATTTTTTACACGAAACATTTCTCGTCATTTTATGCCCCAGAGAAAATATATGCAGGGAAAAAAGGATACAATGAAAAATAGATAAAAATCCCTCTTCTTTTCATAACAACTGAAACAACTCGAAGCTGCCGATATGATATCCTACTATTTCTGTCACGACTCAAGGCCCCAGAGATACTACAACGCGCCTTCCGCCTCAAGATGATCTCCAAGTAATTAGTCATTCAATTATCATCAGGCAAATTTATACTGGAGTACTCGATTTGATTTAGCTGCGATGACGATCTCTATTCGGTTTTTCTTCTTCGTATCCTACTCCCACCCCACCCACTGCCATGACTATCATTTTTTATACTAGAGCCCGATAAGTGCCAGCTTTCTAGAGCACCATGTTTTTAGGCCTATGTGCTAACAATACTTCAGCCTTCCGTATCTTGTATATATGGATATAGGAGAGAAAGAGCGCCGATTTAAAATGACTCGAGTGATCATTTCCTCCCTGATACCAAACTTCAGCCTATATGCTTACGTCACCGATGTACTGGAGGTTACATATCTAACACTAAAAATTCCAAAGCCTCTCCTGTTTCACAACATTCCAGTTCCATTGAGAGAGAGAGAGAGAGAGAGAGAGGAGAGAGACGAGAGAGAGAGACGAGAGAGAGAGACGAGAGAGAGAGATTTCTAACAAGATTATTTCAATACATCAAGGTTACATACTGGAGTACATATTATAGATTTAGCAGAAGACCCACAGCGAACAACGAGGGAGCAAAGACAGTCATGAATATCGGCCTACATTTCCAACACGCCAACCCACCCACTCTCTCTCTCTCTCTCTCTCTCTCTCTCTCTCTCTCTCTCTCTCTCTCTCTCTCTCTCTCCTCTCCTCACTCCACTCTGGACTGTCTTACCTTACTGGTAATCTAAAAAAATAAAAAAAAATTAATAACTAGGCCTATTGAGCCATGATTGTGCGTTCTCTCTCTCTCTCTCTCTCTCTCTCTCTCTCTCTCCTCTCTCTCTCTCTCTCTCTCTAGTCACCAACTTTCGGTAATCAATCAAAGAAAGATCGATTTGAAACTTTAACCCAAAATAATTCCATTTAGTGATCTCTGAAAAGAGCACTTGAAATCTGGACAGCATTCTTAGGGAAATTAAGGAGGTTCTCGCTCAGTATTGAGAGAGAGAGAGAGAGAGAAGAGAGAGAGAGAGAGAGACGAGAGAGAGAGAGAGAGCTGTTTAAAAAAGCTCAGTATCTATTTTTTTTTTAAGAAATGAGGTAAACAAACAAGAAAGCCAAAGTAATAAGTAAATGAAAACAAGGCAGACCTACAATAGTGTAGCTTCCTAACGAAGACTAAGTTATGGCCCCCCCCCCACCCCCACCCCCACCCCCCACCCCCACCCCCACCCCCACAACAACCTTCGCGCACACACACCCTAATGCTCCCTCCCAGGAACTGTCATTCAAACTTTTTTTTTTTTTTATTTTAGGCTCCTGCATAAACCCCTTAAGCACTTACGATGGGCAAGAGGTCACAATTTGGACGGCGTGGGTGCTGCTGTGTGTGTGTGTGTGTGTATGTGTGTAAAAAAGGTGGTAGACAAAACGACTTTTGGCGGGCCCACTGACACCTTCCGGTCTCCCTCCAGCTACTCGGTGAGACTGACGGGAATTTGAACCAGAATTGGTACAATAAAAAACCATGTGATTTGGACGAGGGTTGAAGGTTGGGGTGAGGGCGGGGTTCATTCCTGTTCCCCTGAAACACATCCCAAAAACACCCAAAAAAAACACACACACAAAACACAGACAAAATCCGAGAGGGAAAAACCAGCCCCTTCTTGTCTGTCTGTCGCCGGATAATGAGCCTCCATGTCACTAGAACCCGATTAAAAAAATGCTTCTCAAATTGACAAATTGTTCACTGGGAAGGAACTGACATCATTCATCATCCACTATCGATACCATCAGCCACAGTGGCCAGTTCTAACGACCTTTCCAGACACTTCAAATGTTGGTCCATCAACAATTCTAATGAGCGATCTGAGAGAGTTCCCTGACCTTTCAGAGACCGTGCGTGTGACAGACAGCTTTTGTAAGGACATGATTGTCTTCTCACCGTCTCCAAAAACAACAGCAAATTCACCATCAGGCGATGGTAACCGATTCCCCCTCATTCCCTGTGGTATATATATCTCTTGGTCCCGAGTGCCACCCCTACCCACAAAATAATAATAACCCTTCAAATACTTCCGTTGCCGAGACATAGAACCGAATTGACCAAGCTTCAGCTGACTCTTACAAAAACAACAAAATCATTAGCAACCGCTATGACTCATGTGAACAACGTCTTCAACAAGGAGACTGGGAACTTCCAGGGATCCAGCTTATTAGAGAGAGAGAGAGAGAGAGAAGAGAGAGAAGAGAGACGAGAGAGAGAGAGAGAGAGAGAGAGTTAAAAGCAAAAGGTCTCCTCCAGAAGATTTCTTTCTTAGGCCTTTATTGACGTTGAGTGCGTGGGATTGGCATGATTGGGATTGGGTATCGTTATTACGGGGATTGGGTTTGGTATGGTTGGGACTGGGATTGACATGATTGGGATTTTGATTGGCAGTATGCAGATTGGTCTGACTGGGATTGGCATTACTGGATTGGGATTTGCATGGTTGGGATTGGTATTGGAATTACGGGGATTGGGATTGGTATGCTTGGGATGAGATTGATTTGGTTGGGATTGGCATGATTGGGATTTGGATTTGCATGAAGGGGATTGCTCTGATTGTGATTGGCATGATTTGGATTGTGACTGGCATTACAGGATTGGAACTGGTATGATTAGGATTGGGATCGGCATGGTTGGGGACTGGGTTTGACATGATTGAGATTGGCATGATTGGGATTTATATTGGAATTATGGGGGACTGGTATGATTGGGATTTGGAGTTGCAAGGTCGGGATTGGGATTGATTTGGTTGGGATTTTGGATTGCTTGATGGGAATTGGTCTGATTGTGATTGGCATGGTTGGGATTTTGACTGGCATTACGTGGATTGGGATTGGCATGATTGTGCTTTGGATTGGCACGATGGGGATTGGTTTGATTGGGATGGGTATTTGCGCTATGGGGATTGGGATTAGCATGATTGGGATTTGTATTGGCATTATGGGGGTTGGGATAGGTATGATTGGGATTGGCATGGGTGGGTTTGTGATGGATTTGGTTGGGATTGGCACGATTGGGATCTGGATTGTCATGGTGGGGATTAGTCTGATTGGGATTGGCGTGCTCTGGATTGGGACTGGCAATACGGGGATTGGGATTTGTATGACTGTGAATGGGGATTGACATGACTGTGATTCGGATTGGCATGATGGGGATTGGTCTGATTGGAATTGGCATTGGCATTTACAGGGATTGGGATTGGCATATTTGGGATTGATATTGGCATTACAAGGGTTGGGATTTGTATGATTTGGGATTGGCATTGTTGGGACTGGGATTGATTTGGTTAGGATTGGCATGATGGGGATTGGTTCTGATTGGGATTGGGACTGACATGATTAGGATAATTGGGATTGGTATGATTGGGACTGGCACGATTTGAATTGGTATTGTTGAGATTGGAATCATTTGGATTGGGATTGGCATGATTGGGGTTTCTTCTATTGTGATTGGCATGATTGGGATTGTGACTGGCATCAGGGGAACGTCAGCAAGTGTCAGCGAGAGCAGAGAAACGTCAGCAAGTGCTAGAAAAAAATCAGTAATCGCCGGAGAAACGTCAGGAAGCTCAGCGGGAACATCATGAAAACGTCAGCAAGTGTCAGCAAAAAAAGGGAAAAAATCGAGAAACGTCAGCAACCGTCAGCAAAAAACCTCAGCGAACGTCGGAGAGACGCCAGGAAATGCCGCAGAAGACATCAGAAGACGTCAGCAAAATGTCAGTAAGATCCGAGAAACGTCAGCATGTGTCAGCAAGAGTTGAGGAATATCATAAAGTGTCAGCAAAAGTCTCCAGTAAGCAATGGAGAAACGTCAGCAAACAAGGTTGAAAACAACAGACGATAGCAAATGTCAGCAAAAACGTCAGCAAGAGTCGAGGGACGCCAGGATGTGTCAACAAGGTTGAGGAAAGTCAGCGAGTGTCAGCAATTGTCGGAGACGTCAGAAATCACGGTATGCTCGCCAGAAGAATGTCAGCAAGCGTCAGAAAAAACGTCAGCAAGTGTCAGCAAAAAACCTCAGTAGTCGCCCGGAGAAACGTCAGCAAGCACATTAGAAACACCAGGCGAATGTCAGCAAAAAACGACAGCAATAGTCGAGGAACGTCAGCAAATGTCGGGGAACATTAGTGTCTGCAAGTCATGGAACGTCAGCAAGTGTCAGTGAGAGTCTAGGAACGTCAGCAAGTGTCAGTGAGAGTCTAGGAACGTCAGCAAGTGTCAGCAAGCACGGTTGAAACAGCAGGCGACAGCAAAAACGTCAGCAAGAGTCGAGAGACGTCAGCATCCTGTCAGCAAGGGTTGAACAACGTCGGCAAATGTCTCATTAAACACCGGAGAAAACGTCAGCAAGCAAGGTTAAACACCAGGCGACGGCAAATGTCAGCAAAAACGTCAGCCTCAGCCACGGCCCATGAAAACTCAGCCACAATCCAAGTGGTGGCACGATCATGACTAACTTTAACCTTGAATAAAATCAAACAACTGAGAATTTAAAGATTTCAAGATCTGAGGACAGACAGAATTAGTGCGGACAGAAAAAAAATGAGGACAAAAAGGTGGACAGAAAAGTGCAGAAAGAAAAAAGGTGGACAGAAAAAGGTGGGCAGAAGAAGTGCGTACAGGAAAAAGTGCAGACAGAAAAAGTGCAGAGAAAAAGTGCGGACAAGAAAAAGTGCAGAGAGAAAAAGTGCGGACAAGAAAAAGTGAGGGACCGAAAAATTGCAGACAAAAAGTTACAGACAGAAAAAAGTGTGTACAGAAAAAGTGCGGACAGAAAAAAGTGCGGACAGAAAAAGTGAGCACAGAAACAAGTTGCAGATTTAAAATGACCCAAGTGACAATTCCTCTCTGATACCAAAGACGAATTTTGTGCCACGTCCCACATATTCACGTGGACACCGTAAGATACGGAACGTAAACTTAGGCTTATAAGCTTACGTCACTGATGTACTGGAGATTAGGTATTTAAAAGTAAAAATTCCAAAGCCTCTCCTGTGTCACAACATTCCTGTTCCATAGAGAGAGAGAGAGACGAGAGAGAGAGAGAGAGAGAGAAGATGGAGAGAGGAGAGAGAGAGGAGAGAGAGAGAGAGAGAGAGAGAGAGAGTCAAAGGGGTAAATCAGGCCTTCGAATGTCCAAATTAAGACCTGGTTGGTGGAAATTTTAGTTAATTTTAATGAATCTCCACTTCCTGTCTGTACTGGAAATCTAATAAGAGGTAACATTCAATGGTTAACTCTCCAAAAACGGTTACGTACAGTACATCATGGATTATGTATTAATATGCAAATACTGTCCTCGCTGACCTCCGTTACTTAGAACTTCCGGTGGATTTCAAAGAAGCACCTTCCATTCTGAAGTCAATACAAATTAGGAAAGGACCCACAATGCACAAGAGGGTTGCATTGCTTCCGGAAGTGCATCGGCCTAGATTTCCATCTCACCTAACACGCAATTATCCTAAAGATATATTGCATCTCTCTCTCTCTCTCTCTCTCTCTCTCTCTCTCTCTCTCTCTCTGCGGATATATACTACATGACTGTTTCCAAAAATGTTTGTTTTGAGCCGCTCTATGGAAATCTAGAGAGAGAGAGAGAGAGAGAGAGAGAGAGAGAGAGAGAGAGAGAGAGAGAGAGAGAGAGAGAGAGAGAGAGAGAGAGAGATTACAGTCGCTTACCGCAATATCACTATCGGAATAAAGCTGGTACACTAACTAACTACAGGACACTGCACTGAGCACCTTTCCAACCGTGTTAAACTCCTCACCTGGACCCATACAAGGTCCAACGTACCCTTTTCCTCATGTCAGCCTAATTTACGGAACCCCAACCATTTCTCCAAAGTTTGGAGTCTTTTGTATCAGAGGAACACACGACGTTTTTCATGATTCGACTACCAAAATCGAGCCTAAAAATGTCTGGAATGTCTGGCCAAGCGTGCGTCAACGATTCCTGAAACTAGATCATCCCACGCCCTTCCAACTAGGCAGAAAGTCCGCTGAATGCCAGATTTTTAGAGGCCCTATACGCAGTCTGCCTAGGTCAAAAACCACTCCTACTAAACTCTGGCTCATGCATCCGTTCTAGGCATCCTGTTTCGCCCCCTCCGCAACACCCCACCCTAAAAAAAAAAACATTTTAGCTCACCAGCTACGTACAACCAATTCATTTCCTTATAAGAACAGCAATTCCAGTCAAAGAACATAAAACCTTCTTTTAAAGTGTGTGTATTGTGGTGTCGCAGTCTGCTTACCTTGCCTGCCTTGCAGGTAACCTACTCATCAAGATTCATAAAAAGACGTCTTATGTCAAAATACATTCTTCCAGAGGCAAGGGCCCCACCCCTGAAAGAACACGCTAAACCACCAGACTTACCTATATATCAATGAACTGCAAGGAAGCTATAAATATTAATTTGCATATAATGCATCAACATAAGCAAAGGCCATTCCTATTTTACTATCCACAGCAAATTTCCACAACATTTTTCTTGATAAATGCTTCGCTGCAATAACAATCACAAAATATACCTCCATGTTCATTACTAAAAACTATATATAAACGCCTCAATGGCACCACCATTCTGAACAGTGCGGTCATTTTTGACTGCTGCCAAATGTAGAGAATTCTTCCTAAATATCACAGTCACCACAGGAACTTCAAGATCGCAGCAAAGATACGATATTCAGTCGATTAAATCACACAGCATCCTAGATGGATCAATACTCATTCAGTTTACCCCCGATTGCCAAAGCCTCGATGCAAAGGTTTGACGACCGATTTCTCCAGCAAGTACCTTTCATTACCTGGACATCCTCACTTGTACCTAGGTTTAAACTTCCATTTTTATTTAAAAGTCTAGGAATACTCCGCGCAAGCAGCTTCTATTAATACGACGAAATCCTTACTAAATATGAAAAGTGCCAAGTCACAGACCAGGCTGCAGCTTTGGAGTCAAATCACAAAACTAAGACACTTGACTTTGCAAAGGAACAAACTCGACTCGGAACATGTACTGTACCTAACTTGCTTGTAACCGCAGATAACCAGAAGTACTTTTATTCTCCCACGTTCTAAGGCAGCACCCAACCCTGCAGGCCTAAGTGTTCTGCAAATTTAATGCAATGATACTTAAAACATCGATTTTACATATGGTTACAGTCAACAACACAAGTGGAAGACATTCCCTTTCAAACTATCATCACTCACAGTCTACAGAGTTTCTCCTGGCTGGGTAAGCGCCTTCGAACAATAATATTCCCTCCACCTACAGTACTTCCTTAGCTAATCTATGACGAAGATAATGCATAAATGAAAGTGACATTCACCTTTATTTGCAGGAGTGCCCTTAGTCAGTATCACACCACGATGCCGTTGATGTCCAGTTGTTTACGTGACTTGAAATCTCACTGTTGAACCACTTGGCGCCAACTCTGCAACCCAGAGACATTTGCGATGTGAACAACACCAGACAAGTCAGATTTCCGACAACCTCGAAGAATTTTGGACATTAATACTTACTTAGACGTCCACCTCGTCTCGAGGAGCAAGACAGGTGACTGATTAACTCTTCACCTGGCCGACTGGGCCTGGACCAGGTACTTCCGGCTACCGGCCCAGTCACTGTGTAACTGCGACGGTGAACGTTGTTGGCTGTTGGAGTTGTGTTCATTAATGTCAGGTTTTTTCTTTTTTATATATATAATAGACGGACGAATGAAAGGAAACTGAAATACACAAGAGACTTTAATGATCCCAGAACAATGTTTAAACTTTTGACAACCCCCCAAGTCCTTTGGGTTTTTCCAAGCTTTTAGCTGCGAGAGAGAGAGAGAGAGAGAGAGAGAGAGAGAGAGAGAGACGAGAGAGAGAGAGAGAGAGAGAGAGAGAGAGAGAGAGAGAGGGTACCTAAAACACACTAAATGAATCCTAACATAATCTCGGTTAGAATCAAGGGAATCTTGGATTTTTTATTCAGATCCCAGGGGGGAGGGAAGACAGAAGAGATGGGGGGGGGGGGGGCGTGGCAGAGGCTTCGAACTGTTAAACTCTCAACCGTCTGGTGAAGGACTGCTGGGAAAGCTTTCTCTTCATCTCGAAAAAAAAAAAAAATACAGAGCTGTACAAATGTTATTATTACAAAAACCTCAAACCAACCAGTTAAAAACCGTCCCAAACCAGTCTATAGCCGTACCTTCAAATGATTCCAGAATCAAAAGGCCTGAGCAGTTCACCTGTGATCAGGGTTGTTCACCCAATTCCAGCAGATTGCCAGATGAATTAAGTAACGAAAGTGGTGATGTTGATTCAGCAAGTTGAAGAACGGCAAATAAATCTGGATTTTTCGTGGATTTCTGAAGACACTTGAAAGAATTGGAAGGCGACGTTTCAGGCCTGTCACTTCAGGCCTTCCCATCAGGTCCCCTTCAACTGAACTTTGTTTTTTGCTCTGAGATGGTCATTACTTTCAACTGCATCTGTCCTATCTTTCAGTTCAGGGATTCAGAGCACAATGAACCGGGATAGTTGGCTCTCTGCCACATTACCCGAAATCGGAAACGACAATCTGGAAAAATATATATATAAAAAAGGCTCCGTAATCACTCGTATTGTTGTTTATATCGGAGAATTTTTTCGCATTTATTTCCGCTGCTATAAGGTCCACACTTGCGGTTTTTCAGTTTGAATTCGTTGGCCGTTGTCCTCGTCACGGAGACATCCTCACCCTTCTCTCTCTCTCTCTCTCTCTCTCTCTCTCTCTCTCTCTCTCTCTCTCTTCAGAAGCAGGATTTCCCCACTCGATTTTTGGCAAATTTTTAAAATCATGCCAATTTTCATTTCAGGCTTCTCTCTCTCTCGGCAACAGTAACGTCAAGACCTGACTCCTGACTAGGAGCCTGTCCCTCGCCGTGCCTTATCGACACAGCGTTACTTTTGTCAGTCAATTGAATGAGTTGTGTTGAGGCTTCAATCCTCCGCATTTCGTCTTAGACTCAACCTTTGAATCAGGCTTAGTATCACTTCTAGTGCAGCTTCATGCTTCATGTGGGGTTCTTTTAGGACTCCACTTTTCCCCTCACTTATATATTTCTACCGAGATTGTTGGCATAAGGCCACCCGATTCTTCAAAATCAGAATCTAGGAGACGACAAGTACGAAACATAACTGCTAAAATAGGCCTATGTTTTCCACAAGTTATTCTGTCAATGTTTGATTGATTTGATGACTGGGGGCGAGATAACCCTGGAGAGAGAGAAGAGAGAGCGAGAGAGAGAGAGAGAGAGAGAGAGAGAGAGAGGATACTGTACCAGTGTATGCTGTTTCATGCTGGAGCAGATTAAACCACTTATTTTAAAACAGCTGATATATATCTCTCTCTCTGTCTATATATATAATAATAATAATAATAATAATAATAATAATAATAATAATAATAATTACATCAGTTGGGTACAAGACAGAAAATTGAGATCCTCTACAGCCAGAAAGCAGCCGATAACAATAGTAATAAGAGTCAAATTGATAATAGTAATGACAGAAGAAGCATCCGAGATATTCAAATTGATAATCACAAAAGGAAAATGAAGGCGAGATATAAACCGCAGTTGAGGCGAAGCCGCTGTTGGAACGAGAGAGTTTAAATGGCCGATAGCCCGAGCCTGGTGAGGGGAGGATCTGCGCGTGCGTACGTGTGCGCACGCACACGCGAGTACGGTTCAGTGTGCGTCTGTGCGAGCGTACGTCGAGACGTGTGCATGCTTACCTGAGAGAGAGAGAGAGAGAGAGAGAGAGAGGATGGGGGAGGGTCGGGGGAGTGACTCTGCCTGTGGTGGGGACTCGGGAGCTGTAGCAGGGTGGGGGGGGAGGGGATGGGTTGCTCTCTATGTAGGTAGGTAGGGGCCGTGCGGGTGGAAGGTGCAGTGTGTCTCTGAGAGTTTCACAGGATAGACCGGACGCGACGTCTCGCTGAGTTAATGGAATGAAAATTGTATTTTCACTTATATTATTTCATATTCCTATTTTATTACGGATGATTCCTTGTTATGTAATGGAACACACTCACGAACTTCACATGCTTTGAATGTATTCGAAAAATCACAGAAATGTAGTATACTGTATATATTTAAATGACACCACCTCGGCAACCACCTGTGGACTTCCTCCTCCTCCCAGCTGTCAAAATGGAGACCCTCCACAGCTGGAAACTTCAATAAGTAAACTATTGCTTCAATAAACATTCGGAGAATTCGAAAGGCTCGTCACTACAATGAATATGAATAATTAAATATCTAAAATGGCAATGAAAAGGCTTCAAAGATAAGCACAAAATTCATATAATTTCATTTATATATATATATATATATATATATATATATATATATATATATATATAATATATATATAAATATATATATATATATATATATATATATATTATATATATATATATATATATATATATATATATATATATATATATATATATATATATATATATATATATATATAAGAAACGCAGTATCTTATAGGATCATCTATTCCCAAACAGGAGAGTCTAGAGACCAGTACAAAGTCGCTCTAATAATATCACGAAAGAGGTCACGGAAACAGCCTGGCTTCTCGAGTTCACTAACTGCTCTGTGAAGGTTTGACGTATGCTGCACACCATATTGTAAATAATTTCCTTGTAAATAATGGAAGTTTAATCCTGTCAATAAAAAGTAAAAAAAAAAAAGGAAGAGTTTCTAGACCACCCTGACAGACCCAAGACCTATTTGAGAGCCTTGGCAATCATCTACATCGTTGTCCGGACGGTGGAGTCGATTGAGCCAGCAGGTATTTTCTTGATTCTTTTAGACACTTCAGTAAAAACAAAAAATTTACAATGTCAATATCCCGACAGCCTTTAGATCAGGGCTAATGATAATGGAACAATAATGAGGAGAGAGAGAGAGAGATTCCCGATGTACAACCTTCCAAAGTTAATAAGTGCAACCTGTATCATTTATCACGACGATATAATTACCAGAAGAGCTTTATCAATACGCAAGCTTATGTTTACCCAGGGAATAGGTACACGCCTTCATTCACGAATTATATATTGATATATATTTCACATTGAAGGGTAATCTTGTGCGTGCTGAAGTCCTCTTTCTACAGCGTCTGGGTCACAACTGAAACTTGACTGTGTCGTCCATTTCCCCTTCGTGTTTCGAAGCATTATATTTCCACACTGAAATGCAATGCAAGAAACTAAAATGCAGGACGTGCAAGGAAGGCTTTCACGCTAACTGAGTCCTGAGCAGCCCAAGACCGTTCCCCTGCAGCGCAGAGGCAACAAAACCCAACAATATGAAGAAGCCGGGATGCCATTACCGAGAGCGGATGCACCGGTTGGCAGTCACCATATTTTAATTCATGCACGCCCACGAAAACGAACGTCGTGAAAGTTAAGAAAACGTGAAGTTGCCCAAGGAAGCAAGACAGCACTAGCGAAGTGAGAGGACAAAAGGCAAGCAGAGGGAGAGAGAGAGAGAGAGGAAGACAAAGAGGAAGAGGAAATTTACACCTAACAAAAGGGATTTGAAAAAAAAAAACAAGCTCCAAATTGCATTACAAACTGGAGAATCCTCTCTCTCTCTCTCTCTCTCTCTCTCTCTCTCTCTCTCTCTCTCTCTCTCTCTCTCTCTCTCTCTCTCTCTCTCCCCGGAATGCGGCCTACCGAAATCCTGACAACAACAATTAGTTTTTCATGACGAGACTTCACTTGAAGAACTGTCCTTTCCAGGGAGGGAGCAGGTGTTTGTGTGCGACTCCATCAGTCAAATCTGACTCAGAATGAGGAAGGGGGCTACAAATGAAAGGTCATATTCAGTCACATGAGATCAAGAAATCATTTCCGTGATGGAATGGAATGGAATATAGAGTTTACGCCGAAGGCCAAGCACTGGGAGCTATGAGGTCATTCAGTGTTGGAAAGGAAATTGACGGTAGTAGGTCTGAAAGCCGTTGAAGAAGAAGCACTGTGAAATCAGTGTTAGGAGAGGGTTAAGGGCAGCAAGATGGAATTAAGAAAGAGAATATGAAAGGAGGTACAGTAAAAGGAATGAAAGCAGTTGCAGCTAGGGACCGAAGGGTCGCTGCAAAGAACTGTTATTAATGCCTGCAGTGCACACCCGTGAGGCAGTTTCTTTTCGGTGTGGAATAAACCAGTTTTGCAGCAATGTCTGTGTCCGACATGACGACTCGCCCGTTCTCAAATGGCTAAGTATTAGTCAGAACGAGGAGGAGAAGGACCAGAGGTGGAACTGAAAGATCATATTCCATCACATTGAAGAGGTAAACAAATCTTTTCCCTAGAGCCCACAATCTGTGAAAGCAGATAATCTTGGAACACAAAGCTAACTGTCTGGGGGGAGGTGGGGGGGGGAGGAGGAAGGAGAGGAGACAAGTGAGGCTGAGAATAGCCATTCCGCGAAGACAAAGAAGAGTTCGTGACACCGCTGAACAGGAAGCTGTTACCCAACAGTCAACTCATTTCTGTTATGAAACAAGAAGCCACACAACACGAGAGAGAGAGAGAGAGAGAGAGAGAGAGAGAGAGAGAGAGAGAGAGTTAATAGCACCGGTGACATAAATTACAGTAATTTCTATGGAAAACCTTCCGTGATCACTAAAAGGGAAAAGTTCTTGCTTGGGTATACAGCAAATGCATACAGCAGCTACTGGACATCTGCTAAAACTCTGGCTCTGTCGATATATAATGAATCCTTCTTGTCTCTGAGTTGGGTAGCGTAGATTGGACCACCATTATGGCATATGCACCTTCTCATTCTTCGAGTCTGCACGCACAATTGTCTGTGACAAATGATGCGTGCAGGGTCCTTCCTATCTGTCACCATACCGCCTTCCTTCCTTCCGTGGTATGGTGACAGGTAAAGAGGCCTACAGGTGACCATGGCACACACCACTCTACAGCTGCCGACTGTCACTGTAAATATATGCGAGGTACCGTTCCTCTTCAGTCAACGAAGCCAAAATGAGACCTCGGCATTCTATAATTGATTGATGGCTACTAAAACTGGCGTCACACATCATTCTATGAGGAACTGAAGGAATAACGATGTATGAACTAACTCGACTGCATTTACGAATGATCCAAGATACGTCGTTAACTTATATTGAAAATTTGAGAACTTATTTTGAGGCATGATGGGAGGAAAGGAATTACTTCAACGCATTCAAATATATAGTGCTGGGACGCTTTCAGTGTGGTTTTGTGAACAACGAGCCTATTATTCTTCTGACCCGTGAGCTTTCGAATAGATAGTTTCACTGTCATCAATGTCCTGTAAAGGTTACAGTCTTTTGCATGAGTGGCCACACACTTTTTCGAGCTTCGACTTCTCTAACAATGGAGCCTCAAAACGACTGGAATGTCTGGCTGACTGCGCCCCAACGATGACTGGGACTCTGTCATGCCACGTCCTTTGAAACAACCGCTGAAAGTCTATTGAATGGCAGGTTTTAAAAAGGCCTTTTAAGCTGTCGACATTTGTTAAAGTTCCCGCTGGATTCTGCTACGAAATGCACCACGATGAACTGAACGATTTTGAGTGAGACGCTGAAATCCGCTCATAAACAACGCTGGCTCCTGCATCCCTTCAAGACGTCCTGTTTCATCCACAGACAAGCATATTCACCCATCAAGTACGTACAACAGGGGAGAGAGAGAGAGAGAGAGAGAGAGAGAGAGAGGAGAGAGAGAGAAGAGAGAGAGAGAGAGAGAGAGAGAGAGAGAGAATTTCTCAGTTTCGAAGGTGATTGTAAAACGGGAAGACCTTTCTGTGGAGTGCCGTGGTCTGATCACCTTGCCATGCTTGCACGTAACCAAGAGTGATAAAAACTCGTTTCAGTATCATCTATTCTTCAGTATGCAACGGACCCACCCCCAGTAGGCATAATACACGGCGCCACAAGATTTACTCTTATCACAGTGTGCTATGCTATAAGGATACTTTAAACATTCATTTCGAGATTATATATATATATATATATATATATATATATATATATATATATATATATATATATATATATATATATATATATATTACTAAGCAAGTGACCTTCCTTTTTAACCGTCCATAGCAAATTTCCACAATGCTTTATCCCGATAAGCGTTCAACTGCAATAATATTCACAAAATATACGTCTGTGCTCATGGCCACAGAGTTCGTTACCTTTTGCTCATTACCAAAGACTGGGGAACAGCCTCCCTCCCTCCCTCCCTTCAGAGGATGTCGTGCAGTTGGAACTTCAAGAGTTCAGCGAAGATGCAACGCATGACTGCCCTCATAGCCTACTATTCCTCTTGCACTTTTATACATTTTTATCTATTTATTGATTTATTCTGTTCTTTTTTAATAATTGGGATCTCCTCTTCTTTCTGTATTTCCCTTTACCTCCTCTTACTTCTTCCTCTTAATGAACACCTTCATGTTCTCTGGAAGCCTCTGGAATTCCAAGTCAATGGCCCCTGTGGGGGGCTTCTTGTTCCATATGCAATGCAAAGGTTTAATGATTAATTTCAACAAATACCTTTCATGACCTGAACACAGTTTGGTTTCAAATTCCATTTATTTTCAAGTCACGGAATATTCCCTTGTAATTAGCTGCTAACTGTAAGACAAAATTCTTACTCTATATTAAAAGTACGGAGTTACAGATTATACTGTAGTTCTGGAGTCTATAAAAAAACTGGAGCACTCAACTTTGCAAAGTACTAAACGCGCTACTTCCAGCCAAACCGCGTAGCCAACCCCGAAGGCCTCTGTGGACTACAGCTTAATGAAATGACGCTCAAAACATGTCATTAACATTCATATACCGTCCACGTGAAAGCGGGCATTCTTTTCGACCTGTCCCCTCAGTCACAATGGATGCCAGTTTTTCCTGGGAAACGCCTTCCTATAGGAATTTGAAAGCCGCAGCTTTCTTGACTGATCCTCGCCAACAATAACACAGAAATAAGTGACACTCATCTTTGCATGTCACCCGTGCCCTTAGGAACTGTCACACCGCAATGCCACAGATAGGTACCCACTTGTTTAAGTGACTCTCAATATCACTATTCGAACACCTGACACCAGCTCCGTCAGTCTGAAGTGGAATACAGTGTCACCACCGACCTTACGAAGTGAATAACACCAGAGGAGCATAGTTTCCCGAAGTCTTCAAAGGGCTTAGTTCATCAGCTCTCAAAGGACCACTTCGTCTCGAGCAGGACAGCTGACTGACTGACTCCTCCTCCTCCTCCTCCTCACCTGTCTCTCTGTCCCTCTGGGTCAGAACCCTGCACTTCCGGTTACCTGTCAAGTCACTAGGAAGCTCTGGCGGTGAACTTTGTTGGAAGGCGCTGAACTTACGTTGACTGATGACAGAATAATTTCCATAATATGTGGACGACACTGATGAAACCCAAATGGCGTACGAGACCATATCTATTGTCCCAAACCTTTGACAAACAGAAAAGCGTCTTTGAAGTTCTCGGTGAGAGAGAGAGAGAGAGAGAGAGAGAGAGAGAGAGAGAGAGAGAGAGAGAGAGAGAGAGAGAGAGAGAGAGAGATTACAACCGCACGCTAAATAAATCGTAACCTAATCCCTGTTAGAATAGAGAGAATACTGGATTTTTTTAAAATCCACAGATCATTAACTGACAAGTGGGGGGGAGGGGGGCGTGGCAGAAGATTCGAGATGTCAAACTCGCAAACGGCCGAGGAAAGACTTATAGTAACTGGATTTTATATGTTCGAGAGAGAGAGAGAGAGAGAGAGAGAGAGAGAGAGAGAGAGAGAGAGAGAGAGAGAGAGAGAGAGAGAGAGCGGAATTATTGTGGACAAGGAGGCAGAATCGGGAGGAGACGCCCTATTGCCGGAAGACTGAAGCCGTGTAATAAGGTCGTGTGGGGCAAAAAGCTCCCTTGTCACCTGACCCGCTCGCTACGTGACCTACAAAAAAAAAAATGAGCTCAGTTCAGCTCGAATATCTGTTTGGGAAGGACCGGAGCTCTCATCTTATTGCCTCTACAGTTCGTGTGCTGCATCTGGAAGCTCCCAAAGACTGTGCCAACCCTTCAACCCTGTGGCTTTATTTCATCTGGAGTATTGTGAAGGCCATGAACTCGTGCACATTTTTTTATAGCCTGGAGACAGAGAACAATTAGACAAACCCTTCATGAAAATTTATTTTTCATCTTTTTTTCATATTTGGATTAATTAGTAGCATCTAGTTTCTCACTTTCAGTTGTCACACAGTTATTTTATTTTGTCAAAAGATGGAAGAGCAACGGTGAAGTAGTCTCATAATGGGATGTCATATACATTCAAAACCTTATCTTTGTAAGCGAGTGCACACACACACACACACGCACAATTGTGCAAGTTACATAATTTTTTTTTTGTTTTGGCTTGAGGTCTTCCAAAAGATGAGGATCTTAGAGGAAAAAAAAAGGGTTCGAGCGACACGACATGAAAGCTTGTCTCCAAACAAAGAATCATGCCCGTTTGTGTTCGAGGCATTTCAAGGAAGAAGATTTTGCTCGGTCGCTCTCCAAGGTTCGATCGCACATTGAGGCTACACCGAGCATATTTGAATCTTTTCCTGGTCATCTCAAGATAAAAGAAACGCCCAGAAGAAGAAGAAGAAGAAGAAGAAGAAGAAGAAGAAGAAGAAGAAGAAGAAGAAGAAGAAGAAAACCACCGCCAGACAGAGCAGCAGTCAGGGGCCCAAGTGCCTCCACCTGCAGGCTGTGCAAGTGGAAACTCAATAACTGTAACTGAGGCAGTCAGTTGAAAGCTCAAGCTCAGGTAAGCTCATTCAGAAAAAAGTTAAAACTATTGTAGTAATCTAAACGTCGTCTTGTCAAAAAGAATAGTGATTTGAATAAGGTTTTGGATGGCACTAGTTTGGACGCATCAGAGAAGTGTGGTGGTGGTGTATCAGATCTTTCAAAGAGGTAATTTGCAAAGAACAGAAACCTTCCATCTGGGAGTACGTATTCCCCAGAACTGAGGGGTTTTGCCCTCAACCTTCACTTTTATTTTAGAAACTTCATTCCCACACCCAATAACTCAGCAACAGTCTGCATCTCCTTTGATCCCTGTCATGTGTTGAAGCTGGTAAGAAACTCGTCTGGTGAGAGGAAGCATTTGATTGATGGGGAACACAACTCAATTAGGCTAGATGGATTTGCATAGAAAGATTGCACAATATGCAGGCTAATGAAGGTTTGCATCTGGGGAACAAACTTACATGTGCACATATAGATTGATCAAAGAAGAAAATGAATGTTAAACTAGCAGCTCAGTTACTCAGTGAATCAGTTGCAAAATCCCTGCAATTTTGTCCTTATAATGACCTCAAAGGATGCAAGGCAACAATGAATTTCATCACAATTTCCAACCATCCATTGGACACCATGAATGCGAGCAACTGAAGCTCTTTTGGTTTTACAAAGCCATTTCATGAAAAAATGAAAAGCTGATAAAAGTTGCTTTGTCTGAAGCTGAGGAGGAGCCCATCAGAGAACATAAACTCAATAATGGCATTCCTTTGCTTCATTCAAATAGAAAATCCGGTTTCCTTGGCTTTCTAGTTTCTATGCATAGTTAATGATATTACATGCTAATTTTGTTGGATGTCCTGAGCCACATTTAACATTTTTGATGACATAAAATGAGTCAGGACCACACAGAACTTTTTTCATTAAAGTCAGAAGCAAGAACAAGTCCGTCAGTTTTCTGCGGCACCCAAAAGGATTTTGGTGCATCATGATATGGAAGATGTACTCTGTGGAAACTGCGTAGCATTAGAATCAGTTCATATACTGACAACATCTACTAGTAGTCCTAAAAACGGAACACAATTAGGCATCCCTTCAGTTCTAGCTACAAATCCTTCTTCTTCTGCGGCTCAGATCAACATTCAAATCATGACACTTTCCAGATTTCACCAGAAGGAGACGCTGGCAGTGAGCAGTACACACACACACACACACACACACACACACATTCCCAGCACTCGTCATATGCCACTACAGTATGTCCAGATAGCACTGTTGCCTACACAGCTGGAGTTGTTGTACACAAGCTAAAAAGATCTCTAGAGTGTGGAACATGTAGCCTGCCCTACAGATGCCCCTGTTGACAGTGACAGTGAGTAATCCAGTCTTTGATGAAGTTGAAAGGTCAAGGTCATCTCCTTCGACCGTCAGGCGACGTCATAGAAATAGGTATGTTGTCAGAAGGCCTATCCTATGCCAATGATGCAGACTTCAGTTCTGAGAGAGAGAGAGAGAGAGAGAGAGAGAGAGAGAGAGAGAGAGAGAGAGAGACGAAAACTTCGAGGAATTAAAATTATGACACAGGAAATGTTCACGACTGAGGAGAATGTGACCGTGTCTATGTATGCATGTATGTATGTGTGTTTGTGTGTATGTATGTGCACGTGACTACGTGAAATGAAACCACCTGTTAAACAATGACACAAACAGCTAGAACATAATTACCTACTTCAAATGACGCACATACGAGCAGTCGTGACGCAAACGGAGCTCTTCAACAGGATATCACAAGAATGAAGAAGAATAATAAATAATATATGATGAAGAATACCCAGCCAGACTCGGGGGGGGGGGGCGTTGGGGGGAGATTGTTAGGAATGGAAGGTGGGGAGGGGTGGGGGGGGGGGGGGCGGTTGTCCGCGAATATCCGCGAGGAAATCTTGAAGGGAAATCACCAATTGCCTCAACGTTCAGTGAGACAGTGTAGCTCCTGATGTCCTTTCTCTGTTGTACCCTGCATTCTCTCTCTCTCTCTCTCTCTCTCTCTCCCCTCCAAACATCACACAAGGGCAATGTTACCGATATCATGCTGATGTTAAACGAGACGATATAATAATAATAATAATAATTGTAATCCAATGGAAGATCGACGGTGACAACCGACCCACTCAAACTGGCCGAGTCACCTGCGTTCGATTCCTTGCAAAGGATTAAGATAATCTCGAAAAAGTCGTTATTCATTACTAATCATTTTCATCACGAATTCGAAACGAAATGAAGTTTTGTCATTTATGATGGAAATTGATATTTAATAACGACTTCAATCAATATTAATATCCAAAAACTTCATGAAATGGATGCGAAATAATTTTTCGTAGTCGCAAAAAAAGGATTCGGACACGTTGACAGTTTGTCTACAAACCTTATCACGGGATCCTCTGACGTCAACGGACTCTGGGTCTTCTGATATGCAGGTCAAAGTTAAAGTGTTCCTCTCTCTCTCTCTTTCCTTTATCTCCTTCCCTTCTTCTCTCTCCCTCTCTCTCTCTTTCCTTTATCTCCTTCCCTTCTTCTCTCTCTCTCTCTCTCTCTCTCTCTCTCTCTCTCTCTCTCTCTCTCTCTCTCTCTCTCTCTCTCTCTCTCCGGGCAGTATAACAACAGCTAGAATTGTTGGTGAGGCAGGCGAAAGGCCCAGTTCCGTGTTTTCGAATTGCAAACTTGCAGGCAATGTTCAGCGGCAACATTAGGCAACGACTCCATCTATTCATGCAAGATGAAGTACTTCTCTACACTTATGATAATAATAATAATAATAATAATAATAATAATAAGGCGCCACATTTAACGTAACAGTAGCATTTGTTTAAGTAAGATATTTTCAATAACAATAATATAATAATAATAATAATCATAATATAACAATAATAATAAATGGAGTTAACTGTAGGTTTTATACATAACGAAAATTGGAGGAGGGGGAGGAGGGAGCGGGTACAGATACCACCTCAACCCTCTCTTCCTCCTCCTCCTCGATGGTGGACTACCACCGACTTTCCAGGGGGACTCCCCTAACCGCCCCCCCCCCTCCTACTCCCGAAGCAACTCACCTGAGCGTTATTATTATTATTATTATTATTATTATTATTATTATTATAGCAGTTTACTCGTAATTCCTTACTTGAATTTTAATTATTATTATTATCGTTCTTCCAAGCGGAAGTTGAGATCCCCAGGGAGAGGGGGGGAGGGGTGTTCAGCTCTCTCTCTCTCTCTCTCTCTCTCTGCCTATACTTCCCTTCCCCCTTCCTCGCCCACCACGGCGGCCCTGCATGACCCAGAATACCACTACTCAATACCCCAGAATACCTCCGGATATGTCATTGAAACGCTAGATACCCCAGAATACCACTGTACACTCAGAATACTCCCAGAATACCACTGAAACCAAGAATACCCCAGAATACCACTGAACAAGCAGAATACTCCCAGAATACCACTTAATATTAAGAATATCCAGAATACCACTGAACACTTAGAATACTCCCAGAATACTCGTACCAAGAATAACCTAGAATAGCAAGAATACCTCTGAATACCCTAAAATACCACTGAATACCCAGAATACCTGAGAATATGACTGAACACTCAGGATACTCGAAGAATACCAATGAATACCAAAATACCCTAGAATGCCACTGAATACCAGAATACCCTAGAATACCACTGAATACTCAAAATACCCTAGAATACCAAGAATACCCTAGAATACCAAGAATACCACTGAATACCAGAATATCCTAGAATATCACTGAATACCAAGAATACCCTAGAATACCAAGTATACCCTAGAATACCAAGTATACCCTAGAAAACCATTGAATACGCCAGAATACCGCAGAACACTCAGAATACTCCTACAATACCTATGAATAACGAGAATACCCTACAATACCACTGAATACTCAGAATTCCCCAGAATACCACTGAATACCAGAATACCCTATTATACCACTGATTACCCTGAATACCCCAGAATACAACTGAACACTCAGAAACTCTCAGAATACTACTGAATACCAAGGATACCCTACAATACCACTGAATACCCAGAATACCCCTGAATACGACTTATCACTCAGAATACTCCCAGAATACCTTCGAATACCAGAATACCATAGAGTATCACTGAATACCCAGAGAGTGAAGTGTCAAAGTGAAGTGGAGAAAGTGAAGTGGAAGGCTGTGGAGAGGAAGTGCAAAAAGACTTGGAAGGGGAAAAGCCAAGTGGAATGAAGTGGAAACGGAAAAACTAAAGAGGCTGAAGTGGAACTGGAAGTGGAACTGGAAGTGGAAGAGAGAGAGAGAGAGAGAGAGAGAGAGAGAGAGAGAGAGAGAAGAGAGAGAGAAACTTGCAGAGATGACAAGTAGCGTACCGCGATATCACCGTCAGAATAAAGCTGGTAACGACTACAGGACACTGCACTGAGCAATTTAAAGCCTGCTCATGTCGTCGCCTTGACCCACACGAGATCGAGCTTATCATTTGCCTCATGACAGCGAGTCACGACAACCCAGCCATCACCAGTGAACAGTTGATACTAAAAATTAATCATAATTATAATTATAGTAAGTATCATCATCATTATGGTAGCCTAAAGAGACCTCTAGATCATTGCCAGACTGAGGCTTAGGCCTATCTCTCTCAGAGACTCTACTGGTCTGTTGGCAGCAACGACGTCACCTTTTATTGGTAATAGTACCATGAAATTCTAATATTCTGAATAATCTTGTAAACCAACCTCCTTGACAGAGGTAATGGAGACATCCACGTCTAAAAATACCAATTACAATTGTCTCTCTCTCTCTCTCTCTCTCTCGTGTACTTGCAAAATAGACCGCCAGAGGTCATGAGCACTGGACTGCAGGTTCCAAAATGTGAAGAAAGTGTTTCCTATTCCTCACAGAATTCCTAACTCTCTTTCCAAAAGCAGATGAATAAAAGACTTCTCAATGTGTAAATAGACAAACCGTCAAAAATGGCCACAGGAACAGTGACTCACTTTGGGCCGTGGGAATCTTTCCTCCAAGAAGCCTTCATCGACGGTATTATGACCCAGAGCGACGCAGCTTCCACTGGTGAATCCTGTAACATGAAAGATTATAATATCATTCAAGATGAAGAATGAGAAACACACACACACACACAAATACAGGAACAAGCGCAAAACATAACACACACAATGAGATTGGATGACTGGAATTTCAGACACGATCAGATTTCAGAAAAATGACTGGAAACCAATAAGATGTGATAAGAGGGACAACAATCCTATTTTGAAACTGAAAATGAAATGACAACGCTCTCACCTAACACAAATCTTACAAATCAAGGCAAATGGCGGAGGCAAATCTCTTAATAGGACGCCATGAAAAAGTATTGGGGCTCAGTCGCCACATAATACTGGTCAACATAAAGAAACGAGTTCATGATTCAGCATAACTCTACATCATTTTTAAAACTGAAAGAAAAATATTCCCAAAAAAATTATTAAGAAAAAGCCACATTCCAGGCAATTCCAACACACTGATTTTTACTCGGTTATTCCGCGATGATTGGAGGTGTCTGAAGAAGAAGAAGGAGAAAAAGAGGAAGAAGAAGAAGATGATCTCGGAACTCTCAGAGACGCCATGAATCTTTCTAGGAGCTACAGACCCACCCACCACCTCAGCCACCTACCGTTTATTAGACCTCTCTCTCTCTCTCTCTCTCTCTCTCTCTCTCTCTCTCTCTCTCTCTCTCTCTCTCTCTCTCTCTCTCTCTCTCCGCCGGCAAAGAGGGGCTGCAGGAAATAACCGTAAATTTTACCTGCTGATTCATCCCTCCCCCCGACTAGGCTAGTTAGTGTTTCAGGCGTCGCCGAAGTTCCGAGCGCGCCATCTGGAGGGGTTGGGGGAGGGGGTGGGGGGAGGACTGCTCCTGCGCTGCAATCGGCGCCCTGTAGAGGAGGACGAAGAAGCATAACCCTGCCACGTACACATCTCTCACTGCAAGACCAAATCACCGCGGAGGATTCACCGTCAGGCAGAAGGCCACAGCTTCAGCAGTGGACCCACTGAGAGCCAGCACTGAAAGCCTATAATTATTATTATTATTACTCAGAAGGTGATGAAGAACCCAATTCATACGGAACAAGCCCACTAAAGGGGCCATTGGCGCCCTTCAGAGACGTGAGACCAAGCATAAAACGCCTTCAAGAAAGACTCGCTACTTTCAGCAGATGACTAGGCCTAGTTCCGGGGCAGGTGAGGCTTCTTCTTCAAAGGCAGGTGGTCCTGACTTCCCCAAACAACCAGACAACCCTTAGTAGAACAAACCTACAAATCACCTGCTACGAGGAAGCCATATTATTCCCAGGTACATACAATTCCCTTTCCTCGATCTGAAGAGGAAAGTACAAAAGAACTCAATATCGTTTCCTGAGGTCTGATTAATACTGTGAGAGATATCTCGTGGAACCCTTTCATTCAGGATCCAGTTGGTCTATCCTTGTAGGATTCTCTTGCTCTGAGGCCGAGTCTGTCAACTGTCGCCTTGTCTTCCCTTAATCAGGCTGTTACCACTTTCCTTCTCTCTCTCTCTCTCTCTCTCTCTCTCTCTCTCTCTCTCTCTCTCTCTCTCTCTCTCTCTCTCTCGCCTTCTGAGGGAGGACGACAAACAAAGCATTTGTGCGCTTTCATTAGACCCATTCAGTGTTCTCACAGAACACAAGTTCTCCGAGAGAGAGAGAGAGAGAGAGAGAGAGAGAGAGAGAGAGAGAGAGAAAGAGAGACGTTCACGTTCTCTCGAGTGGAGGCAAAAGAAGAAAAAACCGCTTTTTCTCCCAGACGACATTTTTTTATCCATTTCCTCCATCGACCTCCACTCCTACCGATCGGTGCGTGCTACTTTTCTCAGTCATTTAAGTACAGTCTGGAAGAACCTCCGTAGTTGAGTAACCTCCAGCAGTTTCTATAGAAGGTATTTTTTTTTATTTTTCCTTACTGGCTATTGACGATTCGACAGGGTAGATCTAAAAAGAATTCCCCACTAACTCTCTCTCTCTCTCCCCCCGCCCTCTCTCTCTCTCTCTCTCTCTCCTCTCTCTCTCTCTTAGCCCGCGCTGGAGCTTGTGAGAAGATTAAACAGATTAAATTAGGACGTATCAATATCAGTGCATTCATACGCTTTAGCTCTCGCGTGTGTGTTTAGGAGAGAGAGAGAGAGACCTTACCTTACCTTACAGTTCGTGGGGGTTGCCCCAGGAGGTCCCTCAGTGTGAGGCACCTTTGATGTCTACCAGAGAATTGCTAACGCATCTTCCAGTCTTGGATGGTCTGGGATGCATCTTAGATATTTGTCGAGCTTCTTCTTAAACACATCTACGCTCACTCCTGTTATGTTCCTCAGATGAGCTGGTAGCGCATTGAATAGACGCTGCATTATCGATGCTGGTGCGTGGTGGATTAATGTCTTGTGTGCTTTCCTTAATTTTCCTGGTATAGTTTTTGGCACTATAAATCTACCTCTGCTTGCTCTTTCTGATAGTTTTAGCTCCATGATGTTTTCGGTAATTCCTTCTATCTGTTTCCATGCTTGGATTACCATGTAGCGTTCTCTTCTCCTTTCAAGACTATATAAATTTAAGAATTGCAGTCTTTCCCAGAGAGAGAGAGAGAGAGAGAGAGAGAGAGAGAGAGAGAGAGAGAGAGAGAGCGCTTATGGGAAATAAACGACTGCTTAGACTAAGAGGACTCTAACTCACTAAAATATCAAAAGGTCTATCTGGGAAAAAAAAAATATATAATTCCAATTTGGAATTGACTCTTCTCGCCACAGTATACGAAGCTGTAATCAGAAAAGACTTGATAGGCCTATATAAAAGAGAGGAAATATCAAGTACCCCGGCCTCACTCACTCACTCACTCGCTCACACATCGGCGGGAGCAGCAAGCAGGAGGAGGTGCACAGTCGAAATTATCTGTCATGGAACTGAAAATGAGAAAACAGCTTTCAAAAGCGGCTCTCAATTATCATTCCACGCCCACGAGCGCACCACAGCAGAGACCACCATGCAGCCTCCGAAGGAACGAGAGCACGACAAGGACGGAATTCCCAGACTCCCCTCAGGAACATCGTGTCATGCCAGTCTGATGCAGACTCCCTCCCCCACCAGGAAACACATTCCACCCCAGTTTTAGACCCTCTGCGGGGGAAAAGAAATAATGAATGAATGAGTCTCAACATTCCATAAACTTCATGAACACGAGGCAAACTTCAAGCCCTTCGAGCCATTTTGTGTACAGGTCTCAAGAGCCCCGTAATTCTGGAGACTCATGAACCGACACACACCAACACCGCTCAGGTGGCCATCAGTCTGTCGGATGTCGTTAGACTGATTAACTCTCTCTCTCTCTCTCTCTCTCTCTCTCTCTCTCTCTCTCTCTCTCTCTCTCATAACCGTCGCATGTGCGTTCCATCCCGCAGCCAGGGAGACTTCTCTTGATAATCTCGTGAGTCCCTGTCGACCGAACTAGTTAATTGGGATGAAATTAATTTATTTTTACAAAAATTGATGCCTATGAAAATTAGGGTTTCAGTCAACTGCGTCATAATAAGAGTGAGCATAATAAACACCAGCCCCTGACTGAGCATAATAAACACCAGCCCCTGACTGAGCATAATAAACACCAGCCCCTGAGTGAGCATAATAACACCAGCCCCTGACTGAGCATAATAAACACCAGCCCCTGAGTGAGCATAATAAACACCAGCCCCTGACTGAGCATAATAACACCAGCCCCTGACTGAGCATAATAAACACTGGCCCCTGACTGAGCATAATAAACACCAGCCCCTGACTGAGCATAATAAACACCAGCCCCTGAGTGAGCATAATAAACACCAGCCCCTGACTGAGCATAATAAACACCAGCCCCTGAGTGAGCATAATAAACACCAGCCCCTGACTGAGCATAATAAACACCAGCCCCTGACTGAGCGTAATAAACACCGGCCCCTGACTGAGCATAATAAACACCAGCCCCTGACTGAGCATAATAAACACCAGCCCCTGAGTGAGCATAATAAACACCAGCCCCTGACTGAGCATAATAACACCAGCCCCTGACTGAGCATAATAAACACCAGCCCCTGAGTGAGCATAATAAACACCAGCCCCTGAGTGAGCATAATAAACACCAGCCCCTGACTGAGCATAATAAACACCAGCCCCTGACTGAGCGTAATAAACACCGGCCCCTGACTGAGCATAATAAACACCAGCCCCTGAGTGAGCATAATAAACACCAGCCCCTGACTGAGCATAATAAACACCAGCCCCTGACTGAGCGTAATAAACACCGGCCCCTGACTGAGCATAATAAACACCAGCCCCTGACTGAGCATAATAACACCAGCCCCTGACTGAGCATAATAAACACTGGCCCCTGACTGAGCATAATAAACACCAGCCCCTGACTGAGCATAATAAACACCAGCCCCTGAGTGAGCATAATAAACACCAGCCCCTGACTGAGCATAATAAACACCAGCCCCTGAGTGAGCATAATAAACACCAGCCCCTGACTGAGCATAATAAACACCAGCCCCTGACTGAGCATAATAAACACCAGCCCCTGACTGAGCGTAATAAACACCGGCCCCTGACTGAGCATAATAACACCAGCCCCTGACTGAGCATAATAAACACTGGCCCCTGACTGAGCATAATAAACACCAGCCCCTGAGTGAGCATAATAAACACCAGCCCCTGACTGAGCATAATAAACACTAGCCCCTGACTGAGCATAATAAACACCAGCCCCTGAGTGAGCATAATAAACACCAGCCCCTGACTGAGCATAATAAACACCAGCCCCTGAGTGAGCATAATAAACACCAGCCCCTGACTGAGCATAATAAACACCAGCCCCTGACTGAGCGTAATAAACACCGGCCCCTGACTGAGCATAATAAACACCAGCCCCTGACTGAGCGTAATAAACACCGGCCCCTGACTGAGCATAATAAACACCAGCCCCTGACTGAGCATAATAAACACCAGCCCCTGAGTGAGCATAATAAACACCAGCCCCTGACTGAGCATAATAACACCAGCCCCTGACTGAGCATAATAAACACCAGCCCCTGACTGAGCATAATAAACACCAGCCCCTGAGTGAGCATAATAAACACCAGCCCCTGACTGAGCATAATAAACACCAGCCCCTGACTGAGCGTAATAAACACCGGCCCCTGACTGAGCATAATAAACACCAGCCCCTGAGTGAGCATAATAAACACCAGCCCCTGACTGAGCATAATAAACACCAGCCCCTGACTGAGCGTAATAAACACCGGCCCCTGACTGAGCATAATAAACACCAGCCCCTGACTGAGCATAATAACACCAGCCCCTGACTGAGCATAATAAACACTGGCCCCTGACTGAGCATAATAAACACCAGCCCCTGACTGAGCATAATAAACACCAGCCCCTGAGTGAGCATAATAAACACCAGCCCCTGACTGAGCATAATAAACACCAGCCCCTGAGTGAGCATAATAAACACCAGCCCCTGACTGAGCATAATAAACACCAGCCCCTGACTGAGCGTAATAAACACCGGCCCCTGACTGAGCATAATAAACACCAGCCCCTGACTGAGCATAATAAACACCAGCCCCTGAGTGAGCATAATAAACACCAGCCCCTGACTGAGCATAATAACACCAGCCCCTGACTGAGCATAATAAACACCAGCCCCTGAGTGAGCATAATAAACACCAGCCCCTGACTGAGCATAATAACACCAGCCCCTGACTGAGCATAATAAACACCAGCCCCTGAGTGAGCATAATAAACACCAGCCCCTGACTGAGCATAATAAACACCAGCCCCTGAGTGAGCATAATAAACACCAGCCCCTGACTGAGCATAATAAACACCAGCCCCTGAGTGAGCATAATAAACACCAGCCCCTGAGTGAGCATAATAAACACCAGCCCCTGACTGAGCATAATAACACCAGCCCCTGACTGAGCATAATAAACACCAGCCCCTGAGTGAGCATAATAAACACCAGCCCCTGACTGAGCATAATAAACACCAGCCCCTGAGTGAGCATAATAAACACTGGCCCCTGACTGAGCATAATAAACACCAGCCCCTGACTGAGCATAATAAACACCAGCCCCTGACTGAGCATAATAAACACCAGCCCCTGAGTGAGCATAATAAACACCAGCCCCTGACTGAGCATAATAAACACCAGCCCCTGACTGAGCATAATAACACCAGCCCCTGACTGAGCATAATAAACACCAGCCCCTGACTGAGCATAATAAACACCAGCCCCTGGCTGAGCATAATAAACACCAGCCCCTGACTGAGCATAATAAACACCAGCCCCTGAGTGAGCATAATAAACACCAGCCCCTGAGTGAGCATAATAAACACCAGCCCCTGACTGAGCATAATAAACACCAGCCCCTGACTGAGCATAATAAACACCAGCCCCTGACTGAGCATAATAAACACTGGCCCCTGAGAGAGCATAATAAACACCAGCCCCTGACTGAGCATAATAACACCAGCCCCTGACTGAGCATAATAAATACCAGCCCCTGAGTGAGCATAATAAACACCAGCCCCTGAGTGAGCATAATAAACACCAGCCCCTGACTGAGCATAATAAACACCAGCCCCTTGACTGAGCATAATAAACACCAGCCCCTGAATGAGCATAATAAACACCAGCCCCTGACTGAGCATAATAAACACCAGCCCCTGAGTGAGCATAATAAACACCAGCCCCTGACTGAGCATAATAAACACCAGCCCCTGACTGAGCATAATAAACACCAGCCCCTGACTGAGCATAATAAACACCAGCCCCTGAGTGAGCATAATAAACACCAGCCCCTGAGTGAGCATAATAAACACCAGCCCCTGACTGAGCATAATAACACCAGCCCCTGACTGAGCATAATAAACACTGGCCCCTGAGTGAGCATAACAAACACCAGCCCCTGACTGAGCATAATAAACACCAGCCCCTGAGTGAGCATAATAAACACCAGCCCCTGAGTGAGCATAATAAACACCAGCCCCTGAGTGAGCATAATAAACACCAGCCCCTGAGTGAGCATAATAAACACCAGCCCCTGACTGAGCATAATAAACACCAGCCCCTGACTGAGCATAATAACACCAGCCCCTGAGTGAGCATCATAAACACCAGCCCCTGACTGAGCATAATAAACACCAGCCCCTGACTGAGCATAATAAACACCAGCCCCTGAGTGAGCATAATAAACACCAGCCCCTGACTGAGCAGAATAAACACCAGCCCCTGAGTGAGCATAATAAACACTGGCCCCTGACTGAGCATAATAAACACCAGCCCCTGACTGAGCATAATAAACACTGGCCCCTGACTGAGCATAATAAACACCAGCCTCTGAGTGAGCATAATAAACACTGGCCCCTGACTGAGCAAAAACAACACTGGCCCCTGACTGAGAATAATAAACACTGGTCCCTGACTAAGCGTAATAAACACCGGCCCCTGAGTGAGCATAATAAACACCAGCCCCTGACTGAGCATAATAAACACCAGCCCCTGACTGAGCATAATAAACACTGGCCCCTGACTAAGCGTAATAAACACCGGCCCCTGAGTGAGCATAATAAACACCAGCCCCTGACTGAGCATAATAAACACCAGCCCCTGAGCATAATAAACACCAGCCCCTGAGTGAGCATAATAAACACCAGCCCCTGACTGAGCATAATAAACACTGGCCCCTGACTGAGCATAATAAACACCAGCCTCTGAGTGAGCATAATAAACACTGGCCCCTGACTGAGCATAAACAACACTGGCCCCTGACTTAGAATAATAAACACTGGTCCCTGACTGAGCGTAATAAACACTGGCCCCTGAGTGAGCATAATAAACACTGGCCCCTGAGTGAGCATAATAAACACCAGCCCCTGAGAGAGCATAATAAACACTGGACCCTGACTGAGCATAATAAACATCAGCCCCTGAGTGAGCATAATAAACACTTGCCCCTGACTGAGCGTAATAAACACCAGCCCCTGAGTGAGCATAATAAACACTGGCCCCTGACTGAGCGTAATAAACATCAGCCCCTGAGTAAGCATAATAAACACCAGCCCCTGACTGAGCATAATAAACACTTGCCCATAAACAATGGCCCCTGATTGAGTATGATAAACACTGGCCGCTGAGTGAGCATAATAAACACTGGCCCCTGACTGAGCATAATAAACACTGGCCCCTGAGTGAGCATAATATACACTGGCCCCTGACTGAGCGTAATAAACACTGGCCCCTGACTGAGTATAATAAACACTAGCCCCTGACTGAGTATAATAAACACTGGCCCCTGACTGAGTATAATAAACACTGGCCCCTGATTGAGCGTAATAAACACTGGCCCCTGACTGAGTATAAAAAAAACACTGGCCCCTGACTGAGTATAAAAAAAAACTGGCCCCTGACTGAGTATAAAAAAACACTGGCTCCTGACTGAGCGTAATAAACACCGGCCCCTGACTGAGCGTAATAAACACTGGCCCCTGAGTGAGCATAATAAACACTGGCACCTGACTGAGCATAATAAACACTGGCCCCTGAGTGAGCATAATAAACACTGGCCCCTGACTGAGCATAATATACACTGGCCCCTGACTGAGCGTAATAAACACTGGCCCCTGAGTGAGCATAATAAACATTGGCACCTGACTGAGCATAATAAACACTGGCCCCTGACTGAGCATAATAAACACCAGCCCCTGACTGAGCGTAATAAACACCAGCCCCTGACTGAGCAAAATAAACACCAGCCCCTGACTGAGCATAATAAACACCAGCCCCTGACTGAGCGTAATAAACACCAGCCCCTGACTGAGCGTAATAAGCACCAGCCCCTGACTGAGCAAAATAAACACCGGCCCCTGACTGAGCATAATAAACACTGGCCCCTGACTGAGTGTAATAAACACCAGCCCCTGACTGAGCAAAATAAACACCGGCCCCTGACTGAGCATAATAAACACTGGCCCCTGACTGAGCATAATAAACATTGGCACCTGACTGAGCATAATAAACACTGGCCCCTGAATGAGCATAATAAACACCAGCCCCTGACTGAGCGTAATAAACACCAGCCCTTGACTGAGCAAAATAAACACCAGCCCCTGACTGAGCAAAATAAACACCAGCCCCTGACTGAGCAAAATAAACACCAGCCCCTGACTGAGCAAAATAAACACCGGCCCCTGACTGAGCATAATAAACACCAGCCCCTGACTGAGCGTAATAAACACCAGCCCCTGACTGAGCAAAATAAACACTGGCCCCTGACTGAGCATAATAAACACTGGCCCCTGACTGAGTGTAATAAACACCGGCCCCTGACTGAGCATAATAAACACTGGCCCCTGACTGAGCATAATAAACACTGGCACCTGGCTGAGCATAATAAACACTGGCCCCTGACTGAGCGTAATAAACACCAGCCCCTGACTGAGCGTAATAAACACCAGCCCCTGACTGAGCAAAATAAACACCGGCCCCTGACTGAGCATAATAAACACCAGCCCCTGACTGAGCGTAATAAACACCAGCCCCTGACTGAGCAAAATAAACACCGGCCCCTGACTGAGCATAATAAACACCAGCCCCTGACTGAGCAAAATAAACACCAGCCCCTGAGTGAGCATAATAAACACCAGCCCCTGACTGAGCAAAATAAACACCAGCCCCTGACTGAGCAAAATAAACACCAGCCCCTGACTGAGCAAAATAAACACCGGCCCCTGACTGAGCGTAATAAACACCAGCCCCTGACTGAGCGTAATAAACACCAGCCCCTGACTGAGCATAATAAACACCAGCCCCTGACTGAGCAAAATAAACACCGGCCCTGACTGAGCAAAATAAACACCAGCCCCTGACTGAGCAAAATAAACACCGGACCCTGACTGAGCATAATAAACACTGGCCCCTGACTGAGCATAATAAACACTGGCCCCTGACTGAGCATAATAAACACTGGCCCCTGACTGAGTGTAATAAACACCAGCCCCTGACTGAGCAAAATAAACACCAGCCCCTGACTGAGCGTAATAAACACCAGCCCCTGACTGAACGTAATAAACACTGGCCCCTGAGTGAGCATAATAAACACTGGCCCCTGAGTGAGCATAATAAACACTGGCACCTGACTGAGCATAATAAACACTGGCACCTGACTGAGCAAAATGAACACCAGCCCCTGACTGAGCATAATAAACACTGGCACCTGACTGAGCATAATAAACACTGGCACCTGACTGAGCAAAATAAACACCAGCCCCTGACTGAGCATAATAAACACTGGCACCTGACTGAGCATAATAAACACTGGCACCTGACTGAGCATAATAAACACTGGCCCCTGAGTGAGCATAATAAACACTGGCACCTGACTGAGCAAAATGAACACCAGCCCCTGACTGAGCATAATAAACACTGGCCCCTGAGTGAGCATAATAAACACAGGCACCTGACTGAGCATAATAAACACTGGCCCCTGACTGAGCAAAATGAACACCAGCCCCTGACTGAGCAAAATAAACACCGGCCCCTGAGTGAGCATAATAAACACTGGCCCCTGACTGAACGTAACAAACACTGGCCCCTGAGTGAGCATAATAAACACCAGCCCCTGACTGAGCATAATAAACACTGGCCCCTGGCTGAGCATAATAAACACTGGCCCCTGGCTGAGCATAATAAACATTGGCCCCTGAGTGAGCATAATAAACACTGGCCCCTGACTGAGCATAATAAACACTGGCCCCTGACTGAGCGTAATAAACACTGGCCCCTGACTGAGCGTAATAAACACTGGCCCCTGACTGAGCATAATAAACACTGGTCCCTGACTGAGCATAATAAACACTGGCCCCTGACTGAGCATAATAAACACTGGCCCCTGACTGAGCGTAATAAACACAGGCCCCTGACTGAGCGTAATAAACACTGGCCCCTGACTGAGCATAATAAACACTGGCCCCTGAGTGAGCATAATAAACACTGGCCCCTGACTGAGCGTAATAAACACTGGCACCTGACTGAGCGTAATAAACACTGGCCCCTGACTGAGCATAATAAACATTGGCCCCTGAGTGAGCATAATAAACACTGGCCCCTGACTGAGCGTAATAAACACTGGCCCCTGACTGAGCGTAATAAACACTGGCCCCTGACTGAGCATAATAAACACTGGCCCCTGACTGAGCATAATAAACACTGGCCCCTGACTGAGCATAATAAACACTGGCCCCTGACTGAGCATAATAAACACTGGCCCCTGACTGAGCGTAATAAACAATGGCACCTGACTGAGCATAATAAACACTGGCCCCTGAGTGAGCATAATAAACACTGGCCCTGACTGAGCATAATAAACACTGGCCCCTGACTGAGCATAATAAACACTGGCCCCTGACTGAGCATAATAAACACTGGCCCCTGACTGAGCATAATAAACACTGAGTATAACAAACACTGGCCCCTGACTGAGCATAATAAACACTGGCACCTGAGTGAGCATAATAAACACTGGCCCCTGACTGAGTATAATAAACACTGGCCCCTGACTGAGCATAATAAACACTGGCCCCTGGCTGAGCATAATAAACACTGGCCCCTGACTGAGCGTAATAGTAATAAACACTGGCACCTGAGTGAGCATAATAAACACTGGCCCCTGACTGAGCGTAATAAACACTGGCCCCTGACTGAGCGTAATAAACACTGGCACCTGACTGAGCATATTAAACACTGGCCCCTGAGTGAGCATAATAAACACTGGCCCTGACTGAGCATAATAAACACTGGCCCCTGACTGAGCATAATAAACACTGGCCCCTGACTGAGCATAATAAACACTGGCCCCTGACTGAGCATAATAAACACTGAGTATAACAAACACTGGCCCCTGACTGAGCATAATAAACACTGGCACCTGAGTGAGCATAATAAACACTGGCCCCTGACTGAGTATAATAAACACTGGCCCCTGACTGAGCATAATAAACACTGGCCCCTGGCTGAGCATAATAAACACTGGCCCCTGACTGAGCGTAATAGTAATAAACACTGACACCTGAGTGAGCATAATAAACACTGGCCCCTGACTGAGCGTAATAAACACTGGCCCCTGACTGAGCGTAATAAACACTGGCACCTGACTGAGCGTAATAGTAATAAACACTGGCCCCTGACTGAGCGTAATAAACACTGGCACCTGGCTGAGCATAATAAACACTGGCCCCTGACTGAGCGTAATAGTAATAAACACTGGCCCCTGACTGAGCGTAATAGTAATAAACACTGGCCCCTGACTGAGCGTAATAGTAATAAACACTGGCCCCTGACTGAGCGTAATAGTAATAAACACTGGCCCCTGACTGAGCGTAATAGTAATAAACACTGGCCCCTGACTGAGCGTAATAGTAATAAACACTGGCACCTGACTGAGCGTAATAAAAACCGGCCCCTGACTGAGCGTAATAAACACCAGCCCTTGAGTGAGCATAATAAACACTGGCCCCTGACTAAGCGTAATAAACACCAGCCCCTGAGTGAGCATAATAAACACTGGCCCCTGACTAAGCGTAATAAACACCGGCCCCTGAGTGAGCATAATAAACACTGGCCCCTGACTAAGCGTAATAAACACCGGCCCCTGAGTGAGCATAATAAACACTGGCCCCTGACTAAGCGTAATAAACACCGGCCCCTGAGTGAGCATAATAAACACTGGCACCTGACTGAGCATAATAAACACTGGCCCCTGAGTGAGCATAATAAACACTGGCCCCTGACTGAGCATAATATACACTGGCCCCTGACTGAGCGTAATAAACACTGGCCCCTGAGTGAGCATAATAAACATTGGCACCTGACTGAGCATAATAAACACTGGCCCCTGACTGAGCATAATAAACACCAGCCCCTGACTGAGCGTAATAAACACCAGCCCCTGACTGAGCAAAATAAACACCAGCCCCTGACTGAGCATAATAAACACCAGCCCCTGACTGAGCGTAATAAACACCAGCCCCTGACTGAGCGTAATAAGCACCAGCCCCTGACTGAGCAAAATAAACACCGGCCCCTGACTGAGCATAATAAACACTGGCCCCTGACTGAGTGTAATAAACACCAGCCCCTGACTGAGCAAAATAAACACCGGCCCCTGACTGAGCATAATAAACACTGGCCCCTGACTGAGCATAATAAACATTGGCCCCTGACTGAGCATAATAAACACTGGCCCCTGAATGAGCATAATAAACACCAGCCCCTGACTGAGCGTAATAAACACCAGCCCTTGACTGAGCAAAATAAACACCAGCCCCTGACTGAGCAAAATAAACACCAGCCCCTGACTGAGCAAAATAAACACCAGCCCCTGACTGAGCAAAATAAACACCGGCCCCTGACTGAGCATAATAAACACCAGCCCCTGACTGAGCGTAATAAACACCAGCCCCTGACTGAGCAAAATAAACACTGGCCCCTGACTGAGCATAATAAACACTGGCCCCTGACTGAGTGTAATAAACACCGGCCCCTGACTGAGCATAATAAACACTGGCCCCTGACTGAGCATAATAAACACTGGCACCTGGCTGAGCATAATAAACACTGGCCCCTGACTGAGCGTAATAAACACCAGCCCCTGACTGAGCGTAATAAACACCAGCCCCTGACTGAGCAAAATAAACACCGGCCCCTGACTGAGCATAATAAACACCAGCCCCTGACTGAGCGTAATAAACACCAGCCCCTGACTGAGCAAAATAAACACCGGCCCCTGACTGAGCATAATAAACACCAGCCCCTGACTGAGCAAAATAAACACCAGCCCCTGAGTGAGCATAATAAACACCAGCCCCTGACTGAGCAAAATAAACACCAGCCCCTGACTGAGCAAAATAAACACCAGCCCCTGACTGAGCAAAATAAACACCGGCCCCTGACTGAGCGTAATAAACACCAGCCCCTGACTGAGCGTAATAAACACCAGCCCCTGACTGAGCATAATAAACACCAGTCCCTGACTGAGCAAAATAAACACCGGCCCTGACTGAGCAAAATAAACACCAGCCCCTGACTGAGCAAAATAAACACCGGACCCTGACTGAGCATAATAAACACTGGCCCCTGACTGAGCATAATAAACACTGGCCCCTGACTGAGCATAATAAACACTGGCCCCTGACTGAGTGTAATAAACACCAGCCCCTGACTGAGCAAAATAAACACCAGCCCCTGACTGAGCGTAATAAACACCAGCCCCTGACTGAACGTAATAAACACTGGCCCCTGAGTGAGCATAATAAACACTGGCACCTGACTGAGCATAATAAACACTGGCACCTGACTGAGCATAATAAACACTGGCACCTGACTGAGCAAAATGAACACCAGCCCCTGACTGAGCATAATAAACACTGGCACCTGACTGAGCATAATAAACACTGGCACCTGACTGAGCAAAATAAACACCAGCCCCTGACTGAGCATAATAAACACTGGCACCTGACTGAGCATAATAAACACTGGCACCTGACTGAGCATAATAAACACTGGCCCCTGAGTGAGCATAATAAACACTGGCACCTGACTGAGCAAAATGAACACCAGCCCCTGACTGAGCATAATAAACACTGGCCCCTGAGTGAGCATAATAAACACAGGCACCTGACTGAGCATAATAAACACTGGCCCCTGACTGAGCAAAATGAACACCAGCCCCTGACTGAGCAAAATAAACACCGGCCCCTGAGTGAGCATAATAAACACTGGCCCCTGACTGAACGTAACAAACACTGGCCCCTGAGTGAGCATAATAAACACCAGCCCCTGACTGAGCATAATAAACACTGGCCCCTGGCTGAGCATAATAAACACTGGCCCCTGGCTGAGCATAATAAACATTGGCCCCTGAGTGAGCATAATAAACACTGGCCCCTGACTGAGCATAATAAACACTGGCCCCTGACTGAGCGTAATAAACACTGGCCCCTGACTGAGCGTAATAAACACTGGCCCCTGACTGAGCATAATAAACACTGGTCCCTGACTGAGCATAATAAACACTGGCCCCTGACTGAGCATAATAAACACTGGCCCCTGACTGAGCGTAATAAACACAGGCCCCTGACTGAGCGTAATAAACACTGGCCCCTGACTGAGCATAATAAACACTGGCCCCTGAGTGAGCATAATAAACACTGGCCCCTGACTGAGCGTAATAAACACTGGCACCTGACTGAGCGTAATAAACACTGGCCCCTGACTGAGCATAATAAACATTGGCCCCTGAGTGAGCATAATAAACACTGGCCCCTGACTGAGCGTAATAAACACTGGCCCCTGACTGAGCGTAATAAACACTGGCCCCTGACTGAGCATAATAAACACTGGCCCCTGACTGAGCATAATAAACACTGGCCCCTGACTGAGCATAATAAACACTGGCCCCTGACTGAGCATAATAAACACTGGCCCCTGACTGAGCGTAATAAACAATGGCACCTGACTGAGCATAATAAACACTGGCCCCTGAGTGAGCATAATAAACACTGGCCCTGACTGAGCATAATAAACACTGGCCCCTGACTGAGCATAATAAACACTGGCCCCTGACTGAGCATAATAAACACTGGCCCCTGACTGAGCATAATAAACACTGAGTATAACAAACACTGGCCCCTGACTGAGCATAATAAACACTGGCACCTGAGTGAGCATAATAAACACTGGCCCCTGACTGAGTATAATAAACACTGGCCCCTGACTGAGCATAATAAACACTGGCCCCTGGCTGAGCATAATAAACACTGGCCCCTGACTGAGCGTAATAGTAATAAACACTGGCACCTGAGTGAGCATAATAAACACTGGCCCCTGACTGAGCGTAATAAACACTGGCCCCTGACTGAGCGTAATAAACACTGGCACCTGACTGAGCATATTAAACACTGGCCCCTGAGTGAGCATAATAAACACTGGCCCTGACTGAGCATAATAAACACTGGCCCCTGACTGAGCATAATAAACACTGGCCCCTGACTGAGCATAATAAACACTGGCCCCTGACTGAGCATAATAAACACTGAGTATAACAAACACTGGCCCCTGACTGAGCATAATAAACACTGGCACCTGAGTGAGCATAATAAACACTGGCCCCTGACTGAGTATAATAAACACTGGCCCCTGACTGAGCATAATAAACACTGGCCCCTGGCTGAGCATAATAAACACTGGCCCCTGACTGAGCGTAATAGTAATAAACACTGACACCTGAGTGAGCATAATAAACACTGGCCCCTGACTGAGCGTAATAAACACTGGCCCCTGACTGAGCGTAATAAACACTGGCACCTGACTGAGCGTAATAGTAATAAACACTGGCCCCTGACTGAGCGTAATAAACACTGGCCCCTGACTGAGCGTAATAAACACTGGCACCTGACTGAGCGTAATAGTAATAAACACTGGCCCCTGACTGAGCGTAATAAACACTGGCACCTGGCTGAGCATAATAAACACTGGCCCCTGACTGAGCGTAATAGTAATAAACACTGGCCCCTGACTGAGCGTAATAGTAATAAACACTGGCCCCTGACTGAGCGTAATAGTAATAAACACTGGCCCCTGACTGAGCGTAATAGTAATAAACACTGGCCCCTGACTGAGCGTAATAGTAATAAACACTGGCCCCTGACTGAGCGTAATAGTAATAAACACTGGCACCTGACTGAGCGTAATAAAAACCGGCCCCTGACTGAGCGTAATAAACACCAGCCCTTGAGTGAGCATAATAAACACTGGCCCCTGACTAAGCGTAATAAACACCAGCCCCTGAGTGAGCATAATAAACACTGGCCCCTGACTAAGCGTAATAAACACCGGCCCCTGAGTGAGCATAATAAACACTGGCCCCTGACTAAGCGTAATAAACACCGGCCCCTGAGTGAGCATAATAAACACTGGCCCCTGACTAAGCGTAATAAACACCGGCCCCTGAGTGAGCATAATAAACACTGGCCCCTGACTAAGCGTAATAAACACCGGCCCCTGAGTGAGCATAATAAACACTGGCCCCTGACTAAGCGTAATAAACACCGGCCCCTGAGTGAGCATAATAAACACTGGCCCCTGACTAAGCGTAATAAACACCGGCCCCTGAGTGAGCATAATAAACACTGGCCCCTGACTAAGCGTAATAAACACCGGCCCCTGAGTGAGCATAATAAACACTGGCCCCTGACTAAGCGTAATAAACACCAGCCCTTGAGTGAGCATAATAAACACTGGCCCCTGACTAAGCGTAATAAACACCAGCCCTTGAGTGAGCATAATAAACACTGGCCCCTGACTAAGCGTAATAAACACCAGCCCTTGAGTGAGCATAATAAACACTGGCCCCTGACTAAGCGTAATAAACACCGGCCCCTGAGTGAGCATAATAAACACTGGCCCCTGACTAAGCGTAATAAACACCAGCCCTTGAGTGAGCATAATAAACACTGGCCCCTGACTAAGCGTAATAAACACCGGCCCCTGAGTGAGCATAATAAACACTGGCCCCTGACTAAGCGTAATAAACACCGGCCCCTGAGTGAGCATAATAAACACTGGCCCCTGACTAAGCGTAATAAACACCAGCCCTTGAGTGAGCATAATAAACACTGGCCCCTGACTAAGCGTAATAAACACCAGCCCTTGAGTGAGCATAATAAACACTGGCCCCTGACTAAGCGTAATAAACACCGGCCCCTGAGTGAGCATAATAAACACTGGCCCCTGACTAAGCGTAATAAACACCGGCCCCTGAGTGAGCATAATAAACACTGGCCCCTGACTAAGCGTAATAAACACCGGCCCCTGAGTGAGCATAATAAACACTGGCCCCTGACTAAGCGTAATAAACACCAGCCCTTGAGTGAGCATAATAAACACTGGCCCCTGACTAAGCGTAATAAACACCAGCCCTTGAGTGAGCATAATAAACACTGGCCCCTGACTAAGCGTAATAAACACTGGCCCCTGAGTGAGCATAATAAACACTGGCCCCTGACTAAGCGTAATAAACACCGGCCCCTGAGTGAGCATAATAAACACTGGCCCCTGACTAAGCGTAATAAACACCAGCCCTTGAGTGAGCATAATAAACACTGGCCCCTGACTAAGCGTAATAAACACCGGCCCCTGAGTGAGCATAATAAACACTGGCCCCTGACTAAGCGTAATAAACACCGGCCCCTGAGTGAGCATAATAAACACTGGCCCCTGACTAAGCGTAATAAACACCAGCCCTTGAGTGAGCATAATAAACACTGGCCCCTGACTAAGCGTAATAAACACCGGCCCCTGAGTGAGCATAATAAACACTGGCCCCTGACTAAGCGTAATAAACACCGGCCCCTGAGTGAGCATAATAAACACTGGCCCCTGACTAAGCGTAATAAACACCAGCCCTTGAGTGAGCATAATAAACACTGGCCCCTGACTAAGCGTAATAAACACCAGCCCTTGAGTGAGCATAATAAACACTGGCCCCTGACTAAGCGTAATAAACACTGGCCCCTGAGTGAGCATAATAAACACTGGCCCCTGACTAAGCGTAATAAACACTGGCCCCTGAGTGAGCATAATAAACACTGGCCCCTGACTAAGCGTAATAAACACCGGCCCCTGAGTGAGCATAATAAACACTGGCCCTGACTGAGCGTAATAAACACCGGCCCCTGAGTGAGCATAATAAACACTGGCCCCTGACTAAGCGTAATAAACACCAGCCCTTGAGTGAGCATAATAAACACTGGCCCCTGACTAAGCGTAATAAACACCAGCCCTTGAGTGAGCATAATAAACACTGGCCCCTGACTAAGCGTAATAAACACTGGCCCCTGAGTGAGCATAATAAACACTGGCCCTGACTAAGCGTAATAAACACCGGCCCCTGAGTGAGCATAATAAACACTGGCCCCTGACTAAGCGTAATAAACACTGGCCCCTGAGTGAGCATAATAAACACTGGCCCCTGACTAAGCGTAATAAACACCGGCCCCTGAGTGAGCATAATAAACACTGGCCCCTGACTAAGCGTAATAAACACCGGCCCCTGAGTGAGCAAGCTGACTTCACCATTTCTGTTAAAAAACGAAGAGAGTTTCATTACCGTTATTCCAACCAAAGCATAAGTCACCTATTAGAGGGCCACCCCAGCTGTGCCGAAAGCCTCAAGGAAGGGAGAGTCGTCGCTCTCCAGGCCTCTGCGCTCTTCGGGTTCCCGTTCCACAAAATCACTTAACTTTTCATCGACGATCGAAAAGGCACTGCCAAAAGTTTAAGGGTCAATCGACCAATCTTTTTCTCCGAATGTATTCATTTCTCTCTCTTTCCCACTTTCCCTAACTGTTCGAAACCTCTCTCTGCTTTCTTTTACTTTTGACTGGGCAGGCATTTTCGTATATAGGCCTATTTTGCCGATTATTACATCACTTTCCTAAAAGGCACAACATATACCGGCTTTCTCACCCGACAGAAAGCTGCCCCAGCACTGCCCGTCGGTGTTCCCAGCAGCAGGACAGAGAGAGAGAGAGAGAGAGAGAGAGAGAGAGAGAGAGAGAGAGAGAGAGAGAGAGAGAGAGAGAGAGAGAGAGAGCCTTTCGTGATTCGCAACACTATGAAAAAGAGTTTCACAATGAAAAACAAAAAAAGCCAGCGAGAGTTTGCATAATCTCGGCCGACACGAAAGCAATTCTCTTCAAGCAATAAAACCACACTTAGAAAAGCCAACCAGGAAATGGCTGTTAGTGAGACGGCTCCTTCGGGTGACTGCAACAATCGAGACATCTGGACCTTCCACAATATCACATGTCACGGAAAATCATTAGTTTAACCCACCAGCTGCACTACGATAAGTCCAGCTCTCAAGTGAGATGTTCCAGTCAAGTGCTAACACTTGAAGGAGCCACTTTTTACTATAAAATATATATTCGACCCCCATCACTTCCCATGAGAATTACAGTACCTGTAATACGAGAGACTACATGGATACCTGGAACACTAATATAAACAGTAAACAAAAGCTTTCTTTCATAACCATTCAACTGTTGATTCCCGAATTCCAAATTTACCACGGTACTCTTCGACAAAAAAAAAAAAAAAATAAATGAAAAAAGTTTCCAGAGCAAGAATATTCACAGTTTTGCCGTTTGAAAGTGACACAAAATCAGGAAGGATTCTTTCTAACAGACACTTCAGACCACAATACATACGAGAGATTCAATCTCATTGTCTTGGCTGCTAAAGCCTATAAATGCTTGACTGTAATGAGAGATTACATCAAATGCAGGACTTAGGGATCTAACTAAGAGAGAGAGAGAGAGAGAGAGAGAGAGAGAGAGAGAGAGAGAGAGAGAGATCTAATGACCTAACAGGTGGGCGTGGCAGTCTTTAATAGCTGTCAAACTCGTAAGGGCTTAAGAAAGACTAAATAGGAAACAATCTCTTATTTTCTAACAAAATGTACACATACAGGGTTGTATGAATGGTGGGGGGGGGGAAGCAAATCAAAAGTGTCTGTCGTGCTTTTGGCGGCCATGTTTGAAAAGCGTCACAGTATTACAACAAAAGCCTTCAATTACTCATTTTAAAAGCTTACCGAGCCTGAGTGAATGGCCAGACCTTCGAATAAATTAGCAAATGATAATTGGGCCTCAGTTTAAACCGTCGTCCACCACTCGGTAAGCAAGCAATTGACCCGTGCTCACGGTTGTTCCGCTGATTTAAGCAGTATGTCGCAAATCAGTCTAGTCACCTTGCTTGCAGACTAATAGATGAATCAAGTTACGAATTCGTGATATTAGATTCAGCAAATACTTGGCTGTCCATTACCAATGTTGCTCAAATTGAGAAACGGTAAATAAACCCTAATTTTTCGTTGGTTTTCAGAAACAAAGGATGAAGGTTAAGAGCCGCGTCATCTCAGGCATTGCTATCAGATTGCCATCGACTGAACTTTGTTTTTGCTCCTAGATAATACTGGACTTCAGCTGCACCTGTCGTCATACTGTTCAGCTTGGGGATTCAGAGCACCATTAATAGAGTTGGCTATTTGCCACATTGCCTGAGATCGCACAGGACTGTCAGGGATTGTCTGTGTTGGTCTGAAGAGGCCAGGTGTCCAATCAGGCCTCTTTCTCACCTGACCACCTCGGTACAGTTCAGGAGACTCAGAATTTCCACAGGAATTTGTTGATTCGATTTTCGAAAAACACCACAATGGCCTTTCCACTTCGAAGGGCATCACGTCTACAAACACTTGCCGAAAAGTTCCAAAAGTATAGATTCGTAACCACAGGGGCACACCTTTCAATGGGCATTGTTAAGGTGGCCGTTTGAGTATATTCGAACTTACAACAACGCCTACAAAGTCCGGATTATCTGCGAAAAATGTCAGAAACACTGTCTTGAATTGCCTTGTTCTTACCAGTGTTCAGCTACGTTTCCTAAGCTCTTGTTCACACAGGGGCCAGCCATTCAACCTTCGTCTTGACAACTTAACTGAGCCTTCCTCCCACTCTCTCTCTCTCTCATGGAAGGACCGTGACAGTCCTGGCCACTCTGGTCCGGAAGGCGGGAAAAAGCTCATCACGTGACTCGGGTCTCTCTCTCTCTCTCTCTCTCTCTCTCTCTCTCTCTCTCTCTCTCTCTCTCTCTGGATTCAGCAATTTCGAATTTCAGTCACCAACCTCGAATCTCCGATCACCTATCTGGAATCAGCCCTTTGGAGCCTCAGGCACAATTTTCGAATCTCCAGTCACCAATCTGGAATCAGCAATTTCGAATCTCAGTCACCAATCTCGAATTTCCAATCACAAATCTAGAATCAGCCATTTCGAATCTTAGTCACCAATCTCGAATCTCCAACCACCAATCTGGAATCACCAATTTCGAATCTCGGTCACGAATCTCGAATTCCAGTCACCAATCTGGAATCACCAGTTTCGAACCTCAGTCGCAAATCTCGAATCTCCAATCACCAATCTAGAATCAGCAATTTCGAATCTCAGTCACCAATCTCGAATCTCCAATCACCAATCTAGAATCAGCAATTTCGAATCTCAGTCACGAATCTCGAATCTCCAATCACCAATCTGGAATCACCAATTTCGAATCTTAGTCACCAATCTCGAATCTCTAATCACCCGTCTGGAATCAGCAATTTCGAATCTCCGTCACGAATCTCGAATCTCCAGTCACCAATCTGGAATCACCAGTTTCGAACCTCAGTGGCAAATCTCGAATCTCCAATCACAAATCTAGAATCAGCCATTTCGAATCTCAGCCTCCAATCTCGAATCTCCAATCACCAATCTAGAATCAGCAATTTCGAATCTCAGTCACGAATCTCGAATCTCCAATCACCAATCTGGAATCACCAATTTCGAATCTCAGTCACCAATCTCGAATCTCCAATCACCCATCTGGAATCAATAATTTTGAATCTCCGCCACGAATCTCGAATCTCCAATCACCAATCTCGATTCAGCAATTTCGAATCTCAGTCTCCAATTTCGAATCTCCAATCACCAATCTGGAATCAGCAGTTTCGAATCTCAGTCACGAATATCGAATCTCCAATCACCAATCTGAAATCACCAATTTCGAATCTCGGTCTCCAATCTCGAATTTCCAATCACCAATCTCGATTCGGCAATTTCGAATCTTAGTCACCAATCTCGAATCTCCAATCACCAATCTGGAATCAGTAATTTCGAATCTGGAATCAACAATTTCGAATCTCAGTCACGAATCACGAATCTCGAATCTCCAATCTGGAATCAGCAATTCTGAATCTCAGTCACAAATCTCGAATCTCCAATCACTCTCTCTCTCTCTCTCTCTCTCTCTCTCTCTCTCTCTCTCTCTCTCAAACTTTCTCTCTCTCTCTCTCTCTTGAATTTTCTTTCATTCTCTCTCTCTCTCTCTCAAACTTTCTCTCTCTCTCTCTCTCTCTCTTGAATTTTCTTTCATTCCCTCTCTCTCTCTCTCAAACTTTCTCTCTCTGTCTCTCTCTCTTGAATTTTCTTTCATTCTCTCTCTCTCTCTCTCTCTCTCTCTCTCTCTCTCTCTCTCTTGAATTTTCTTTCATTCCCTCTCTCTCTCTCTCTCTCTCTCTCTCTCTCTCTCTCTCTCTCTCTCAAACTTTCTCTCTCTCTCTCTCTCTCTCTCTCTCTTGAATTTTCTTTCATTCTCTCTCTCTCTCAAACTTTCTCTCTCTCTCTTGAATTTTCTTTCATTCTCTCTCTCTCTCTCTCATTCTAATACCAAAACAGAAGCGATTCAACAAGTGGATCTGAACATTAGGAGAGAGAGAGAGAGAGAGAGAGAGAGAGAGAGAGAGAGAGAGAGAGAGAGAGAGAGAGAGGGGATTAGTTTGAGGGAGTGTGTGTGTATGTATGTATGTGTTTCTTTCTCCACCAATCCTTCTTCTCTCTACCAATCCTCCCTCCACCAATCCTTCTTCTCTCCACCAATCCTCCCTCCACCAATCCTTCTTCTCATCACCAATCCTCCCTCTCACCACCAACCCTCTATCTCTCTCCAAATTAATTAAGGTATTATTATTATTATTATTATTATTATTATTATTATTATTATTATTATTATTATTAGGTAAAGGACAGGAAAGGAGAAGCAAAAATTCAATAATAATAATAATAATAATAATAGATATTGGCGGTTAAAACCGGCCTCATATCAATATGGCCGCCGCCTGAGTTCGTATCGCTGCAAAAGAATCGAAAAAAATGTGAAAAAATCGTTATTAATTTCTCATAAATCTTTTCCCGGATTCGAAATCGAACAATTATTTTGTAATTATGATGAAAATCCATATTTTACTTCATTCAAAACAAACTGGGATATTATATAACCTCGTTAAATATATATATATGAAATAATTATATTTCGATTTGTCGAAGGTTTCGGACGCGCCGTGTCTCGCTGTGAACGAGCTTCTCTTGTGACGTAAATGACGGTGAAGGAATCTACAGAATAAGAGAGAGAGAGAGAGAGAGAGAGTTAGCAAGGAATATATGGCCTTCGGTTGTGTTACATTTCATAAAAATGGTGTCTGTGACAGTTTAGTTTATGGAAGCATTCCGTGACCTTAATATTCTAAGAAGTCAGGGACACTGGTTTTCTCTCTCTCTCTCTCTCTCTCTCTCTCTCTCTCTCTCATAGTAGCAGATTCACCATGACAGAAACCGCAGTACTATAATAGGCCTATGTTCGTCTCTCGTCTTTTTCGTTTCCCAACATGTGATTTAGGAAGGCCTATATTGTGATTTCAGGAAATCTATAGTACGAGAGAGAGATTAAAGACATCTCTCTCTCTCTCTCTCTCTCCAGTCACAGCGTTCGCGTTCGATTTGTTTTATTTCCGCCAATTTTAAATCTACTTCATTTATTCTTGATCTTTCCACATCCCCCTCCCAACCACCAGCGACCCTCAACAGTCTACTAACGATTTGGTACATGAGAAACAAGCGGCTATTTTTTTTATAGACTCAGATGGCCTTATGCCAGCACGGCTTCTTGGCCTCTCCCGCACACATCATTTGAGGACATGAACGTCAAAATCCTTTTGAAATTAGAAAGTAATTTCTACTCCAGTCATTAACAATTATGACAAATTTAACGATTTTGACCCTTTACTCAGGTGTCGTTATTATTATTATTATTATTATTATTATTATTATTATTATTATTATTATTAATGACGCTATTTCAGTCTGCGTTTTTTCTGTGAAATCCTTCGATATTTTATTTCGTTACTTTCGTTGTTTAGAGGTTCACGGAGAGAGAGAGAGGGAGAGAGAGAGAGAGAGAGAGAGAGAGAGAGGTCTCGTCTAGTGTCCGGAGAAAGCGGTTAGTGGAAATGCTATGCACGTGACAACTGCCTTCGTAAGTAAGACTTCGATCCTGACTTCAAGTTAATTGAAGTAGTGATCCTTGCACTCGTTGCAAGTGCAAGTCACGGAGACTAAAGTCACTTGCACTAAATTGAAGTCCGAACGATGACACTAAACTAAGTGTTGCCTTTTGTCATGGTTTGTAGACTACACATGAAGTTGAAGTCAGAGCCTTTTAGGCATTGGGAGCAGGCGAACCGGAGACGTTATGGGAGGCTGATTAGATTTGAATTTTGAATCCTTCCTGGTGCCTCAATACACACCCCACCCCCTCCCTCCCCCCCTTCCTACACCCCCCAAAATCACCTTCCCTACACCTACACTCACACACACATGTACGCGTGAAACATTTTCAATTTAAAACTGATACAATAATAAAGAAAAATGTTACTTTAGAAATATTATAATCTCTGTTTTTAATTATTAATGAAGGTTATTTTTTGTTATTTGTGGCATCATTCAATTTCGTCATGACATCAAGGTCAGGTATTCTCTCTCTCTCTCTCTCTCTCTCTCTCTCTCTCCGTAGTTCCTCGTTGGGTGGGTGGGTTCCGTTCTCAGCTAGCACTCTGCTGGCCGCGAGTTCAAATCTCCGACCGGCCAATGAGGAATAAGAGGAATTTATTTCTGGTGATAGAAATTCATTTCTCGGTATAATATGGTTCGGATCCCACAATAAGCTGTAGGCCCCGTTGCTAGGTAACCAATTGGTTCTTAGCCACGTAAAATAAATCTAATCCTTGGGGCCAGCCCTCTCTCTCTCTCTCTCTCTCTCTAGGAGAGCTGTTCATCAGTTCAGTGGTCTGGTTAAACTAAGGTATACTTAACTTCTCTCTCTCTCTCTCTCTCTCTCTCTCTTTCCCTCTCTCTCTTTCTCTTTCTCTTTCTCTCTTTCTCTTTCTCTTTCTCTCTCTCTCTCTCTCTCTCTCTCTCTTTCTTTTTCTCTTTCTCTCTCTCTCTCTCTTACCTATAGCCACACCCATATCCACACCCCTGCCCACACCTCACCCCACACCCATAAGCACACCTCCAAACATCCATATCCACATTCCCATACCCATACCCACACCCCACATCCATATCCAAACTCCCACATCCATACCCACACCCCATATCAATATCCACACTCCCAGACCTCACCCCACACCCATATCCACACCCACACACCTCACCCCACACCCATATCCACACCCCACACCTATAACCACACCTCACACCACACCCATATCCACACCCCACACCCATAACCACACTTCATACCACACCCATACCCACACCCATATCCACACCCCACACCCATACCCACACCTCACCCCACATCCATACCCACACCTCACCCCACACCCATACCCACACCTCACCCCACACCCACACCTCACCCCCACACCCTACCCACACCTCACACCACACCCATGTCCACACCCCACACCCATACCCACATCTCACCCCATACCCATATCCACACCCCACACCCGTACCCACACCTCACCACACACCCATATCCACACTCCACACCCATACCCACACCTCACCACACACCCATATCCACACTCCACACCCATACCCACACCTCACCACACACCCATATCCACACCACCGCACTTCATCCACATCACATCCCTACCCACACCGCCACACCCATACCACACCCCACATACATAGCCACACTCCCACACCTCACCCCATACCCATAACTGACTCATTAGACTTCTGCTCCCAAGACTGACGCTCGCTAGAATGACACTCGTTAGACTGACACTCGGTAGACCGACACTTGCAAGACTGACGCTGGTTAGACTGTCACCTGTTAGAGTGGCACTAATTAGACTGACGCTCGTTAGACTAACGCTTGCAATGCTGACACTTGCAATACACTCACTAGATTGATGCTCATTAGGCTGACGCTTGCAAGACTGACTCATTAGACTGATGCTCACTAACGCTTGTTAGACTGATGCTCGCAAAACTGACGCTTGTTACACTGACTCTCATTAGACTGAAGCTTGTAAGACTGATGCTTGTTAGACTGACACATGTGAAACTGACCTCATTAGACTGACACATGCAAGACTGCCACACATTAGACTGATGCTCATTAGACTGATGCATGCAAAACTGATGCTCACTGACTCTTGTTAGACTGATGATTATTAGACTGACACTTGTTAGACTGATGCTCGTTAGACTGACATATGAAAGACTGACACTTGTTAGACTGACGTAAGTTAGACTAACGTCGTTGATACTCACTAACACTCACTCACACTTCTCTCTCTCTCCCTCAGTTGCCTTATTATTATTATTATTATTATTATTATTATTATTATTATTATTATTATTATTATTATTATTATTAAAAGTGGCTGTAATGACGTCATCGTTATCACGTGAGAAGAAAAATCCTATTTTTCCTCACTTTTCTTTTTCTTCACTTGATGACGTCATCAGAGGATCTGAGGAGGTCCTTCCCCTTACAAAAGTATCCTAAAGGGATGGTTTCCCTAGGGCGCCTTGGGTCCCCCCCACCCTTGTGGCTCAGGCTCGCTTCCCCAGCCTTGCAGGAGACCTTCCTTCCTCCAGGGAAGCAGCCTCTAAGGAGGACCTTCCACTTACAAAGCTGCCCTTAAGGGAAGGTTTCCCTAGGGCACTTGGGGCCACTCAGCCTTGTGGTTCAGGCCCTCCCCAGGCCCGCTTCCCCAGCCTGGCAGGAAACCTGCCTACCTCCAGGGAAGCAGCCTCTGAGGAGGATCTTCCCCACTCAAGGCTGCCTTCAAGGGAAGGCTTCCCAAGGACGCCTTGGGACCCCTCAGCCTTGTGGTTCAGGCCCTCCTCAGGCCCGCTTCCCCAGCCTGGCAGGAAACCTGCCTACCTCCAGGGAAGCAGCCTCTGAGGAGGATCTTCCCCACTCAAGGCTGCCTTCAAGGGAAGGCTTCCCTAGGGCACCTTGGGGCCCCTCAGCCTTGTGGTTCAGGCCCTCCCCAGGCCCGCTTCCCCAGCCTGGCAGGAAACCTGCCTACCTCCAGGGAAGCAACCTCTGAGAAGGATCTTCCCCAGGCAAAGCTGCCTTCAAGGGAAGGCTTCCCTAGGGCGCCTTGGGGCCACTCAGCCTTGTGGTTCAGGCCCTCCCCAGGCCTGCTTCCCCAACCTGGCAGGAAACCTGCCTACCTCCAGGGAAGCAACCTCTGAGGAGGATCTTCCCCAGACAAAGCTGCCTTCAAGGGAAGGCTTCCCTAGGGCGCCTTGGCGCCACTCAGCCTTGTGGTTCAGGCCCTCCCCAGGCCCGGCGCCTTGGCGCCACTCAGCCTTGTGGTTCAGGCCCTCCCCAGGCCCGCTTCCCCAGCCTGGCAGGAAACCTGCCTACCTCCAGAGAAGCAGCCTCTGAGGAGGATCTTCCCCAGGCAAGGGTGCCTTCAAGGGAAGGCTTCCCTAGGGCGCCTTGGGTCCTCTCACCCTTGTGGTTCAGGCCCTCCTCAGGCCCGTTTCCCCAGCCTGGCAGGAAACCTGCCTACCTCCAGGGAAGCAGCCTCTGAGGAGGATCTTCCCCAGTCAAGGATGCCTTCAAGGGAAGGCATCCTTAGGGCGCCTTCGGGCCCCTCTGCCTTGTGGTTCAGGCCTTCCTTAACCATGCTTTTCGAAAATGACATCAAAGCTCCAAAGGCTTCAGGGCGACTCGAAGGATTTATGAGCGTGCTTCTGGAGACTCTGAAGTTGGAGTTCCACTGAGCTCTAGCGCTGGGGGCATGCGCGAATGGCCCTTCTTCTCCCTCGCCCTTCCAAGATCTGGAGACCGAAGGATTCCGAAACACTCTCAGGGAAGACTCAGCAGATTTTAGACCATTTCAGTGTCGCCTCAACCAATCCTTTGCTTTCCTCTCCTGACACACAGAGTTGCTTCCTGGAAGTGGTCCTCATTATCAGATGTATGCAATTGTTCACTGTCATCATTTGGTAACTCTTTCCATTTCTTTTACTCAACTTCTCGAATAAATACAATCCTGTTTCTGAAGACGATTAGAAGGATCTTGGATCTTGTCCCTGGAGACCGCAGTTGGTACTTCACAGGGCTGCAGCGTTAGGCACACGCGCGACGAATGGCGCCTCTCCCGCTCCTCCAGGGACTGAAGACGGACGTATTCCACGATGGCGAAAAGTCCTCTGGGGTCCTATGAGGTTTCACCGATCTGTTGATCTAAATGGTAATTCTGGCAATACGAATCTCCTCTCTCTCTGCTTTCTTCTCGTGAAAGTTCTCGAAAATCTCCATTCCAGGGTCCTCCTCTCCTCCTGATTCCTGTCCGTGCTTATCTCGAGTGCAGACCTTAGTTCCAAATGTGACAGTATTAAAAACATTTCTGCTTTATAAATCGCCGAAGGCTGCAACGTCGACTCCATTCTGCTCCTCCGCCATGTAGTCCATATTTGCATGAGCATAAAATTGTTCCCTGAATTCATCTGTAAAATCTTCGCCTTTTTTTTTTAATCAGATTTTGTTTTTGGAAAATTTGAAATTTACATTTTTCTGGGCCATAGCAGCATTGGGCGCATGCGCCAATGATTTCTCTATTTTGTCCTTCCAGAAGCTGGAAAATTTTTGAAACTTTAAAGTCAAATATAATCAAATTTTCATTTATTGTAGAACGAAACCAAACAACAGTTTTATTGACATTTTCCTAAATCATTTTTGCCCCAGGCTGAATAAATTTAAAAAACAAAGCACATGATTGTATATTATCAAGAGGAAGGAATAATTATAAGATATCTATAAATATGAAATATTACTTCTTTCAAATGAACTCCTCCATATTCTTTGGAAGCTTCAATTTCAAGTCAACGGACCCTTTAGTGGGCTTCTTGTTCCATATGAATAGGGTTCTTCATCTTCTGAATAATAATAATAATAATAATAATAATAAAGGCTTACAGGATTTCATTGACCATTTCTGTATTGTCTGTGGCCTTACTTTTCCCCCGAATTCTGTTGTCCAGAGGTTCAACACTTGAATTGTCTTTCCACTTTCAATTACTCTCCTTTCTTCAACTTCATTTCCTTCTCAGCTTTCCTTTGCCCTGATTATTATTATTATAATTATTATTATTATTATTATTATTATTATTATTATTATTATTATTATTATTATTATTATTATTATTATTCACATGTGTTTGTCCTTATTTTTCCATGATATCATTTAACATATAGATTCACGGACACCAATAATGTTTCTTGCTGTTCAATAAAAAGTCTGAGATAGATAATAGATAGATAGAATATGTAATGAGTATTTCACGAATGGGTGACTCTCTCTCTCTCTCTCTCTCTTCAGCTTACCAAAATCAATCACCTGAAGGATCAGCACGAAGGAGCCTCTGAATCTTGTACAGCACTGCCCGAGGGACGGTGGCAAACGTTCAAATATAACTTTCTTTTCATTTCCCCTCTTTACATTCTGCATCAATAGACGTTACATCAGCACAAATATCTTTCCACAGACTTCCACATACCTCTTAGAACACTTGGCAAGTGAAGTCATCATAACTGTTCTATAATGATGTCATTCTTATTATTACCTACTGAAGAACAATCTGCATCAGGGAACATGACCCCGCCTCTCTCTCTCTCTCTCTCTCTCTCTCTCTCTCTCTCTCTCTCTCTCTCTGTGGTCCTCAGTTCACATATGAATATCCCATTAATATAGTATAATTTTACCATGTTCTTTTGATGTTTATTGATGTTCATGATAATATCCCTCTGAGAATGTATTCAAGAAGTGAAATGATTGCAGGTCGCTTCCACATCCCTATTTTGTAGGTTAATGAAATGAGTACAAATATAGCAGTTGCTTATAGTCTTGATTCAGTTTCATATATAGGAAACTAAACTGTATAGGTCATGTGATTATAGGGAGATAATAATTTGTTCAAAGGCTGAATATTTCGTTTCATTTTGAGTTCATTTTCATTCCTCTAATCTCAAGAAGCGACCAATGGGAAACTTCTTCCTTTCATTATATCTAGAAATTGTATCAAAATAATGAATGAAATCGGATTCCAGTTTCGTCTTCAACTCTCCGTATACTCTGAGGCGGCCACGTGGTCACCATGCGGTCCTTCCTCCCCCGAAAAAAGTGAAGGAATTTTGACTATAAGCAAGTTATTATCGCCATCTATTGGCCAACGAAGAAAATCAGAGCAAATATACCAACTGCATCTTCCAAGATGGGCGTGAAAGTGAGCTAGGTTATCTTTATGACAAGCTTTCCCTTATTATTCAAGATGTTAATTGCTTTGAGATAACAAAATACAACATCAACTGGGAATAAATAATTCATAAAAATGAAAAATTACCCTAAAGCATGACCCATAGCGAAAATGGGGTGGCAGGTCATAGACGACATGAAGAAGAAGATCCAGGCATACCAATGTGGTAAGATTCAACACCGCATTTCAGACAGGGACACTGCAGTTCTGAGCATAAAATGATAGAATAAAAAGCTATTTATTTCAAATTCACGTTTCTGAACCTACTACAGACTACTTTAGATAATAAACTGTCTTTAATTCATCAACATTAAAGGCTGTATAGATTGGCAGTTCCGACAACCCTTCTGTTGCTGTTCTTACACATAAAGGTCTCGCCATGTTTGAACAATTGCATGCAGGAAACAAGTTATTTCTTTTATATTTTGAGGCGAAGCCTACGAAAATGAACATATACATAAAATTAATAACTTACCATTATTTCGTACTTAATATCTTTAAGATTAACAAACCATATTGTTAGTGTTGAAGACATAATATATATATAATCCTAATATTTGTCATGGACAGATTCAATACAGATTCTTCCTCAACTCATCTGTTGAAACTGATGGATATTTGCATCATAATTTTATGATAGCAGAACATCTGAAAGGTATTAGGTAATGCACAAGGAAGGAAGAAAGGATTATTGTGGTAACAGAAACATAAATTGTCACATAGAGGTTGAAGTTTGTATATGATGACCAAAACACAAGTTGGAGTAATAAGTCTATTTGAAGGAAATTGCACCAAAATTAAAACATTTTCAACTTGAAAATAACTCTAACTCATCATTAATTTCATTCTGAAAGTACTCATTGATATTATTGACTGCAAACTTTCACTATTTTCCATAATTACTGAAACTTACCCTTCATTAATTTTACAGTATTTAAAGGATTAAAGCATAACTGCTTTAATAATGGGAGCCTAATGGCATAAGCCAGCCATATTCTACAACTGCAATGTTATGTATATTCGTCACTGGGGGCCAATAAGCTACCTTTTGTCCAGTTCGAAAGCAAGATCAGTCTGACTTATGAACAAATCCTCAGGCTGTAGCTTTGCTTTCTGACGAATCTTGGTCCGATTGCAACATTGCCGTATTGCAAGAAAATTGCGATATATTGCAATTTCGAGGCATATTAATGATCCAGTCTGAAGGAAAAGTGGGTTTGTTCGACGAAAAATTCCTTATTCTATATCCTTGCCATTCTTGCGAATTTTGCCTGGCTTTGAACATTGCCGCATTGCAAGGGCATTGCAATATATAGGGATTTCTGTTGCATATTCGTAATTAGAAGGTCCATATACTGCGTTTTATTAAGCCTGAAGCAAAAGTTTCTTTGCCAAGAGAAAAGGTCCCGAGGCCTTGGCATTTTGGCGAATTTTCCCTTGCTGGAAACGTTCCTTGTTGCAAGGAAACTGCAATATATTGCAACTTCCCATGCATAGGCGTACATTAGGCTGCATTTTATTCCAAAAGTGAATAGTTGCTTTGCTCCAACAAAACATCATGACGAGGTTGCTACTTTGCATTTTTTATTGCTTGCAACATTGCCATATTGCAAGGATATTGAAACATTGCAAACCTCTATGCATATTCGTCATCAGAAAAACACTCATATGTATTTTATCCAGTTTGAAGGAAAAGTCGTTGTGGCCCCTAAAAATGGCCAGAGGCTCCAGTCTTGGTATTTTGATGAATTCTGCCGGACCTCCTTCCTGCAACATTGCAATAATGCAAGAAATTTGCAATATAGTATACTTCCGACTGCATTTTCGTCATAACAGACAAATTTCTTTCTCTTTCTTTAATTTGAAGCAAAACCTGGTTCCTTTCCAAAAAAAACATCCTATTTGCCTTGCTATTTTGTTTGTCACGGGTTTGCCTGCAACCTTGATGTATTGCAAGCGAATTGCAATGTATTGTGATTTCGAATGCATATTTGTCATCAGAGTCTCAGTAGACTGCCTTTTATTCAGTTCAAAGCTTTAAAAGTTAGTCTGGACCTTCTGCAAATCCAATACACTGCATTTTTTCCTTTTTAAAATGAAAACTATCTTGCACCCAGAAAAAAATCCTAGAGCTATTTCCCTGCTTATTTGACGAGTATTCTCTTGCTTTCAACACTGTCCTATTGCAAGAAAACTGCAAAATATTGCAACTTCCTACAGATCGGTCACTAGAAGCCCAATGACCAACATTTTACCCAGTTGGAAGGAAAGATTGCTTCGCTATTTTCGATGAATCTTGCATTCATTGCAATATTACCGTATTGACCCTATTATTATTATCATGTTGCACACTGCACTTTCGTCTGGGACATTGCAGTGAGTGTGGATATTTATTGTCCTTTATAATACAAGCTTTCTGAGAAAGTGGTTCTGAAATAAAATGATTGCATGACCTGTCCATGACTTTCTTTTGCAATTGAATGATTCGGGTCTAAATATAGTATTTGTCCAATAGTCTTGACTTAGTTCCACATAAATGAAACTAAACCGTAATGGTCATGTGATTATAGGAAGTTATCATGTGTTACAAGGCTTTATTAGCCTACGTTTCAGTTTGAGATCAGTTTTAGCCTCCTGACTAAACCAACGACAATTGGGAATTTTCCACTAATTATGTTATGAAATAGTCTCATAATGATCAATTAATGAAATCGTACTTTAATGAGGTCTTCAACTCTCCGTATACTCTAAGGCAGCCATGTGGTCACCATGCGGTCCTCTCTCCACCGACCAAATTAGAGGAATTTTTACTATAAGCAAGTCGTGATCGCCATCTATTGACCACTGAAGAAAATTAGCGCAAGTGGATCACTGCATTTTCGCAGATGGGTGAGGAAACCAGTTAGATTATTCTTATTCCCATCTTTTTCTCATAATCTAAAATGGTGAGTCTCTTGGGATATCTAAATTCA